>OX465500.1:14512639-15112639 GCA_950022335.1 Eurois occulta | reverse complement strand
ATTGCTTATGGTGAAAACATTTGCACGCCATGTTATGGCAGGATATGATGGAACTATTGTATTGTAACACCATAAGTACCATATTCTTGCAAATAAATAATTTTGATTTGATTTGATTTGATTTGATCATTCTGAGCAAAAGTGCAATACCTACACGGTCAAAATGTATGGAACAGCTGATTTTCTTTTATTAACCGAGGAAAAATTTCTATGTGGATGATGTACTGAATACGTGGTAACCGTTTTCGCGTCGGTGTCCCTTCCACCCCGTATTTTCGAGCCGTTTGGGGTTAAAACTATAGGTCCGTAGAGTCCGAGTGCTCACAGCCTTGGAAATTTCAAAACGCTTAGTTGTTAATTCCCGTGACCAAGGGCTGGTTTTTACCTTGGACAGAGGCTTAGCGTTGTCAAACAACGTGGCCACCGCCAATCTCTTGGGGACATTACCAGTTGACAGCGTTGAGGAGTTATTTGACGTCATTTTTTAGTTTATTTTTAAGTTAGTTACTTTAGGTTATTTTAATTCATAAGTGTATATAATGAAATTTTGTAACTTCAGAATTTATAAATAATATGAAGTAAATAAAAAAAATCTCTAAATTAACAACTCCGCACACACAACTTTAAAAGAAATCTGACTCCCACACCTAAAACTAAAAAATCCAGGTTCTAAAACGAAAATAGTTTTCAAATTCAATACGAATCCAGAACAAACACAGTATTAACCAAATCACTTGCGCGCAAAAGCAAAAAAAAAATCCTAACCTTTTCGAAATTTAATCCAGGAATAGTGTTGAAACTAATTCTGGGAATACTGGACCTGTTCCATTTAAGTCCAATTAGAGTTTTCCATTAATTTCTTTAAGGTTTCGTTTCGTTTAAAGTTGAGTGGCGCAGACGATGCAGATTCTCTATGTCAATGAATGAATTTGTAGCTAGTTAATTTTCTTGTTCGTCGACGGAAGCTCGGATGTCGGAAAGATATGAATTTGGATGCGACTTTGAATGAAATAACATCACCCCTGTTATGCCCGAAGAGTTAGGCAGAGGTGTACCTAATAGTACATCCACATTTCGCCAGTTACAGTGTAATAGAGGGCGAGCTTATTGCCATCAACCGGGCACAGATCCCGGCTACTAGTGTGAAATAATTTTTTGAAAAACTCAATAACGATTTGCCCAACCTGGGAATCGACTAGCAACTCTTGCTCGGCAGGTGCGCTTGCGACAATCAGACCGACGAGGCAGTCACTTCTGAATTATGACTGCTAATTTAATATAGTCGTTTTAACAATCATATCGCTGCAGTTCCACACATCCATTTAGACTTTAGCGTCACATAACGTGTCATCATCATCTTCTGCCTTTATCCCAGTTTATTTGTGGTCGGCGCAGCATGTCTTCTTCTTCCATACTTCTCTATTACTCGTCATCTCAGCAGTCACCTCCTTTCTAGCAATATCGGATAATTATTATTATATTTGAATTATGTTTATGAGCCTCAGGTATCTTCTACAATATCAATATCCCGACAGTTATGCCAATAGTAAACTATTGGCAAACAGTTGCCGTGGTAAGTAGTATATCATTACTAGTCAGCAAGGTATATAGCAAAAGGCGTCGTATACAAAAGGTAATAATAATAATAATAATAATATGAATTTGGATGCGACTTTGAATGAAATAACATCACCCCTGTCAACTTACGTCAACCAAACGTCTTTATATGTGATTTACCAAATATTTTTAAATTTAAATAGTTAAAATTATACCGAAAGCAACATCAACAACCATAAACATCATTTTTTATTAACAGTTATAATAGAATAATCAAAGAACGAGCACCAAAATGGAAATAATTGTAAAATGCAAAAAAGAAAAACCAACCATTGATCTGACACAATGTGTCAGATGTCAAAAAAAAATTTTGGTAAAAATGTGTTAAAGATCGGAAGATGTTGACAAGATCAGCTGCTCGACGCGCACGCCTATCGCCTCCGGACCCGTCGCTCAGCTCCGCCTCGCCGCCGCCGGACTCCAGCCCCGTCGTGAGTGCTGTGACACCGGCCGTGGCAGTTGCGTCGAGCTCCAGCGACGAGTATTTCTCTCCGCCCACGACGCCACCACCTGCTCGTCGACGGGGAGGACGCCGGCCGC
The DNA here is from genome assembly GCA_950022335.1 of Eurois occulta. Classification (NCBI taxonomy): domain Eukaryota; kingdom Metazoa; phylum Arthropoda; class Insecta; order Lepidoptera; family Noctuidae; genus Eurois; species Eurois occulta. The sequence continues at coordinate 15,110,482 of OX465500.1, read as the reverse complement.
CGGACGGTTTAGGACCTCGAGGCCCACCGGCCTCTGATAGGGTCCCAGCTGCCGGCGGGAGTGTGCAGCGCATGCGATGGACGCAATCCATCAATGAAAATGTCATGCGCGCATACTATGGGGCTACAGAGGGGGGAAACAACCTGACCGCGTACCGTGTTCGGATGCTCTCTCTGTTCCAGGTGCTTGAGCCAGCTGTCAACGTGTCGGCGCAACGACTGTCGGATCAGGTGCGAGTCATTCAGCGTAATCGTATGTTAGATGATACCGCACTTGATCGCTTGCGGACTGAAATGCAGAGTAGCCATGTCATTGCCACGCCGTCGCAGGCTGTGGTTCCACCACAATTTACCGCAATCGCAAATCGCGATAACGACGTGAGTAATGACATGGTTACTAATGTAAGTACCCAGTGCAGTGAGGATATGAGGAGTGCTTTGGAGGGTGCGATTCGAGAATATCGGTTCATGCAACCCGACCGCAGACCACGCTTACCTCGTCTGCCCATGCATAACAAAAATAGGGTGCTGGTGGCTGTTCTGGATTCGCAGTTGTCAAACTATTTTGACAACTGCGAAGACCTCACCGATGCTCACTCAATCCTGTATTGTGCGGCTGTTGCGGCATGTCGTGTAGCTCATGTTAAATTTTCTGATGACAGAGCTACACGACCTAAACCAGCCGTACCGGCATGGCAGTACAGGATTGAACGACGTATTGATGGGGCCAGAGCACTCATCGGCAAACTAATCTGCTTCAGGGAGGGCAATACTCGCCCTAGAGTGATGCGTTTTGTGAGGCGGGCGTTCTCGGGTACTGATATCAGTCCTCGAGACTACATGTCCCGTGTCACAGAGCGCATCGACTTCCTGAAGCAGAAAGTGTATGCATGGGCAAACCGTATTCGTAGGTATAAGCGGCGGGTGGATCGATACACTCAGAATCGCACATTCCAAAGAGATGAAAGGTGGGTTTATAGGGCTTGGGAGCGACCGGACCAAGGTGTGGCTGACGCGCACCTGCCGGATGATGATGCCATATGTTCGTTCTGGCGCAGCATCTGGTCGGTGCCTGTTAGCCATACCGAGGGTGAATGGACCCGGGAAGTTGAGCGAGCGTGCGATCCGGTACCAGAAATGGGGGCAATCACTATCAGCCCCCAAGACGTAGTTCGTGCAGTCCGTCCGTTACCTAACTGGAAATCCCCAGGACCGGATGGGCTGCACAACTTCTGGATTAAATGGTTTACTAGGTCGCATGCTCGCCTGGCGACCCTGTTCCAGTCAGCCTTAGAGTCAGGGTCGCTGCCCGAGTTCCTAACAACAGGTATAACCCACCTGCTCCATAAATCGGGTAGTACTGCGGAACCCAACAACTATAGACCTATTACCTGTCTCCCGACAGTATATAAAGTTCTTACATCCATTTTGAGAGCTAAAATTAGCAAACACATTGATGACAATTCTATCATGTCCGCTTCTCAAAATGGATGTAGGAACGGGTCCCGCGGTACTAAGGAGCTACTCCTCATTGATATGGCCATTAGTCAACAGGCTCGTCGTTCCCGAAGGGATCTGTCGACATGTTGGATAGACTATAGGAAGGCCTATGACTCTGTGCCACATACATGGCTCATGAGGGTGCTAGAGCTGTATAAAGTTGATGCAACTCTGCGCACCTTCCTGATGTCATGTATGGGGCAATGGAGGACAGTCCTTCGCTATCCAGGATGTCGGCAAATCCAGAGGAATAGCGAGCCCATAAGGATAGAGCGAGGTATATTTCAGGGCGATAGTTTGAGTCCACTTTGGTTCTGCTTAGCCTTGAATCCTCTTAGCACGCTGCTGGAGGATTCAGGTCTAGGCTATCGGTTGAGGAGAGGTGGTCAAGTTATATCTCACCTCCTTTACATGGATGACCTGAAACTCTTTGCCCCCAACGATTTGCAATTGATGGAGCTACTGAAGGTAACTGAGACTTTCAGTAGCGCCATCAGGATGGAATTCGGTGTGGACAAATGTGCGGTCATGCATGTAAAGCGAGGGGAGATTGTGGAGTCTGTGGGAACCCAGCTCTCGGATTCCATAAATCTTAGATCTCTCTCAGCAACCGAAACCTATAAGTATTTGGGTATGTCGGAAGCGCTGGGTATCAATGTTACTGACATGAAGCAATCGTTGAAGGAGCGCTTCTTTGGCCGCCTGAAAAAAGTATTTAATAGTCTTTTATCGGGCGGAAATAAGGTGCGTGCCTTCAACGGTTGGGTCATGCCGGTTTTGATGTACTCTTTCGGCATACTCAAATGGACTCAAACTGAACTTGACGCCCTGGATAGGAAGGTCCGTACATTGTTGACGGTATATCGAATGCATCACCCGCGTTCTTCGGTTATGAGACTGTATATCCCGCGGAGGTGTGGGGGTCGAGGCTTTTTAAACGCCAAGACTCTCCACAATCGCGAGATATGCAGTCTCAGGGAATATTTCCTAGAAACCGACGTGGGGATGCATCGAGATGTGGTCGCGGTGGACAAGGGCCTCACCCCGCTCTCCTTGGCTAAAGAGAACTGGCGCAAACCTGTAGTACTTGATACCAACGACCGCAGGGAGGTATGGCAGAGTAAGGAGCTTCACGGACGCTTTTTCCGGGCCCTGCATGGGCCCGATGTAGACCTATCAGCGTCCGTAGCCTGGCTACGCTCCGGAGACCTCTTCGGAGAAACTGAAGGTTTTGTCTGTGCAATTATGGATGAAGTTATGATGACGAATAACTACCGGAGATTTATTGTGAAGGACGGCACGGTTGACATATGTCGGGCATGCCACCGTCCAGGCGAATCAATCCGTCACATTATCTCCGGGTGTTCTCGTCTGGCTAACGGAGAGTACTTGCATAGACACAACCTTGTAGCCAGGATTATCCATCAGCAACTTGCTCTAAAATACAACCTTGTGGAATCGGAAGTTCCGTACTATAGGTATGTGCCCGACCCAGTTCTCGAAAATGGCAATATCACACTGTACTGGGATCAATCCATCATCACTGACAGGACTATTGTAGCCAATAAACCTGATATAGTGGTGGTGGATCGATCAGAGCGGCGCGCAATGATTGTTGACATTACGGTCCCGCATGACGAGAACCTCGTGAAAGCCGAGAAAGATAAGCAAATCAAGTATCTTGACTTGGCTCGCGAGGTTGTCGACATGTGGGATGTGGACTCAGCGATCATTGTGCCGATAGTCGTGTCAGCCCATGGCTTAATTGCCAAGAGCCTCGACCAACATCTCAGGAGGCTCTCGTTAGGCAGCTGGATCAAGGGCTTGATTCAGAAAGCGGTACTCCTGGACACGGCTCGTATTGTTAGGAGGTTCCTCTCTCTGGAGCCCTGACTGCCGGTAGCTTGGACTCTGTTCCCGATACCGGTGGGCTACTATTTTTTATATTTTTAAATGTTTTTGTTATATTGTTTTATATTAAAATATTTAAAAATGTAATTGATATGTAAGAAAATAAATAAAGGAAATAATAATAATAATATCTTGGGACAACCAACACACCGCCATCTGATCCCAAACTAGGCAGAGCCTGTACTATGGCAACCAGACAACTGATAAACATACTTATATATTTCTAAATACATACATATTATAGACTAGCTTCTGCCCGCGACTTCGTACGCGGATCCCGTTGCTTATGCCAGCGACAAAGGGGTCGTCAAAATCGAAAATTTGAAACGTCTGATGTAGAATTCTAAGGCCCGGGGACGGGAAAACAACGGGATGAGCGAGACGATTGGAGTCGTTCCAGATCATTCATTTTTGTATGTCAACAGGAAATGCCCATCAGACTAAATAACTTTTGCTAAGACGTCATTCCTTAATTTGTTGGGCTTTGGAGTTCCACAGCAGGTGTTCCAGATCTTCAAATTTATTCTCACAGCAGAAAATGCTCTTCACGTGGAATATTTTTAGCTATGGCACCATTTTTATATCTCTTATACTGTAGCTGGTCTGTTGCGGTTCTGCATCAGGTATTAATTTTCCAAAATAAATTATAGCCTTTATGTTGCCCAGACTATACAACAAAAAACTTTTCTTCCCGTTACTCCGCAGCAGATCCCAAGGGTACACTGAATCAACTTCTGTCTCTTCATGCCGTACTCCAGCAATCCTTTCTCTCTCACTTTCTAACTGATTATGAATATTTGGTTGTGTGCGTGTTCGGGACAATGTATGATAATCTCGAGCAGCAGTTAGTCGCGCATCACGTTCATCACTCGTTTCAAAAGACCTGTTAGTAGATGTGCGAATTCGCTGAGAACTCAAGCGTGATTCTGTATCGGTAAACGTTTCTGACTCGCGAGACAATGCATGTCGCTCACGATCAGCAGACAGTCGCGCATCACGTACTGCACTTGTCTCTAGAGACCTAGCAGCAGATGCGTAGATACGCTGAGAACTCAAGCGCAATTCTCTATCCGTGAACGTCTCCGACTCGCGAGACAATGCGTGACGTTCACGATCAGCGGACAGTCGCGCATCATGTTCCGCACTTGTTTCTAGAGCCCTAGCAGCAGATGCGTAGATACGCTGAGAACTCAAGCGCAATTCTCTATCCGTGAACGTCTCCGACTCGCGAGACAATGCGTGACGTTCACGATCAGCGGACAGTCGCGCATCATGTTCCTTACTTGTCTCTAGAGACCTTGAAGCAGATGCGTAGATACGTTGAGAACGCAAGCGCAATTCTCTATCCGTGAACGTCTCCGACTCGCGAGACAATGCGTGACGTTTACGATCAGCGGACAGTCGCGCATCATGTTCCTTACTTGTCTCTAGAGACCTTGAAGCAGATGCGTAGATACGCTGAGAACTCAAGCGCAATAAAATTCTCTATCCGTGAACGTCTCCGACTCGCGAGACAATGCGTGACGTTCACGATCAGCGGACAGTCGCGCATCATGTTCCTTACTTGTCTCTAGAGACCTTGAAGCAGATGCGTAGATACGTTGAGAACGTAAGCGCAATTATCTATCCGTGAACGTCTCCGACTCGCGAGACAATGCGTGACGTTCACGATCAGCGGACAGTCGCGCATCATGTTCCTTACTTGTCTCTAGAGACCTTGAAGCAGATGCGTAGATACGCTGAGAACTCAAGCGCAATTCTCTATCCGTGAACGTCTCCGACTCGCGAGACAATGCATGACGTTCACGATCAGCGGAGAGTCGCGCATCATATTCTTCACTGGTCTCTAGAGACCTGGATGTAGATGCATAAATACGCTGAGAACGCAAGCGAGCTTCGCGACCCGAAGAGGTTTCTACAGAGCGAGTTGCAGCCTGATGTTCTCGAACAGCATCAAGTCTATCCTGACGCTCTTCGTTAGATTCTTGGGATCTTATGATCCTCAATCTTTTAGCTCCTTTGGAACGTTGGGAAAGATTTGACCTCTTTCTAGGCATGGTTATAGTTTTATTCTGAAAATACCTGATCAATTAAAATCTAAGTGACTGCTCCCCTGCGTTACCGGGTAAACTACCGTGTCGCGAAGATAAATGGAAAAGGAAATAAATGGGAGTTTTAGCCAGTAGAGTCAAATTTTCAATGATTCATAGAATTTTCATCGAAAATCAGTCCTAAACTGTTACCGCCTCACCGCGTGGAGGTACTCCCAGCTTATGTTATTTTATAATTACACAGTGAACTCTTGGAGTTCCACAACAGGTGTTCCAGATCTACAATCTTTATACGTCAACAGAGAGTGCTCATCAGGCTGAACAACTCTTGCTAAGACGTCATTCCTATATAGGTTATAGTGTAGCTGGGCTCTTGGAGTTCCATATCAGCTGTTCCAGATCTTCAAATTTTATACGACAACAGAGAGTGTTCATTAGGTTGAGCAACTCTTGCTAAGACGTCATTCCTATATATGTTATAGTGTAGCTAGGCTCTTGGAGTTCCACATAAGCTATTCCAGATCTTCAAATTTTATACGACAACAGAGAGTACTCATCAGGCTGAACAACTCTTGCTAAGACGTCATTCCTATATATGTTATAGTGTAGCTGGGCTCTTGGAGTTCCACATCAGGTGTTCCAGATCTTCAAATTTATTCTCTTAGCAGAAAATGCTCATCACGTGAAACAATTTTTGCTATGGTACCATTTTTGTATCTCTTATAGTTTAGCTGGTCTGTTGCGGTTCTGCATCAGGTGTTCAAGTTTCCAAGATAAATTATAGCCTATGTGTTGCTCAGACTTTATACCTATACAACAAAACAAAAATCTTTCAAATCCGTCAAGTAGTTCCGAAGATTAGCGTGTACAAACAAACAGACAAACAGACAGAATTTTTTTTTTGGTTTCGTGCTCTATTACTGTTTCTAAACCCCCCCCAATTTTTTTTTTTTTAATATATTCAATGTACAGACACAGTTTTTTTACTGTTTTATTATATGTATATAGATAAATTACACACCCAGATACAGAACAAATAATCGTACTCATCGCACAAAGATTTGTCCTGTGTGGGAATCGAACCCACGACCTCCGTCCTAGCAGTCACGGTCACTAACCACTAGACCAACAGGCCAATCATAGCGTTTTATCTTTCTATTACAACTTTTATTTTATCAATAAGCTTGTCGGTAGTTAATGTCAGTGTCGTACATATTTACCATTTCCATCAACAATATAGCTAACACGGGGTGGAACGGTCACGTATTCGGTATTCGGTTATTTAAAAAAAATCAGCTGTTCCATACATTTTGACCGTGCAGGTCAATACCTTTTTATTATTTTTTTTGGTGGATGGGAAATCATCAAATGACCCCCCCCCGCTCTGGGCGGAGCGGAAGGGAGTGTCAGACTCTTACTGACTAAAAACCACCCATGTTCCTTCTTTGGCCCTTTATGTTCCAGGGCCGCGGTATCTCTTTCGAACAGTCCCGCAGCCCTGGCAGGCATCGGCCCTTGCGGGCCCCTCCCGTTTGCTGACAACTCTTTGAGGCGCGCGTGGAACACGAACGCGCCGTCGACACGGCCTGCCCGTCGTCATACGACGGACGGACGGCGAGCTAGCCCATTACTCACCGTCCACAGGCCCGCGCCTACGGTGGCCGAGAGCCATCACGGCGTGGCCCCCGACGCCCGGTGCTTCTCCTGGTGCTTCTCCTCCCGCGGCGGCTGGGACGTGAGGCTATCTCCCTCTCACGTTCCGCCGCCTCCTTCGCTAGCATGACTGCTTCGCAGAAGGAGGCGACGGCTTCCCATTCCCTCTCGCCCCGGACCATGGCTTGAACCAGGGCCGGACGCGAGAGGTCGCCGCCGCCAAGCAGGTCAATACCTGCACGGTCAAAATGTATGGAACAGCTGATTTTTTTTTGCACTTTTGTAGGAAAGAGCTGTTTTTATTTAATAACCTATGAAAAATTTCTATGTGGGGCGGGCTCAGAATGATGTACTGAATAACCGTTGTCGCGTCGGTGTCCCTTCCAGCATGTAGAGTGACTGTGTACATTTAAAGCTCACTGACTCCGCAGAATAAGCTAAATTCTTTTGAAATAGACAGAATCAGGCTAATAACCTACAAATAAGTATTGTAGTAAGTATTTTGTAAAAAGTGTCATATCCAATGAACATACAGCTTCGCTCTCGTTGCATAAAGTCGAAAGTGTTCAACAACGGTTTTTAGAATTTCATGCGAGTTTGCTGCTTCGTCTTACTTCCCCACTGCTGGGCAACGCGGCGGACAATCTACTTTCTTTCACACCTTTCTGTCCTGGCTATTAAGGATATTTTTTTATCAAAAGAAATGCAGCTCGTCATGAAAAAAATACATTAACATTATATTTTTTCCTGTAAATTGCCATATCCAATTCACGCTAAGCTACGGTCTCCTTGCATAAGGTCGAAAGTGCTCAACGTCGGTAATTAGAGTTTCACTACACAGTTCGCTACTTTGTCGCTTCGTCTCAACATTTTTACTATGTCCTCTGTTATTTACCTTTTAATTAAAATAGTTATGCTGCAATAAATGGCAGATGTTTGGTTATTTTGCAAAAGAAATGACTGGCGCGAATTATAGTCGATAAAGGTACTATTTATTACCGTTTCGTAATTTTAGAAGTCGGAGGCAAAAAAACTCAATGAAACAAACAATGTCACAGACTTCTGAAGCTTATGTTATTTTTCAATTATTTTTTTGTGTTTTTGAAGTCAGTTTTATTTTTTGCAAAAAAGTTATTTTATTACATTTAAAAGTTATGACAGGTTACTTGATGGTACATATAAAATGAAGCCGGTTGATGTCAATTGGCTCGTCCTCTATTATAAGAGACTGCCTTTTTGGTGCAGTGGTTGCAACCGCGACTGAGAATGAAGTCTTGAGTTCGATTCCCAGGTCGGGCAAAGCGTTACTGGGTTTTCTCATCACGAATTTCTCAGTAGCAGCCACGGAGTCCGGATTTGGGCCCAGGTCATGGCAAATAGGCTCGCCCCCTATTACATGGGCCTTAAACATAACGTGCTAAATGTGGATGTACTATTACATAGTACACTTCTGTCTAACCCTTCTAGGATTATAGGCGTGATTTTATGTTTATGTAACATTTAATTGGCTTAATTTACTCATAATTACAAAAGTATTGGATAAATAATAAGATAACTTAAGACATGTAATTCTATTATCTTCTTTTTGAACTTGCATAATCATTCCGTCCTTACAAACGGCCGGGACTTTAAAGCCAGTCTATATCTGTCCTTATCGAGTTTAGCCTCCAGGGCTACTGGCTAACAACTTTTTTAATTCTCCAAGCACTATTCAACGTTCATGCATATCTATGGTACAGGAAAAGGCCAACTTTTCAGCTTTAAACTCGAACCTATTTTAATCGACGCTTTCGTCCGTCGACTCGTTTTAGTCAAATCGATTCTGAATATTGAAACTGCGGCGGCTGTATTTTTGGTTTAGACGAAGAAAAAGTTTACCTTCGTTACATCTGTACAAATAAATAAAATTGATGTGTCTGTTTGTAATACCAAAATAACAGCTTTTCACTGAATGCATATGAAAGCGTATACGGTACTTATAACAAAAACATTTTTTTTTCAATTTTTGTCTGTCCGTCGGTCTGTATGTCTGTCTGTTGGTTCCGTCTAATCTCCGAAACGGCTGGACCGATTTTGACGGGACTTTTACTGACAGATAGCTTATAAGGTCTAACTTTGGCTACTTTTTTACTTAGAAAACATATTAGGGTTCGCTCAAAAAAATTAAAACCCTTGAAATTGTAACAAAATTCGAATCAAAAAGGAAAGTAGTTTTTTTTAATAATAATTACCACGCGAACGAAAGTCGTTGGCAACATCTAGTGGTTAAATAAAAATGGACGATTCTAAATTTTGTAACCTTTTGGCTCTATTTTTGGTTTAGTCGAAAAAAAAGTTTATCAATAACGAATTGTTTGTTTATGAATTCGTTAGCTTTTTATAGTTTCTTGATCCCATTATAAAAGCTTAAATACCGGCTTCAATACACCTGCTACATGATAATTATGGAGAATGCTTGTTTGCTAGTAACTTAGTTAATATAAACATTTATGACAAACTAGTTTCTGCCGGCGACATCGTCCGTGTCGAAGAAAAATATACCATGGTGTAGCTTACCATCAGTAAAAGATTATTTTTAAACGGATAATAGTTCTGCTACATCCAAAATAACAAACTTGACCTCTTTGTAATATAAGTATAGATATACATGCTTAGTGTAGATATAACATATTATACATTAGGATAATTTTCATTTTCACACTTAAAAAAAAACCTTTGTATCACTGTGACCTATTTTTTATCTGTGTAGATCCTAATATTTTTTTTTTATTTTTTTTTGTATTATAGGTATATTATTATATACCTATTTATGTATTTCAATTTATGTTAGCAAAATGGTATTTTTCTTATTTATTTATTTTACACTGTCACAATCTTGTCCTATTTGACCCCAAATTTGAATGGTAGAGAATGCCTTGTTAGCATTAAGTCCGCTTATGTACCACATTTGTACATGAAGTTTAAATAAATAAACATAACATCACGAATGTAATCCCCGAAGTGTTAGGCAGAGGTGTACTTAATAGTACACTCACATTTCGCCACTTATGTTTTTTAAGTCCCATGTTATAGGGGGCGAGGCTATTGCCATCAATCGGTCACAAAGTCAGACTCTGTGGCAGGTACTGAGAAATCCCTGGTTGAAAAACCCAATAACACGTTGCCTGACCCGGGAATCCAATTTCAGGACCCCATGCTTAGCAGTCGCCCTTGCAACCACTTGACCAACGAGGCATAACATATTATATTATTCTTAAACAAACCTAAAGCACAAATTATCATGTACCGCACCCCGTTAACATAGCACTACATACTTGAACCAACTAAAATAACACGGAGAGTTAATTTTGATAAATTATACCGAACGCAAATTAGATTCGCCAACATTGTTTAACTGTCCAAATTTAACCGAGACGCCATCAATTAAGCCTTGAGTTAACCGTTGTAGTTTAATTTCTCTAACGGTTAAGTTTTAGATTGATTGCTCCTGTATAATTTAACATAAGAACTGAAACATTAACTTTCATAATTTATTTTGTAGCGGTCCGGTGCTCCGGGAGTAGTTTTTAGTTTGTTTTTGTATGCTGGTAATATAAGTTTTTCTGTGATATTTCCATTTGTGATTTTGACGACACGGTTGGCGCAGTGGTCAAGCGATTGACTGCTGCGCTACATGTCGCGGGTTCGATTCCCGTACGGGACAAATATTTGTATGACCTACAAGTAGTTGTTCCGGGTCTGGGTGTTTTTCTATCTATAATATGTATGTATTTACAAAAAAAAAAATGTATATATGTAGTTTATCAGCCATCTAGCTACCATAACACAAGCATTAAGTTGCTTAGCTTGGGGCTAGATGGTGCTGTGTGAAAATGTCCACGGATATTTATTTATTATTTATTTCTATCATAAGCATTTATTTACCTTGTTTTGTTAGTTAATTAGTTACTACGTATTGGTCAAATCTTGCAACTGAATTTCAAACTAGTTTTTCCCATCTGATTGAGCTGTTTTTTTCACACAGCTTTGGTTCTGGTGACTATACATTTTTATGAAAGACATCACTTGATCCTGTAGCCAGGATCGCTTTCTCACGGGAGAACTCCGCAATGGTTAAAACGACTGACGAAACGTTGTATACGCGTTCAATGTTGATTGTAGATAAGCCTATATTATTCTTTTCATTTTAATAAAAGTTTGTTTTTTTTATTAAAGTGTAATTTATTATACTAAGGAAATTGTACATCCTGACTGTGTTGCTAGTAAAAAAAACATTTATGGCTTAGTATCCTTCAGTAGGATATTTAACAGTATACTAAGGTGCCCCAATTATATATTTAAATGAGCCCATGAGTTAGTTCGACTAAAACAGACTAACGCGATATTATTCGTATTTAAGTATCTAGCCCAAAAAAACTTACTAACAAAGTATAATCCGTTGCAAACCTAAACATACAAGTGACAGAAAATAATATAGATTACCTATTGTATGGTTCCCTATATATGTTGTTCTTACATGTTCTTACAATTTACCTTCATAAAAATGACAGCTGTCAGGATGTACACAATTAAGCCCTTAATTTTATTTAAAGCATGTGTTTATAGTTTAATTTAATTGGCCCTTATTAAAATACTAAAATATTGACTACATAAGTATGCATTTGTAATTATTTATTTCGATATGACCAAAGCTGCTAGTCCTGTCGTTTGACAGCTGTCATTTTAATCAAGTTAGATTTTATCACTACATATTTTAAAACAAAGTCCTCCGCCGAGTCTGTCTGTCTGTCTGTTCTCGATAAACTCAAAAACTTCTGCACCTTCTTGTCAAGTTTTGTATATCTGTGGGTCAAGCACACCAAAAGATCGCTGGATGTCCTGCGCGTCCAGTATAACAACATCTTCAGGATGATGTTGGGGTTGCCTCGCTTCTGTAGTGCATCGGGGATGTTCGCGCTATATCGAACTGATGGCTTTCATGCCGTCATACGCAAGAAAACTGTTTCCCTGATCTGCAGAATGCGTGGCAGCTGCAACGGAATTCTAAAAACTGTAGCTGACAGGATCTCTTCTCCGATATGGGTGTCTTTTATGCGGGTAATTTGAATGTTTGTCAATTTTTTTTTATTTTAACTTATTATAAATTTGAATGTTTTATTTTATCTTATTGTATTAATTTTGATTGAATTTTAAATTTTATCTTATTTTGATTCTGATTTTAATGTTAATTTTAATTTTGATGGTAATTTATTTTATTTTTTTTGTTTATTTCTTTTTTGGTTTTATGTTAATTTATTTTATTTTAATACTGATTTTAATCGCACTGTATGGATCATGTTATCTGCATGAATTTTAAATTTTATCTTATTTTGATTCTGATTTTAATGTTAATTTTAATTTTGATTGTAATTATATTATTATTTTTGTTTATTTCTTTTTTGGTTTTATGTTAATTTATTTTATTTTAATACTGATTTTAATTGCACTGTATGGATCATGTTATCTGAATTAAATGTTTTTTTTTATATATATTGGCTAAAATATACTGAAATTTATTAGAGGTGTCGGAAAAAAAATAAGCCGTCTGGGAGCTTTCAACTAAAACACTGCTTTAAACCCTTTGAGATATAACAAAATGATGAATAGGTTCCCATGGGTTACGGGAACGGGATAAAAATTTCATGATTACTTTTTGGTCGCGATAACCGACATACACGCGGGCGAAGCCGCGGGCATCAGCTAGTGGACTATAAAAGGAATAAGTAACCTAGAAACAAACAATGTTAAAACACTATCACTAAGGCTTTATTCCTCCAGCCGTCTGTATACAAAATCTAGATGTATTTTTCCACTATTTGATCAGGACTAAATGGAGTAGAAAGGAATATTAAAGAGCGACCACCATTTTAACGCGCCATTTACTTCGAAACGTTACAAGAAGTCTTAATCCCTTTAGTGGAAACTTCGCGAAATACTGCCAAGTGCCAAGATTTAAGAAAAATGCTGCCAAGTAGAAGTTTGAATCATATTGAAAGTTTTGTTACTTTAATAACTTTAACCCTGGGGGTAACATAGATATTCTTTACGTTTTTACTGTGAAGATGAAATTGTGTGACGCTTTTTTGGGTTCCGTACCCGAAGAGTAACCAACGGGACTCAAATACTAAGCCTCCGCTGTCCGTCCGTCCGTCTATACGACAGTCCGTCCATACGTCCGTCCGTCTGTCTGTTTATCAGCGGACTGAATCTCATGATCCATACCCGAAGGGTAACCAACGGGACTCAATTACTAAGCCTACGCTGTTCGTCCGTCCGTCTATACGACAGTCCGTCCATCCGTCCGTCCGTCCGTCTGTCAGCGGGCTGTATCTCATGATGCGTAATAGGTAGACACTAGAAAATTTCACAGAACGTGTATTTCTGTTGCCGCTATAACAAAAATAATAAATTAAAGCGGGCTCTCCTTCTACGAATGGTACGAAACCCTTCATGCGCGAGTCCGACTCGCACTTGGCCAGTTTATACTTTATCTCTGGGTCAACTTAATCTTCAGCATTTCTATGTCCTAGATGGCATTGCAGCTGATATTATACTTAGAAGTAATCGTTTAGCACATACTTTCAGTGATAAAGATGATGAGAAAATCAATAATGTTCTTACAAAGTTGTTGCAGAAATACGGGACGCTGTTGATCGGTGATCGGTTCTTCTCTAGGTCTTCCGGTGGCTTAAACATGAGGATCTTTTAATAACAATTGACTGCTTCTTTGGTCTGGTGACTGGTTATTTCTAGTGGCCACAAACGCGACTGCTGAACTCTTGCAATGTTAATGTTCTACATCTGACTGCGCATATGAACAATCTGCACATCATATTCATCATCTACATATCAACTTTACATAACACAAATTAATGATATTAAAAAAACATAAGTCTCTTTCCTATGATGCTGGCATTCTGTCAAAAAGAAGGAAAGACATGATATTAAATGTCCCTAGGACGAGGACTTTATTTGCCAGTATGCAATTTAGCAAACGATCTGCAGCTCTATATAATAAAATCAATAAATACATCTACATTTATCCAAAAAACTACTATGACAGTAAAAAAATAATAATGGAATGGATACAAACTCTCACCTACAATGATGCCGAAACACTTCTGAAACCTTGACACTTACACATACACACACTCATACTCTCTCTCTCTCTCTTTCTCTCTCACTCACATACACTCACCCACAAACTTGGGTGTAAGTTTAGACACATTTGATTTAAAGTAAGTTAATCTTAATCTATGTAGTTTTAGTATAATAATAATACGTTTTGCTTTTGTATAACACGACTTGCTATGTAAGAGCGGACTCTCCTAACACAGGCACTATCTGCCTAAAAGGAGGATCCAATCACAAAAATTTGTTAAAAACTAAACTTGTTTTACCAATAAACTATTTTTATTATTATTTATATTTTATGGAATTGCAGTTTTTGGCAGAATGAACGCAATATTAGTATTATGTTGGATAGTGGACAGGTTATATCCGGAGTTACTTACTATACGGACCTTGTAGAAACTAGAACAAATTTCCGTGCGTTCAAGCGTGTTTGCCATACCTATTATCGGAATCGAATGTAACAGCTCACAACTTAGGACCCATTAATGATAATATTTATCCGTGGTGCTAGGCAACTGGGCTTATCCCAGTTGTAAATGTCCCTTTTTGCCATTGGCCTAGTTTCGTTTGTCTCCTGCTGATATGGAGGAAAGTGGAAATTATGGTTTTCCAACTCCTCCGCTATATTTTTCTGATTAATTTCGTTGCGGGATCCAAAACAGTTAAATAGTTTCTCTGGGACTTCGCCGAGCTTTATTGTCTCTGCGCTTTTCTGGTGGTCGCCACTGTTGATTCTGGCTTTCAGGAGTTGCAGTGTTTTGGGAATAGTGTGGCGGGCTTGCTGAACTCTGGCCAAGGGTTCAATTCCCAGGTTGGGTAATATGTTAATGAATTTTCGCTTGGGAATTTCTGATTAGCAGCCCGGAAAGACGAAGTTGGCGGTGGGAAAGCTCGTAAGCCTGGCCTGGTCCTACGCCTGATCTCACCTTATTCATATGTGATTGTCGTCTCATCCTAAAGTAAAAATTAAGGAAAGGAGCGTGTGTTTGCTATAATATCTCCTGTGCACCAACTGCGTGGTTAGTCACCGTTGAGATTGACCCCCGGGACACAATTCGATCACGAGAATATTATCATATTCAAACTATCTTCGCCAAACACACGACGAATCAGCCCACCAATAAAACCAAGCACGCCCGAAAAATCTTATTAAGAGAAAAATAACAAAAATCGAGCACATCTCACATTCGAGATAGGATCTTTGAGCTGGGACCTAATTCCGTTGGTAGAATCTCAACGAGGAAGCCACAACGAATCATGTTAATATTTTCCTGCAGGCCTATATATCTCTGCGAGGTTTCAGACAGAGATCCCTTGGGCACAGCGGGCATTTCGTATCGCATCCCTACTCTGAGATTGCCCTTAGTACCTCGACATACGGATTGGCAGAATGGCTAGCAGAATTAAAGTTTTTCTCTGATATATAGGTTAGTATGTATTTAAGCCTACACAAAATTGGAGGCTTTTATTATGTCAGTCGATGGACTCTAAGAAAGTTATATGGCTTTAGAAGCAATAAAAGTACAATTTGACAAGTCATAGTCTAATTAATTAAAATAAAAAAAATATAAATCGATTCTTACAGATTATGCACGAAAATCAAGAAAGCTCAATCATTAAAAATTTTGTGCCAAAACATCCACCCTAATGACTTACTTAAGATATTTCTCTACCACAAATAGGCATGATCATCCAAAACTGTTCGCACTCCCAAATATCTGTAAGTCCAATTTCGTATCCGCAGATAAGAGCCGTCGAAGAAATTGAAGTAATATCGCCAGTTGTTACTTGTTTGCGGGTAAACACAGAGGGATATCCGCGCGTTCTTTCGAGACGCTCCAAGCCATCTTCATGATGGACTTAGTAATCTTGTGTAGTAGTTGGTAATGCTACAGGATTTCGGGGATTTTCGCCAGATAAACTCCTTTTTTTGGTACAACTACGCTTTTTAGAAAGACTATGGGTTTATCCGGGGGCGGTTGGGGTTTGTTTTTTTTTTCATGGAGGGTATTTGGAAAATTTGTGAGTTGGCGCCCAACGTGGGACTTCCTAACTTCATTCTAATTTTGATTTGTGTTTGGTGATGATAGTCTCTGATAAAATCTTAATGTGAGTTGAGAGCTCCCCAAGAGTTTTTAGTCTTAACATTTTCTTATCAACTTTCAAGTTCATCTAACCTTTCTAAACTGAAAGTAACAATTATATTTTTATTTTGTTTTTTACAACCCCTTCGTCGTAAAGGGCACAAAGAGCCGGAAGGTATTAAAATAATACGCTATTTTACACACAAAAAACTCTGCCTTAGCTATGAAAATTTTCGAAACTAAAAATACAAATTCATATTTTTCTACGACATTTCCAAGGCAGAGTGTCCTGGTATTTCCTTTGTACATTTTCCGAGTTTTTTTTTCGAATTCCAACCGAGAGATAAAAGTATATTTTTCTCCAGCTGTTTTTAAAACTCGCACTTACGACATCTTTTATATCATTTCAGGAAGAAATCATGTTTAAATGATAGCTACTTAAATAAATGAATCTCCGTGATATGATAGTATCTTTTCCAGTTAGTTTAGTTAGTTTTTTTTACTTGTTTATTTCAAAACTCGTTCACACGGCTCTGTTACAATTTTTGTATAGTTTTTATCAATTGCAATAGGATAGACTTAAACACAACTAGCGAAATGTTGTTGTACTATTAGTTAAACCTGTACCTAACCCTTTGAGGATTACAAGCGTGATATTTATTATGTTTATAAATTGAGATGGATACTGAAAAAACCTTCGATACAAAACTTAGAGTGGTGTTCATCATTTAACGACAAAAAAAAAATCATTCCCTAATTAGCCTACAATTACGAAAAACTATGAACTCCAATACAAAACTTCGTTCCACACTTAAGATGGACGGTAAGAAAAATAGATTTTCACTGTTTCAATTAATTAATAATTCGTTCCCTGAGTCTCGCTGTGAAATGGGTAGTGGGTGAAATTTTAATGAGCCTCAACTCGTTTGAGAGCAGTATTCCGTAGCGCTTAATGTGATATAATTCTACTATCGAACTTGTATTTACATCGGAGAAAATGGTATTAGTTCAAAGAATTACCAGAGAAGGAGCAAAACTTAATGTGGTTGATGTCTCTATACTTACGAGTACATACCTCTTTATAATAAAGAGGTAAAATTTGTTTGTAAGTTTGTATGTAGGAGGTAATCTCCGGAACTAATGATCCAATTCTAAAAAACTTTCACTGGCAGAAAGCTAAACTATTTATGGGTGTTATAAGCTATAAATTATATTTATATCATGCATATTAGCCGAGCTATCACAATTTTTGCGGACGAATTCGCAGGCGAAGTATATAAAAATAAAGAAGAAGAGAAGAGAAGTATAAAATAAGAAAGAGAGAAGAGTGAGAGTGAGAGGAGTGTGAATAGAATAAGAGAGAAGTGATGTATTTAAAACATGTCACTGGAAGATTGGTGAAGACTTAAGCAACTCAACCGCCACTTTATCATAACGAGAATGAAGATGACAGATCTGTCAGACCAGCAACCCCATAAACTCATCCTCACCATCACTCATCTATGCTCCTATCCTTTTCAGTCGCTCAGAACCGTTATTTGCTAGAGCGAGAAACAGAGCGAGCTGGCTGTCTCATAGTCGATGCTGCGCGTGCGATAGTATTACCGCTCTGTGTTTCTTTTAAAGGAGAGTAGCATGGAGAAGTGTGATTCCGTGCTGCTCGATGAGGTTCAACCCTTTCTTTTTTTTTTGGGATGGGAAATCATCAAATGACTCCTCCCGCTCTGGGCGGAGCGTAAGGGAGTGTCAGACTTTTACTGCCTAAAAGCCATCCATGTTCCTTCGTTTGCCCTTTATGTTCCAGGGCCGCGGTATCTCTTTCGAACAGTCCCGCTGCCCTGGCAGGCATCGGCCCTTGCGGGCCCCTCCTGTTTGCTGACATCTCTTTGAGGCGTGCGTGGAACACGAACGCGCCGTCGACACGGCCTGTCGTCATAAGACGGACGGACTGCGAGCTAGCCCATTATTCACCGTCTACAGGCCCGCGCCTACGATGGCCGAGAGCCACCACGTGGCTCCCGACGCCCGGTGCTTCTCCCGCGGCGGCTGGGACGTGAGGTTCTCTCCCTATGACCTTCAACCCTAAAGATCACTGTGATTTTAGCAGTGATGCGAAGGCATGGCACAATAACTGTGAGACTACTTGGTTGTAACTTGCATGAGACAGATATGTAAAGTAAACCAACATTATTGTCATCATCCATTAGGTATGATATTAGCAGTGATAGGTTAGTGGTGACGACCTAGACGCGTTTAGAAGAGATTGGCCAGAGAAAACCGCACGGAGAGAAGAGTGGAAGGCTATGGGGGAGGCTTTTGCCCAGCAGTGGGTCAATAGAGGCTAAGAAAAAAAAAGGTTAGTGGTGTGACCGTCGGACTGCCAAGTCAAGTCTCGAGTTCGAACCCAAGACACGCACTTCTGATTTTTCGGAATCATGCGCGTATTGTATAATTATCACTTGCTTCGGTGAAGGAAAAACATCGTGAGGAAAACAGCATGCCTGAGAGATATTTTTCGACGGCATGTAAAGCCAAGTCCATGGGCGGCATAAAAATGTTGACACCAGGTTAGGCACTAACCACACGATAAAGAAGAAGATGCTGTAATAACCTGTAATACTTACATACTTTTGCTCTCGAATGACGTTGAAAAACATTTGTGAAGTTGTTTTGTGAAATGTATTGAAAAAACGTTATTTTGACCACGCGACCTTGTGCGTTGTATTTATTTTATTTCTTTATTAAACTTTATGCACATAATGTACAAAGGCGGACTTAATGCCTTGGATATTTTCTACCAGTCTACCTTAGGTAGGATGGAGAGACAAAACAGTAGGTGCAATAGTACAGAAAATTACAAAGACTAAAATATAATAATAAATACGCATAAGTATACATACATACAAACAAAATATACAAAGTAAAGAGAGTTAAAATTCTTACAGAGATAAGGAAAAACAACAAATTAACTGTGGGACGAGTCTGCCAACTCCTTAAGTAAGTGTTCGCGAGCTTTTACTTTAAAAGTGAACCGACTGGTTGCCGTCCTGATATTCAGAGGGAGCGCATTCCAAAGGAAAACCGCCTGTTAAACCTTTGTTTCAATGCGTAACTAAAAATTGATGGAAACATACATCATTTATTTGCATAGGTAAAACATGGTATAGTAATGATGTAAAATATAATTAAAATGGTTCAAACATGTTTAGCTAAGATAAAATAAAGCATGCAAACTTTTAGGGTTTAGCAAAATGTTACATTTTTATCCATAAATTCCTCTAAACTATAGAAATTACATTGCACACAAATGCTAGGCAGTTTTTGTTATATTTGGTTAAAAAGGTTTACTACCGCAGAAACCTAGGTTTTCATAAATAAAGCCATAACCTGAAAATGCACATAAAACCACTTTGTCTCTAAAAATGTAGTTTCACGAAATAGTCTAAGGAAAGTCTCTGTGCACGCATATTCCGCATTTTGTGACTTTCATAAGTCCGTTTTATGTTCGCTGTAAACTTTAAAAACCTTATGCTTTAAAAGAAAATAGAGTCAACCAACATTAAGTTAAAAATGTAAACTGAAGTGTCCGAAGTTTGTGTTGAATTTCACTGGTTAGCATAGCATAATCAGCCTATAATATTCCCACTGCTGGGACACACGGCCTCCTCTCTATGAGAGGGAATGGGCTATAATCCAATACGCGGGCCCAGTGCGGGTTGGTAGATGTTACATGTCTTCGAATTTTTGGTTCTAGGACATACCGGTTTCCTCACGATGTTTTCCTGTTTTCCTTCATCGTTTTTGAGAGCAGTGGTGATGAAATAAATTACACAAAGTAATGCGCCTGCCTGGGTTCGAACCCACGACTTATTGTTCGTAAGTCAGGGCCGCCACCACGGTAGCCGTAAGGCTGATCCGGGGGTACCGCACGATCTCCCGCGAGGCGGCGAGCCTCCTTGCCGGATTGCCGCCATGGGATCTGGAGGCCATAGTCCTCGCGCGCCTGCACGAGTGGCGCGCGGAGGTACAGAGCCGGGGGGTAACTCCGCTGCCGCGGCATATTGTCGCGCGGCGGACAGACCTCCGCCGTGATCTCATGGCGACATGGAGAGAGCGACTATCGCAACCCCGTTCAGGGCACGCCACGATAGTGGCGGTAAGTCCCCTCTTTGAGGAGTGGCTAGGGAGGCGCCACGGCGCCCTCACCTTCCGCCTGACGCAGGTCCTCACCGGACACGGGTGCTTCGGGAGGTACCTGCACCGAATCGGGCGGGAGGAAACGCCCTGGTGCTACAATTGCGAGGATCGACCGGAGGACACGGTGGAGCACACCGTCGAGGTCTGCTCCGCTTGGGAGGAGCACCGCCGTGTCCTCGTAGCGGCGATTGGCGGCGGCGACCTCTCGCGCCCGGCCCTGGTTCAAGCCATGGTCCGGGGCGAGAGGGAATGGGAAGCCGTCGCCTCCTTCTGCGAAGCAGTCATGCTTGCGAAGGAGGCGGCGGAACGTGAGAGGGAGAGAACCTCCTCACGACCCAGCCGCCGCGGGAGAAGCACCGGGCGTCGGGGGCCACGCCGTGATGGCTCTCGGCCACCGTAGGCGCGGGCCTGTGGACGGCGAGTAATGGGCTAGCTCGCCGTCCGTCCGTCGTATGACGACGGGCAGGCCGTGTCGACGGCGCGTTCGTGTTCCACGCGCGCGTCAAAGAGATGTCAGCAAACGGAAGGGGCCCGCAAGGGCCGGTGCCTGCCAGGGCTGCGGGACTGTTCGAAAGAGATACCGCGGCCCTGGAACATAAAGGGCCAATGAAGGAACATGGGTGTTTTTTAGTCAGTAAGAGTCTGACACTCCCTTCCGCTCCGCCCAGAGCGGGAGGAGTCATTTGATGATTTCTCACCCTCCAAAAAAAAAAAAAAGGGCCGCCACCACTGGGCCACCGCAGCTCTCTTTCACTGGTTATTTACGAAATAATCCTCGTGCGCAGTGAATTAGACACCATCATTATCTTCCTACCCTTGTTCCATGTTACTAGAGGTCGGCATAATACGTTTTTTTCTTTAATTCACCCCTGTCAGCCGCGACATTATCATTTTTATCTTTCGTCAGTGAATAGGGCAATATTAACTTCAATATCTGGATGTCAATTTAGAGACTCTCATTTCCTCAACTTTGGTTGAATGTTATCGTTTGCTCCGAGAAACTCCAGGTTAAATAATAACAGCCGCTCGGGTCGATCTTTAGATTAAGCCGTGCTTGTCTTGGTTGCTCCATAAATGAGTGACCACCCAATATATACCAAGATTCCTCCGTGCCTCGGAAAGCACGTAAAGCCGTTGGTTCCGGTGGCATTTGTAGTCTTTGACAGTCGTTACAGGTCAAAAGCCCAAAGGGCTGACAACCAGTCTTGGCCAAGGCTTGTCGTATTACCCTGTACTTACTGGGTTGTGGTTGTGGAGTTTAGATAAGTATTCGTCTATGTAAAATAATGGTATTCAGCTTCATTCAGTTGGACTGGCAGCTGACCCCAAGATAGTTGGGAAAGTCTAGGCAGATGATGTTATCGTTTGCTTCGTTCATGATCAAGAAAAGGGGAGGGATGAACTAGAATATTTCATCATCATCGTCCTGCCCAGCCTATTCCTAACTATGCTTGATTCGGCTTCCAGTCTAACAGGATTCAACTGCCGCTGCCTATCCGACCTCTCATATTTAAACAGTTTTAAGCTTTCACGGTTTAAAACTAAATTAATACTGACACTTACGGGATATCTTCTGTGATTGTTCATGATGTTCTTGTTTTTTCTATTTTTTTCCCATCCACCCACATTCTCCAGTCAACCAGCGATCATGGCGCTTGCAACAGCGTCGAAATATCGGAAGCTCAAAGTCATGAACAATCACGGAAGATATCCCGTAAGTGACAGTATAAGTTTTCTTTCATATTTAATTCTATATAACCTTTTTGACATCTTTTTGTCCTCTACTTGCGCGATGCAGGATTTCATGATGTCAGGTATGATACGTAGGTATACAAGCTTAAGTTTACCCAAAACCTTTTATTCATTATAATAAACAACTTTTACTTAGGGACGAATGCTGAAATCGCTAAAACAAACAGCTTTCGTAGATTTTAACAGTTCATGTCAGCTGCAGATTTTTGTTGGTCAAAAGTTGTTTAAAATGATGAATATATTGACCCCTTAAAAGGGTAAAAAATAGTGGTTTTAAATGTGTGTGCGGTTTCCAAATCACAGTTGTTCCACCCACCAATTTTTACATCAACATAAAATATCATGATTTCTTAGTCCCCCGTGTCCAAGTTTCATTATTTTCCTTCTCGAAAAGGTCTGACGTTACTTTATCCACTTACTCATTATCCGAATAGGCCCTCCGGCACCGCAGTCGGCATAATATTACACGATTGTAATACAACACAGAGAAATTAACGCGAACTCTCCGCCGAGCCATGACATTCGTGTTATACGAAAAATATACGAGTATTCTTCAGGTTTCAGATGTTAAAGAGAAATATTATTATGTCTACACTAGTTATGTTGGCATTTTACTTATAATAGGGTTCGTAGAAAACTTGGCTAGCTTTGTAATAGATATGGATTGGCAAGGTGGCGTTTTAAAAAATAATCATAAATATATGATATGAAAGAAAAAGGAGCGAAGAGGAGGAGGAAAGGAGGTGATAGCGTGGCGGTTGACAGAGGAGAATGGGAGAAAAAAACGTGTTGCGGCGAACCCACGTAACATGGGACAAGGAAGGGAAGAAGAAGAGGACTTTCAAGGGCTGGCTAAAATGATCAGGATTTCGAAACATTTTTGGTTGGCAGTTTGACAAGATGGCGCTGTTTTTCAATAATTTCTCTGACAGTACTGATCAACCAGTTAACGCTAACGGCCAATACCTGAAACCGCATTCACCTGCAAGTAATATCAAAGAAGTTTTTTAAGACAACCAGTAATACGGTTTAAACTTAGTTGAACCAGCCAAAACATTTAAGACAATAAAGTATCTGAAGAAAGAGCTAAAACATATACAAAACCAACATAATATCCAAAAAATACTGAAAAAACAGTAACTTAAAAACAAACCTAGAGGAAAAACTTATCTCGATTGATGGCCTCCACAAATTTACATGAACGAAGAACCCTAAACTGAAACTCACAAGAAAATGTATTATGCATCTATCTTGGACAAAGTCACTAACGAAATCGTTGCTAAGTAAAAGAGCCTTTTAACCAAGTACTCTGCTAAAGGCAACATGTGAGAAACTCGGCTGGTCTTTGCATAAGCTAAGGTCATACAGTAAGATGAGCTAACTTGAGATGAGAGGACCTAGCTAGGACAAAGTGATATACTACCAGCGCAAGCTATGGTGGGAAAGTCAAAAATGTATGGGATTGACATAAGTTAACGTAAAACTCATGTCAAACCTGCTGTAAGTCTTTGTAACAATAGAAAACGTTTTGGAAACGATTGCTACTTGTCAGGTCATGTTGTACTACTCATTTCTTTGTATTCTTTTCATCGTTTCTCTAAGACCCAGAAGACGACGAGACGAGCTGGACTAAACCAACGACCAGCAGTGGGACGACGTAGGCTAGCATTAAAAGTACAAATCTTTTAAAAAGAATAACTCACGCCGTGGTAATAATCTTAGCCAGTCAGAAAATTGGTAGCGGTAGTGGCAATCATACGTCAGCTGTCAGTCAATACTTATTCTGTAGGTAGAGAAACTATGGAACTATTTAATATTTTTAAAAGCACACATTCCACTACCCTCAGTTTAAAGAGTTTACAATGTATAGGTTAACGTCTTTTTCACTGGCTCCTTTCGTCACTGGTTCGTTTCATCAAATTTTACCAATATCGCCATCAAAATTCCACAGTTTTACTGATTTTACTCCCTAGCAGACTCAGGCACTATTCATCAAAATTCCAGGTTAAACTTTTGTGGAAAAAGCTTGAAAATCTCACTCTGTTACACTATAAATGCAAAACGGATCCGGATTTAAAAGCGTCTGTATGGCACTCGCTACGCTCAATTCGCACAGCTCATTTCTCGCTTATCTCTCGGTAAGGGAACACCCTTTCGAATGACCACTTATCGTCAGGTGGGCTTTTTACCTCTTAGCTAAAAATAAATGTTTCCTTTGAGACTGTAAGTATGCCAAGATTACTAAGCGAATGCAAAGTTTCGTACTGTTCCTAAATTATGTGCATTTAGATAATGTAAGAGAACGTGAGAGCAGTAATTTTAGCAGACTTATGTAGTATTCGAAATTACCTGTGTGTTTTAGGAGTTTATGCCTTTGAAATGAAATAATGTTTTTGTGCTCTGAATAAAAGAGGAGATAAATGTTTTACTAGCAAATCAAATATATTCTGTTGTTAAAGGTTTAAGATTAAGAGGTTAAAGGGTCCAGACAAAATCGTTTGGCGCGTTGCCAATATCGGAACCAACGTCTCGCCATGTTGTTTTTTCACGAAGGAATTTCACAATTGTATACTAGAACAATGTCCTGCTGTCAATCTTAAAGATCCTTGTAAATCAGTGTGACCTGCAACCTAATAGTAACCTTATAGTAACAAAAATATAGGTCAGTTTTATTTTGAATATCAAAAAAATAAAAAGTGAATTGTGTTATTGCATAAAACGAGAATTTTCTCATACTATAATCCATTCACAATATTTCCTTTAATAACTCAAATACCGAAAAGTCGCAATAAACCGTAAAATATGACCTCACTGCACATAACTTCTAAAAACAAAGAACAAATAAGGAACTACAGCGAAACAAAACGCAAGCCTTGGTGGCCGTAAAAACCCGATTAGGAAGGTACACGCTCGCGCACTGCAGAAACCGACTCGAGTCGAATTGAAAAAGGATTGTTATTACGGACAGTTACTGGTCCCATCTACCCGATTGCAGTAGATACCTACCTATAATCTGTTCTAAAAGTATTTATTTTGATACAAGGGTAAACACGATTACGTTTCAGAATGTGTAACTACAATAGGTACTTTCGCAAGTTATTATGCCTTGTGACCGTGACTGTAGCTTCTCTTTCTTTGTTTTTCTGACATTCAAAAGTGCCTGTAATGGTCTAAATGAAGTAAATGCTTTGAGTTTGGAACAAATTCAATTGTGTTACATACTTTCAATCACAATCCAAGGGACTTTGAAAGAAATTCGTAACCCATTGCTTCGTAACTTTGAAAAATAATCTCCTGTTCTGCTTCCACAACGAAAATAACGCAATGGATGAAAAATGAATGTTGAATTACCTACCGTTAAATTCTTAAGCAATCACTTATCAATGGCCCAATTAGCGCACATTAATCTGCGACACATTCATTGTATTTAGGTTTCTGCCTTACAGTAGCGAAGGTTCCATACAACTCGATTCCCACCGGCTTCCCTTTGAAAAATGGCACAGTCAGTATTCTATAGAGAAATAATATAATCACATTAAAGATAATTATGTACCCCGGGTTACCTCTTACAAAAATTGACCCTTCGCTACTGCTGCCTTATAATATGTCTATGTAGTTTTAACAACAATTATTTTATTAATAACTTTATTCACTTGTTATTAAAAAAAAAAAATTTTCACAAAAACAACCAGAATTTTCGAATGAAAACTATCTTTAAAGTTTCAAATAATCAAATTGAAGCACTCAATTTGCTAGTAGTACGACAAATTGGCATTCACAAATACTACGGTTTTCTAAACCAATTGTTTACATTTTCTTCTAAAACATACTTTCGGAACAGAGTAACCCCATTGTTACAAACTTACAATACTTGAATCTTCGAGAATCTTTCTGAGCGAAAATTTTGGCAATCCACAAAATTATAGCGGATTGTACCCGTATGTTCGTTCATTCAATTTGGTAAATTAGAATTTCATTTCATATAACACGTCCAGAAGTTGTGCTGTTGGACATTTTCAATTAAAATCTGTTCGTTCATAGTGCTCACTACTATTCGTTTGTTTTTGGTTATTCAAAGAAAAATATGGAGTTCACGTTTGTCTATGGTTTGAGCTGGAAAGTAGTTATCAGACGGCAGTGTAATTTGTTTCTGTTTCATAACAGTTGCTTCGGTGATAAATGGAGAGGAAATGTCGCAGTTGGGTTAAATGTATGTAGACAAAAGCTTTTTCTAGTATCAACGTCTGTTTTGTAAGCGCAAAAGAAGCCTTTGTTGCGAGCGAGTAGTTTTTTCAGAATCGATTACTGAATCGAATTAAATATTTTTACGACCGCGACGTTTGGTATCATAGTACAGTCGCCAGCGCATCAAGTTACTACAAACTGTCAAATTTTCTCATTCGATTTTGAACTTCAACATATTATGATTTAAAATAATTTGGCGAAATTTTACAGTTTGTGGTAACTTGATGTGCTGGCGACTGTACATTTTCATATTACCTTGCCTTTACCGTGTACCAAATACCAAAATCAATGCTTTTGATTAGATATTCTTGATACAAAAGCAAAACCAATTTTCGATATTTGAAAATGGAACACAAGACGTCAAACTACTACAGCTATCCCACCACTACGAAATCAAGCGTTCCAAAATTAAATTCAGGCCGACTTTTTTAAAGTAAGTTTTTTTTTCGTAAGTTCAAATTCTGGGTACCAAAAAGTTCGAACGGAAAAAAAGTCCAATATAAGAGTTTTATTTAGAAAGTTGGTAAGACAGTGGAGTCGTAATTAAGCATCGTGTCGACTCCCCCGCTACAAATCTTTGGCGATAAAGATCTGGTTTAATTGGCTCCTTGTTTTTACACAGATGAGAACATCTGAGATGGACTCGCGTTGATATTGAAGAGATAAATTGAAATTCTAATAAGCTTTGGTTTCTGTAAAATGTTTTAAAGAGCGTTGTGAAAAATCAATAACAGGATTTCACTGCTTTCTTAGATAGAGTTTTGATATCGTATAATAGCGTTTTCTTTTAAAATAAATTATTATTGACGGATTTAAGATCATATTGTGACATGATTCTTTTGGTTCGAAAATCAAAAACAACGTACCAGTGATGATTATGTTTTAATATATGAGACATTGTCTTACCCCTAAGGACTGTCTCATTCATTGTATGACAAGCAGAATCGAGGCGGTTCAATGTACTCTCCTATCAGAGGAGAGAACAATGGTCATCGATCCACAAATCAACCGCTTCAATTGTGACTTCCCTTTGTCATCATCTGCGTAGACTTTTCCAACTATGTTACGGTCAGTTTCCAGACTAAACAGATGCAGTTGAATACCAGTATCTACATGGAGCGACTGCCTATCTGACCACAACCCAGGAAGTACTGGGTAACACGGTACCCCTTGGTAAGACTGGTTGTCAGACTTTTTAGCTTCTGACTACTCATAACGCAGTTAGTAATAAATAGCAGTCGGGATCAACGGCTTAAGGTGCTTTGTGAGGCACGAAACGGTCTTGATATGTAAAGGATGATCACCCATCCATAAAACGACCTTGGCAAGAGTTGCTTAACCTTCGATCACCCTGTATAGCTTGTTTTATTTAGCCACGAGCCCATTTTTTTATGTCAGCCTACTGTGACCCACTGCTGGGCAAAGGCTTCTCCCATTGCTTACTTATAAAGAAATAAATAAATTTTCTCCATTTTTCGATGATGCTCTGGTTTCTTTCTAGCCCAATTTTACCGCCGAACGCCGGAAACCTTCTTTTCATCATCAATATCAAAATTGCATACCCCCAATTCATTGACGAACCTCTCCAAGGAGTTATTCATCAAATATAAACGTGGCTAATTAACTTCAACAGGGACTAGAAACTACAAGCAAACTTGAAGTTCTCGCTGAAAGTTTCAGAGCTATTATATATTCTTCAGAGTTTCAATTGAAATATTATTTTTGAAAATGAAATTAATTAATGGTATGAGACAGTGTGGGATATCGTGTTAGTCAGTTTCTGGGTCGTGGAGGTCAGATAGGCAGTCGCTCCATGTAAAATACTGGTATTCTTGTGGTTACAAACGCGACCGTCAAATGAAACGCCCTAGATTAAATTCCCAGGTCAAGCTTTGCTTTTAGAATCAGTTGTGTTAATGTTCAGGGGGTCTAAATTGGCCGCTTTACCAGAATCATAATAAGAATTACGTTTAAATTCTTAAAATGGTCATAGACGTACCTACTATTATGAATTGTCACCTAGTGACCATTTTACGAATTTAAACGTAATTCATATTATTATCCTATTATGATTCTGCTAAACCGGCCATTTTAGACCCCCTATTGGAAAATTCAAATTCGTCGAAACAGTTACGAGATACTGAGTTTCCGAATAAAACTACTTCCTACAATATTTTCAGGACTCTTTCATTCAACTTGACATAGTAACTACCTATTTTTTTCAGTTGTATTCATTCTACTTCAGAAGACAGTACGTGGGTAATTGAAAAACACAGTGTTAGTCTAACACCCGTATCAATAAACAAGTCAATGTGATTACTTGACTAAAAGTCATTATTAAAGATACGACTTTCATTCTTTAGTTCAAACTCAAACTCTTTATTGCATTCATGTGTACATTTAGTTGTTACATAAATATGTAAGTAAGTTCCAACATGAAACCCGGTTAGGGCACGGCATAGAGAATATAAATAGTCTTTGGGGCACGGCAACATAATAGATTGGACAAACCAAACATCCAGTGAGTAGGTATACTGGGTTGCAAGGTTATTAAACAAATATAATTATTATCGATAATATTACTAGTATTAAGTTTATGTGGTTATTTTAATTAATATCATGAGGTCATTAAATTATTTTAGTTACGTGTATTAATTACTTATTATATTTTGTTAATTTATAATTAATGAATATGTTTTGTTATGTTATGTGTAAGTGTATTGCAATAATTATCAACATTCAAAATTCAAAGCTTTGCTTTCTTTGACTACGACTCTCTTGTCTTCTTATTTCGTTTCAATTCTTGTCTATTGCATAAAAATATTTGTATAAGTAATTACTTGAACTTAAGTAATTACTTTAACTTGACTATAGATACGGGTGTTAGACTTGACGTCATATTATATTGGTGATTTTTTCTTTGATTAATTCTCAAAAAAAATGTCCCTGTTCATTTTCTTAGTGCATTTGATATTTAGTACGTGGAAGTCCTATTTCTGATGGAGTAAATTATGCCGTGACGTTTGACAGGGGAGAATGGAAGAAGAAAACGTGTTGCGCCGACCCCAAGTATAATGGGAGAAGGGCAGGAAGATAATGATGATGTAGTCCTATTTGTGATGGATACGGTAAATGCTGAACTGAGGCTTAACGCGCAACATGGGAAAGCTTACAGTAGACTAGTGTGGTTGCCTGCCAGAGGGCGCTGGACGAGCAAATTGTGGAGGCTTTTATTTAATTAACCCAAAAGTTTATGAAAATTCGGTATCGATAAAATACCTTAGGCGAACAACAGCTTGTGTACTCATAACGAAAAAATATAACGCATAATTAGCTACATAATAATGTAAGGACAGAAAAACAAAAAAAAAGGCAAAATGAATCTCTCCGGCGGGGAATCGAACCCCGGTCTCCCGCGTGACAGGCGGGGATACTTACCACTATACTACCGAAGACGTGAAAGTATTGCCGAAATAATAGACTATAATATTATCATTGCTGGTTATCTATGGAGGAGTGAGGTGTTCACCTTCTACTAAGAGGGGTTTTTGCTAAAATTAAAAATGTATTATCATATATTTTTAAATCAAATTATAAATCACAATTCTAATCGTAATTTTTAATTCGTAATAATCTAACATTATTCAAATTTTATGTTTTTTCAAATGTTAAATTATAAATTTATGATTGCTTGCATGTTATTCTTATTAATTATTTTGTACCGCAAGAAATAAAAGGCTTTTTTTTTTAATATTATCATTCTGCTGCCCTTGTGTTTCCTATCTATTTAGACACAACATGTATTTTACTTCCATACATGTTGGGGTAACCCGGTGGCATCATTATCAGCTGTAATTTTAGTACCTTTAGAATGGCAGTTACTATTATCTTCAAATACGAATCACGCCTCGAAGTACACCCACATTAAATGTTACTAACAATTATGTACAAAAATACTTGGTCTGAAAAAATATACAGTGAAACTTGGTTAAGTAGGACCTGGATAAGTGAGGAGCCTCCATAACTGGAACTCATGCTGAAGTCCCAACACTTTGGCACTGAATTACCTCTGTTAGTAGAACGAAGCAAACCTCTATATCTGGGATTCGTTCTTTCGATTTTTTTGTCATAGTTACCTCTATACCTGAGACAGCGAGTGAATTTTCTATGCATTAACCTCTGTAACTGAGATAACATCGTTTTGTTTGTTTACTTACTTATTCTTACTTTATTTACCTACTTAATTCTTATTCTACCCCCAAATTCCGCACTTAACTAATTTTGAGCCTAAATGACCTTCACTTTTAGTTTTGTTTTTCTATCGTACGGCTGTTTATTTTAAAAATGCCGAAACGAAGGCTCAAATCGCTATCAGTACGTGAAAAACTGAAGTTAATATCCGTTTATGAAAGTGGAAAGACACGCGATGAAGTCTGTGTCGAATTTGATGTGCCAAAATCTACTCTTTGTAGAATAATTCAGAATAAAGATAAAAGTCAAGTACCTACAATGTTCTGAAGGACAAGGAAAACTAAAACGAGTACGTTTATCAGAATATCCTGAACTTGAACAGTGTTTGCTAACATGGGTCAAGCAACTTCGTAACAAAAACGTTCCGGTAAGTGGACCGATGATTAAAGAAAAGGCACAAAATTTCGCGCGAAGGCTCGATATTCATAATTTTTGTAGCAGCAATGGTTGGTTGGAAGGGTTTAAAAAAAGAAACGGTATGGTTTTCAAAGCAATTTGTGGAGAAAGTAACGCTGTTGATATTAATCGCACCTCTATAACTGAAATAATCTGTATTCTGACCTCTATTAATGGAACCCTCTGTAAATGAGATAGATATTTATTTATACCTGGATATCTGAGACACTGGGTAAGTGGAATACCTCTATAAGTGAGACAAATTTGCAGGTCCCTTGATGACTCACTTAACCAGGTTTCACTGTATTTTATTTTTATTTTTTTATTATATTTCACCAGTCATGTTTAAGTCCCATATCATAGGGGGTGAGCCTATTGCCATCAGCTTGGCACAAATCCAGTGTGCCTGCTACTAAGAAATTTTGATGGGGTCCTCCGTGGCTGCTACTAAGAAATTTTGATGGAGAAAAACCCAAGAACATTGTCAGACCTGGGAATCGCACCCAGGAACTCATGCTCTGCTATCGTGTTTGCGATCACTCTACCAAGGAGGCGGTACTATCGTCTTTTGCACTTACTATTCATTCCCCGAGAGAAAACAAGGCTTAAAACACTGGATTAAGAACACAGTTTCCATAACTATGCTCTATGGATAAATGGTTAAGAAACATGACTTTTTTAGTCCAAAAGTTCCATATAAATCGACGGTGTAGTAAGAATTTTGATTAGATTCCTAGATGCGTGTTGTCTTTTGTTAACCCCTTATCTCGTTTTACGTTTTTTTCGCCGGTTCTTCTCCATAGGAAACGACCAACCTGAACCGTGCACCTTTGTCGACGTTTAATAAGTGCCTATGTAGGCGGGTGAATTTCCCAAATGACTTATTTTTTTGTCTTCGCTGAAATTAGTATTTGAAAAAAGGAATATTGTTCTGAATTATTTTTTTTAGTATTCAATAGATAGTTATTGGGTTGTGGCAAAAATATAATTTGCCCAGGACTATTACAAAGGTATGAAATAAATACATAAACCTCTATTTTTTTCAAATCGGTGCTGTCCCTCTACTTTTTTTACAAACAAAAAAGCTCATACACTAATAAAAATAAGTAAGTTAAGTATATAACTTATTCTATTTAATAGAATATTAGTTTTGTTATTATTAAATAGCATATTTTATTACATAATTAACGATTATTATTACTGAGAGGCACAAACGTACTTGTCCTGCAAAATGTTCTCATATCGCTGGACAAAAGTAATTTAAACCTAACTTAACATCGACGAGTCCGACAGCGTCACCACCCCAATTTTATTTCCCTCGTTAGTGTGTGCTAGTGGGCAGTCAGGACGGGCATGTGTCAAATCGCTCCATATTCCCGCCAATAACGTAAATACGCCATGTCAGTTGCTCCCGGACAATTATTTTATAGTATCGGTGGTTGCATTTTTCTAGTGTAATGAGTAGTTTTATTATTGTTGTTTGGTTCTAACAGAGGTAGTAAGTGAATAAGCTTCATTGACTGTTATTGAATTTATCCTAGATATTATGCATTTTTTCTAATTTTCTAAAAAGTGTGATATTTCTCACGTCGCTGTTCTCATATCGCTGTAATCGGTGGTCTTTATTACCACGGATGTGATAATTTACACCGAAATGATAAGAAAAAATCAATCGGTGTCTTATATCT
Organism: Eurois occulta; assembly: GCA_950022335.1. Taxonomy (NCBI): domain Eukaryota; kingdom Metazoa; phylum Arthropoda; class Insecta; order Lepidoptera; family Noctuidae; genus Eurois; species Eurois occulta. The sequence continues at coordinate 15,077,582 of OX465500.1, read as the reverse complement.
AATATCGGTGTTTTGATTCATGATCAACGCACAGTTTTGTCACATCGGTGGATTGCTTTATCATATCGGTAGATCATTTTATCATCTCGGTGAGTCGTTTTATCATATCGGTAGATCCCGTGTCATTTCGTTAAGTATACAAAGAAACAATGGAACATACATACAACACATACATTATATACATGCATAAAAACATTCATACGTACATACTTACCTACATAGACTGCCAAAATCATTACCACGATACCAGTGGGTAGTAGAAGATGTATGAATGTATCATTAGGGGGTCTGTATTCGGTAATGTACGTCTATAGGCTGAGATGATGATGGTGAGGTGGAGCAATTGAACGCATTAATAAAGACAATGATTTTAAAAATAAACATTCTTTTTTTAAATTCTAAGTACATACCTATAGTAAATATAATAAAAAAGAAAGTAAATATAATAAAATAGGTACATAATCTCAAAAAAAATATTTTAATTGGATTTCTAAGAACTCAGTTCCCATTGGATGTGATATACTTACTTAAGACCCTCAGTTCAGGTCTTCAGTTCTAAGTCACCCTTGTAAAAATATATAAGTACCTACTAACTATTTCATTTTTGATGTTCAAAGGTGGATAGATATTCATATCGCTGGATATGTACATCATTTCGGTGGATAAACTTATCATATCGGTGTACAGAAAACATAATCGGTGCCGGTTTATCATAACGGTGGAAACCAGAATTTAAACTGAATTTTCTCCTTAGTCTTAAATGATACGTTGATGATATTAAATTTGGGGATATTTGATATCCTAAAGATTACATAAAACCTGAAAAATATACAAAAAAAATATAAATGAAAAAGTTCACCGATATGATAAAAAAAATGGCATTTGTTGAAATTCACCCAGGCCTATGTGAAATAAAATATTTAATTTTTTGAAAATATTTTTGAAAATTGATCCTTCCTAGCTAGCCTTGTGTGTGTGACCAGATGTATGAACGCGGACGAGGCTAATGGAGTATGTAAGGATCGCAGCAGCTGGCGCCCTGTCTGTCTGCCCGTACGAGAAAAGACGTGAGTTTATTTGTGTCGTATGTCATACAGGATGGCATGGAAAACGTAATTTTTTCCGATAAAACATCACTATTAGAAGTAAACGCTGCTAGCAAAAAACTACAACATTAAATGCATTCTCTTTTGCCTGAAGAGAACCAAAATAAAGTGATAGACAGAAGAAAGAAAAAGAGTGAAGTGCTAGTGGTATTGTCCTGTTAAGTATATGTCTGTACATAAATAAATAAATAATAGACAGTTATCACGTCATATTTCACTTAAAACTACTTAAATTCGTAGCCAATTTTCGTCTAAAAGACATACATTGAACTGAGTAAGGTTTGTTCAAGTTATTGTTTGAAAATTGGCGTAATGCCAAGCTCTCGGTTCTATATAATTTAATGTGTAATAATAGCGAATCCAACGTTAATGCTTTTATCTTGAACTTATCCGGTTTTTAATTGGACATGGTTTTGAAAAGAGTATTTTGATACGGGATTTCTTGTAGTAAGTTTATTATAAAGAGTGTAAATACACCCTAAACCATGCCGAGAGGCACTTGTTCTAAGAAATCATGTTTTTTTTTGTTCTGGATCATACCTATCATAGAAATTGAAGGTCAAAGTTCCAACTTTTACACGCGTTTTTTTAATACAAGTTTTAATGTTGTAACTTTACTTAAAATACCTCCATGGCCCCTATACTATTCAATGCATCCATCAACACAATGTTTTGAGTGCGTTACAGCGAGCGCTAACGTGATTTTTCACACCAAAAAAGTAAGGTCCGTACAGCCAGTATTACTGAATGTGAAGAAAATAATCGTGAGAAAATTGATGTTGCAAGAAAGCAGGCCTGAAGAGATGACGAGTAATAGAGAAGTATGGAAGAAGACCTGCTGCGACAACCCCAAATAAATTGGGATAAGGGCAGGAGAATGATGATAGGTTTATTCAGAGAGCCAACAATTCGAAGACATCCTCACCAAACCACTCCATGCGCCCATTGTGGATGATGCTTGCCGCATTTCTGTTACAGAGAGGAGGCCGGTGCCCCAGCTATGGGAAACTACATAGGCTGCTTAGTATATTACAGCTACGCTTATGTCATATACGTGATATGGCTAGAATAAGATTGAGATGGTGGTAAAAGACATGCTTCACCCACCACAAATAAAAAGTGATAGAGCACGGGCTGTTCAATAATCATAGTCTACTATTTCGACGATTATTCCATATCTTCGGTAGTATAGTGGTGAGTATCCCCGCCTGTCACGCGGGAGACCGGGGTTCGATTCCCCGCCGGAGAGAATCTTTTTGACTATTTCTTCTTATTTTTACGTCTTTATACCTATGCATTGATTTTGTTCCTAATGAGTGCATAAACTGCTGCCCGTTTAACGTTACCTAAAGGTCATAAAGAATTAGCTTATTCAATACTAAGTTTTGCCCGTGGCTTCGCTCGCGTGATGGATGGTAATAATATAGCTTACAATTTTCAGAATCGGTAGCTCCGAAGATTACACCCTACATACAAATTCACAAATTTTACATCTTTATAATATTGGTATAGAAAAGCCTCTACGAATTATACGTCCAGTGCCCTCTAGGCATTCAACTGCACTGCAGCCCTGCTGGCTAACATTTTAGTTTAAAGTTCACACGGCATGAAGTATTACCGCACAGTTCCTACCTTTACGTGACAAGAATAAGCTAGAACAATATCATAGAAAGAATAAATACTAGTACCACATACGACACGAAAAGTATTTGAGATTCAAAGTGCAGAAACCCACCCGTATGATCCGTTTAAAATAGGTACGTTATCGAAGCCTGGAGTAAAATAGTGCAGCGGTGGGTCTACCAGTGTGAAACAGATGCTTTGCTTCGCTGTAATAAGCATATGATGCTTCACGTAAGCAGGACAAGATTTTTAAAGAATTTCCACCCTTGAATAGTGGTGACTCTGTAGCTCATTACCTCGTTATTATCTATGTATAAAAGATGACCATTCTTTATCGTAAAAAGTAGACAAAAGGCAGATGTGAGTGGCAACGCTCTAGTAAGATATTTACAATGACTTTTTTGGTGGTGTTCTTCAGAAAAGTCAGGTGCGTAGTACGACGCGACCAGTGTAGGCTTATTGTTATTATACACAGATTTATCAACGTGTACAGTCACGAGCACCAATATGTAAACACTTTACAACTTTTAAAAGTGTTTTATCCTACCGTTCTGATTAAAATTCCATGTTGTTACTAACATAGTATTCTGGAACTCATCTTTTCATAAAAAAAAAACATCTTATCTGCAAGTTACAATCGTTATTTCTCGCGAAAATTGATTTTGAATTTAAGAAAGTGTATACATATTGGTGCTCGTGACTGTACGAGCAAAAGGAGTACGTAAAGATAGTAGTAAGTAGCGTTCTGGCTTTCCAGCCAAACCCCACGGGTTTTTTTGTTCTTTTTTTTTCAATTTTCTATGAGAATTTAATATTTTTATATTTTATTGGAATGTCTTTTTTAATTTTTTTAACGTGTTGTCAATTAGAATTAGAATTATTTAATAACGTGTGTTATTAATATTAGTTTTTCTTTTTAATTTTACTGTTTCATAATTTATTATAATCAGCATGTTTGTAACAAAATAATATTTGTACGACGATGACGGCGACACATAGCGTTAATTAATAATAACAACATGTGTACCTAACCTACCTATGTTCAACAAATGAAAATATTTGAATAAAGGTGCAAGTTTATGTATGTGTGTGTGTATCTATGTGACGTTTTATATTCTTTCCTACTCATGACTGCCCAGTGCTCTCTCGTCGACTGCTGAGCTGACCGTGCCCATCAGGCTATGAGAAGGAAAAGAGATCCCTGTGGTAGCGCACAGACTTAAGCTCTATTAGTATTGTCTTATGCAAAGGCACTTGACTATGGCTGATATGACGGAAATAAGTTTTTAAACTGTCATGGTCACTCGAGGAGCTCGTGGCTAAATAAGAACAGCCGCTCGGGTCGATCTTTAGGTTAAACCGTGCTTACCTAGGTTGGTCCGTGGATGGGTGACCACCCATTACATACCGAGTTTCCTCCGTGCCTCGGAAAGCACGTTAAGCCGTTCGTCCCGGCTGTCATTTGTAGATCTTTGACAGTCGTTACAGGTATTGGTAGTGACCCGAAAGTCTGACAACCAGTCTTATCAAGGGGTATCGTATTACCTAGCGCTAACTGGGTTGTGGAGGTCAGATAGGCAGTCGCTCCATGTAAAATACTGGTATTCAGCTGCATCCGGTTAGACTGGAAGCCGACCCCAACATAGTTGGGAAAAGGCTAGGCAGATGATGATGGTCACTAATATTATCATTAACACTAGAAACGGGATATTTACCACGTTTACTGTTTGTTTTGAGTTCCCGATATTTCGGCCTATGACGGAAAGTCGATGAGGAAAGGAGTCTAAGCGGATTATCATTATCATCCTATTTCTTAAAAAAAAATAAAGTGTTTTCGGCAGACGAACAAATTATCTTTTCCTTCTTGTCTACATAGACAAAATAACCAACCGTTATCCACTCGAAGCAACAAAAGATTTCTATTGCAATACGAAAATAATATTTGGAAGTGCTTTCAAATCGGATCCAGTTAAAATATTCATGTGATTGTGGGCACACTAGTGCTGCTCCCTCTTGGGGGACGTTGTGTCTGATTGCCCGGGAATTTTCCCGGAATTTGCCGGCAGTCCCGGCCGCGAGACTGCTCGCGCGGCTGACTCGGCGATATGTATCGAGTTGTCCAAATTATAAGTTGTAGCAGTTTTCAATACGATATTCAAGTAATTTTTACTGATTCAGTTCAATGTCATAACTCTCATAAGTATTTTACAATTATGTGGATCAGTTAGTTTACAGGTACCGACGGCATTATCTTCTATATGTATACAAATAAATAAAATTGAAGTGTCTGTAATTACAAAATAACAGCTTTTTACTAAATGCATATGAAAGTATATACCGTACTTATAATAAAAACATTTGTTTCGATTTGTGTCTGTTTGTCTGTTTGTTCCGGCTTATCTACGAAATTACGCTTTTGACGTGACTTTTACTGGCAGATACCTAATGTCATAAGGAGTAACTTAGCTTACTTTTATTTTAGGAAAAGTATTAGGGTTCCGTGTAAAAATATAAAACCCTTGAAATTGTTAACAAAATCCGATTAAAATGGGGGAGTAATGTTTACTTTTGTAAAGTAACTTTATTTCTTTAATTTTTAATTTGTACAGCGCTCTTCTGTCAGTAAAACCCTGACCATACGCCATAGATGGCGCTGTGAGTAATGGCGGCCGACACGGTTGGGAACGCAGCTTATGTATGCAGTTGACAGAATAGTTCTGATTGAGTATAATGAATAGCAAAGACTATAAAACCACTTGACTGCGCATACAGTGCCCCCGCGCTCGAAAACTATTTGTGCATTTGCACCTATATATAGGCTACGGTATTAGTAACCATTTTAGTTGTGTCCAGTTGTTAGACCTGTGTACACGCAAAATTTTTAAAAATAGGTACAACATTTTACGCAATTTTAACGCATCAAAATGCCTTCATGCGCGGTGATGTGGTGTGGGAAAACTTCAAGGACATCGAATTACAAAAAGGATGGTATAACTTTTCATCGGTAAGTAAACAGTAAAGAAAATTATGTTTGATTTAATCAGATTATGAGCCACCGCAGAGTTCTAGTTAAAATGGTGGCTGGGTGAAAGAGCACAAAATTTGAGTATCTCGTTGATGTCTTTTGTAACTGTCTTCTTCTTTCATCAGGCAATTCTAATACGTCTATCCCTTTCTTTCCCTTTGTATTTTTATCGTAAAAATTAGTGCTGTTACCTTTAATAGCTGAAGTCGATATCGAAAATAGTAAAATTAAAATAATATTTATTTAATTCAAATACTGCAATAAAATACCTATCAACTTGTAACCGACTTGAATTTGATAATGTTCTATTTCTTGTTTTGTGTAGCTATTTTTCACTTTATTTTTCATCTGTGTGCTTGACATAGGTACATGTTGTTTCATTTTAGATTTCCGAAGATTCCGGAACTAAAAGAAAAGTGGATAAATAAGGTTAATAGGGAAAATTGGTTATATTCTCTATGATGAATAGCTTCGTTAATAAAAATTTAATGTTTTTAAAAAGGAATTGATAATAATTTGAAGAAAGCCGATTCCCGGTACAAAACTTCATTGATCATAGTAAATTGAAAGATTTTCAATGCAGAGGGCAAGCCCTTCACCTACATCATTTCTGACTAGTGAACTATCCCGAAATAGCGAATATGTTCGCTATTTCGGAGAGAAAAAGATTTATACAAGAAAACGCTTTCTGCTTTTGACTGATACCACACCCAAACGAATTAGCGAACAATAGGGCACTGTTTACTTGAAAAGTTGGTATCTATAATAATGTAGAATTTATAACACATGCCGTGCAAAATGGAAGGTGCCGATCAGCTGTGGAGGTAATGGATTTATGTTGGTAACGCTGTTTATCCAAACAATGTGTTGTACGCTGAGCTGGCCTTGAGGTATAAATCGTCTGATTCGCACCCTTATTTATAATTCTACTAGCTGTAGCGCGCGACTTCGCTCGCGTGTTGTTTGAAAATTAACCAAAAGAACCATACTACCGGGATAAAGGGCATCCTTTATCCTAAGCCAGGTCATGGTCTACCTGTATGCCAAATTTTACAGATTATTCCAGCCGTTAAGTCATGAAAAGTTACTCAGTCAGGCACAGTTACTTTTCGCATTTATATTAGGTGTGGACTTTTTAAGTTTTTAAACATCTTGGTAGAGCTGTTTGCTGTGGCACTATTATTTATTAATGATAAATTATAAGCAAAAGGTTATGTTGATGACAGGCATACAAAAGTTTTTCTACAGGATTTTACTTAATCAGCTTCTCTTTGCTGAGGACGACACCTGTCATTTTTTACGAGTTAATTAGGGATTCAAAATACTTTAAACTTTGGCCTAACACCTTGGTTGACTACGTAACTTTTGATTATAGTATTAAACTTAAATTATCAAGAACTCTTCATCATCATCAATAGCTATTAAGACAGTTCATCTTAAGTCACTCCTCATCTTTCTAAAATTATGTAATTTGAGATCAGTATACTCGCGGGCCTGTGGACGGTGAGTAATGGGCTAGCTCACCGTCCGTCCGTCTTATGACGACAGGCCGTGTCGACGTCGCGTTCCACGCGCGTCTCAAAGAGATGTCAGCAAACCGGAAGGGTTCTGCAAAGCCCGATGCCTGCTGGCAGGGGCGTATTTACCATAGGGCCAAGGGGGCCATGGCCCGGGGCGGCAGGATGCGAGGGGCGGCGAAGCCACCCCTCGCGGACTTCTCTGGGCGCCTTTTATTGTCAAGCTTAACTACAATTTTTTTCACATTTAATTAAAAACGAACGCTTCGAACCCAAAATCTTGATCATAGCTTAATTTTGATATTAATAATATATTGATTATTTAACTTTTATTTACATTTCTAATAATTCATTGCACCCGTCTGTGTGCCTTTTGCTGGCCAAGGCCTCCCCCAACTGTCTCCATTTATCTCTAACATTAGCTGTTGTTGTTCATCCACCACCCGCTATAGCTTTTATTTCATCCACCCATCTTCTTGGTGGCCTGCCTCGGTTCCGTTTCCGATGGCTTGTGAACCAGTGCATTACAGATTGTGACCTCTTCTCATTACCTCTGATGATATGACCTGTCCATTTCCATTTGAGCTTTCTGATAGTTACCGTGACATCCTTTGTTCTAGTACTTTTTTTTTATATTGGTGGTTCTTAATCTATCCAAAAGTCTCTTCCCCATCATGCTCCTTTCCATAGCGTTTTGACATGTTTCGAGTTTCTTAACATGGGATTTATTTAGTGCCCAGGTTTGACAGCCATAAGTAAGGACAGGCAACATACAAGTGTCGAATCATGCTCATTTCTGGGTTTTTTATGACCTCTTTTAAACTCAAGTATTGTTTCCATGCATTTCCTATGCGTCTATTAATTTCTTTGGAGGTAATGTCTGTGGGCGAGATTGTTTGACCTAGGTACGAGTAGATATATTCGTCCACATAGTCAATTGTGTTATTGTTCACGCAAATAGGTTCTTGGTACCCGTTCGTCATGGCCTTAGTTTTTTCCGTGTTCATGGTTAGTCCTACCTTACGAAATATTACCTATGTTTTAATTTGACTCAGTGAAAACTTATCTACCGGTACATAGTTTTAGTTTAATACATGATTAGGAACTTTGCGGTTTGTGGGTAAATTACTTAATTTACTGTTATTTGCTGGTCCACAATTGGCGGAGAAATCGGTTTACATACGTAAAAAAATACACACAGTCGAACATAGGACCTCCTCCATTTTTTGAAGTCGGTTAAAAATTGGCAAAGGAGTTTTGGTGAAACATTAGTGAACCGCTAACCATACATGTCATGGTAATAGGCTTATCCCCAATAAAATGGAACTTAACACACCTAACTGTCGAAATGTGAGAGTACTGTCACATCTGCGTACTTTTTGAGAGCTTATAGGCGTGATGTTATGTTATGATGTTGTGTAAACAACAATAAACATCCAAGCGATTGCAGCAATCACGGCAGATTTGCTGTCTATTATTGACGAGTTCCATTGCTTATCTCTGAAGACCAGCATCAGATCTTCACGAAATTTAAACAGGAGCACCGCGAAACAATTTGCTTCCAAATTTAAAAAAATGATCGAAATCGGTTCAGAATTGGCGAAGATATCGCTGAACATACTTGAACATGCTACAAAAAAAACATTCAAACGTATTGATAACCTCCTCTTTTTGAAAGTCGGTTAATAAGGACTTAAAAGAAGCTTTCCCATATATGTAGAGATTGCATTACGTATTTTTCTTTGCACCGCAGTGACGAATTGCAGTGTAGAACGTTCGTTTTCTGTACTCAAAAGGATAAAGAATTATTTACCTTCCACTATAAGCGAGGAACGCTTAAACAGCTTAGCAGTTCTGAATATAGAAGCTGAGTTGACAAACGCTATAAGTTATGACAGCGTCATTGACGATTTTTCTCAACCAATTTGTACTCAGAAAAAAAAAAAAATATTTAAGTACCTATTATAGTGAATAAATCGTTCATTTTTAAGAACTCAAAGCATTTATTTCAATTAGACCATTACGGCACTTTGAATGTCAAAAAAAAAATAACTAAAAGAAGCGAAGCTACAGTCCCTGTCACAAAGCATAATAACTTGAGAAAGTACTCCAGTTACACATTCCAAAGCGTAGATCTCTATGGAGAAGAATGGGCAAGAAACTCCATGGACACTCTTTTAAATCAAAATATTGTTACAAAAACTTGGTTACATCATCATCATGAGATTATACATATATGTGAGAACGATGTAGAAAGACGTGCAAAATAAGAGCGTCCAGAGTAAAAGATAAAATCAACAATTTAAAAATAAAGTAATTAAAATAAACCGTGGCAGCTAAGAGATGACCGGTCACAACTGACAACGCCCGTTCACGAACATGACGCATGTATCCGCTCCATTCAGCTCAACCATACTGAAGGGAACTAAATGAAACGACACACCCGCCACCATCAGCGAGACATTTGAGTTAGCATGACATTCTCTTAGCCACCAGGGAACATTCAAGTCAATGAAAGATAACTAAATGTAAATGGTAGCTTTACAGTACATAGTACTCACACATGTGCTATGCAATTAATACTAAGAGATTGAATCTATACAATGCAAAGATATTTTTACAATCTTCTGCAGCTTCCAAAATAACTTCACATGGTAATCAATTAGTTTGCCCCTATGGTTGTGGAGCAGGACCAGCATTGAGCCAAGCATTTTTATCATCAATGTAATCCCCCAACTTATAATATGCTTGCCTACATAGTGTGCGTTTTATATGATTTAAATTTCGTTTCATTCAGTTGAAGAATGTGGGGAGGTATTTTATTGTAACATTTTAAACAGTACCCCATGAAAGATGAGTCGACTTTAGCTAGCTGAAACCTGGTTGAGTTAGTTGTATTGTGTTGTTGCTATTTCTAGTATAATAGTGGTGTCTGTCACCTCTTTTACTAAATACATGCAAATTTTTCCTAACGTACATGTTGTTTTCATAGATGTATTGACAAGGTACTGTCATGATGTTAATTTCCTTAAACAGTTCTCTTAGAGAATCGCGCCTACGTAAATCATATAAGGCTCTGATAGCTCTTTTCTGCAGAATAAATATAGACTCAATGTCTGCAGCCCGTCCCCATAGTAAAATACCGCATGACATAAAACTATGAAAATAACTAAAATAGACTAGCCTCGCGGTATCAGTAAATTGACGGATTTTGCTAACAGCATATGCTGCTGAACTCAACCGTCCTGCAAGAGAAGTTATATGCGGACCCCATTGTAGCCTTGAATCGAGCGTGATCCCCAGGAAAACAGTTTTTTCGACGAATTCTAGTTTCTCTTGATTCAATACTATGCCACTATCACTATTTTTGACATTCGGTAGAGCAAATCTTATGCACTTCGTTTTTTTCCCATTTAATGCTAAATCATTCGCGGTGAACCAATTATGGACCAGCAGTAGGGCGTTGTTTACGTCGTCAAGATTTGTGGCACGTCTGTTTATCTTAAATATTAAAGAGGTATCGTCAGCAAACAACACCATTTGTGGTTGGTTTTTAAATAAATGGGGTAGATAATTTATATAGACTAAAAAGAGGAAAGGACCTAATATGGAACCTTGCGGTACACCCATACTTACTTTTAAACCCATTGAATTGACACCATTTATATGTACTTGCTGATCTCTATCGTTTAAATACGATTTCACTAAACTGAGCGCAAGTTTCCCTAAACCGTAATGTTCCAGTTTTAAGAGAAGTTTTTTTTTTCAATTACTAATTCACACCAATAACAGGTTTTTTTTTAAAATGAATAGGGCGGCAAAGCTAACTGGCCCGGGGCGCCAAATCTTTAAATACGCCTCTGCCTGCTGGGGCTGCGGGACTGTTCGAAAGAGCCGTGATAGAAGAAGATATCGCGGCCCTGGAATACAAAGGCCTAAGAAAAAACATGGATCGGTTTTACTGACTAAAACCCAAGTCTGACACTCCCTTCCGCTCCGCCCAGAGCGGGAGGGGTCATTTGATGTATTCCCATCCGAAAAACCAAAAAAAAGGCCAATTATACTACTACGATTATAAAAACTTCAGGTAAAACCAAATACAAAACTCTAATTTCAAGCCAAAATCCCCAACTCCAAAGTGCTGTAAAAGTCGTTCAGGTTGCAAACGGCTCGAATTACTTCTACTCCCATCTGATATATCTAAGTGAGACAAGGATAAACGACTTTAGAAAGGGACAGAAGACGATTTCTTCGTTTCAACAACATATGTAGATGTCAGATTAACGGAAGACCTGATATACGCCGAGTTAATTTAAGTTGAACGGAGGGGTACTGACGGTGACAACAGTGTTACCGTTACCATATAATGTGGTACAGTGACTGACTGATAGGGTACAGCTGAAACCACTGAGGACATTAACATGGAACTGGGAAATTGGTTTGAAAAGACTTAACGAGCTGGGATACCAGATGACAGTACTTATAATTAAATGATTTCTAAAGGGGAATGCTGCGAAAGAGGTTCTAATTATGTTTTATTCATTCATCCTATTGCAGTACAGTACTTTTAGGGTTTTTTTAGACAAATAAAGCTCATAGGGATTTTGAAAGTGTACCACACGTAAAATAATTGTTAAATGACTCAAAAGGACTAGTGTTATAGATTAGGTATACATTAACCCCAGCTTTTCAAACTCTAATCTTAAATCACTGACTTGAATATGACCGACTATTCAAATCTAATAAAAATAAGAAATAACTTTATAAACATGGCTAATTTTTTCATAGATGTTTTGTATAACAGGTCAGGTCCTCCATATTCACCCGTCACATGGGCATGTAGATAACGTACGATTTCAAAAATAAATGTCACATCACACATTAAAGTCAAATTTATTTGCTTAGATTACAGTAACAATAAAATGATTGAGACTTGTACACTAAAACTTACTAATATTTTTGTGTTGATTTATGCTTACCAAGGAGTCTATCATAACGGCTCTGAATTTTGAGGCCATTAAATTCAAATTTCCCCGCTTTTCACCTCTGTCGTCGCCTGTACGTTTAACCTTAGTGGTTCCCCAGGGGCCCGTACAATATAAGTCTCTTGCAGCCAAACTAAACTTGAACCACCCACCGCACACGGTCGTAGTAAATTTATTATAATTGCGCCATCGAACTATGCCCCGGCCATTTTCTTATATTCTCGTACAACGCAGTGCGGTGTTTTAACAGGCTATTTGACAAGTACGAAAATTATAAAGTTTTGAGTGATCATTAATAAAACGTAAAAGTTTGTAATTGAAGGAAAATAAGTCCTATATAAAATAATATGTGTTTTTTTTTAAGTTCATTAGGAATTTGACAATGCTAGATATTTCTTACGATAACATAATATTTTTCAAGATAATTTAGTTTTTATAATAAATATTATTACCTGTAGCCGAAGTCTGCAAAAATTAGAGAAGGTGAAACTTTTTCAAAGCACGTTTTTATTGTAGTTTTTGTATGAAGGGTGTAAAAAGACTCTTAACGAAGCCGAAAGGCAAATGTTCTCCCCGTCATTGCGATCATTTTTTCAGGTTCGTACCAGGAAACCTTCTAGTTACGGATATATTGAAGGTCAAACTTCCAACTTTTTCACTCGTTTCCTTAAATACAACTACTACTTTACTTAAAATACCTCTATAACCTAATTCTATTCAATGCATCTTTGGGGGTATGAAGAACAGGGTGTAAAGCTCTTCAATCCCCATAGAAAAGGGAGGATCCTCCGACCAGACGGGTGTTATGTCTGGTGGGCTACTGCCCAACAGTTGTTGTCGGGTTCTTCTATAAAGTATACTTGCGCGATGCAGGATTTAGATGTATTTCTATGTTTAGTTTATCCTCTGCGTCATAGATGGCGATTTAGTACTTTTTGTTCTATGTTGCTGTAGTACTTTTTTGTAGTGCCGCTACACATATATCAGCACAATGTTTTAAGTGCGTTACATTGAGCACTATCGTGAAACGTGAAGAAACCGTTTCACACTAAAACTTTATGCGTAGTGTTACTTAGTTTGATGTACAGAATGCTTGGTTAACGGCTTCGTGGAGGGTCCGTTTACACCCTGTATTATTTATCAAAACAATATGTTTACAATAGCCGTTGGGCCCCATAAAACCTTTTTCACACACAATTTCCTTTAAAGAAAATTATTCAACAACCTTAATGAATTTCCCAAAATATTTGCACTATTATAATGAGAACGGCCCGGTACGACGAACCGTTACTATCACGTAATCTACCCAACTCATCCGGATACCACTAAACAAGAAAAGCGAGAAATGCCACGTAAATTATTAATAGAATAGAATAGAATAGAATAGAAAGGTTTTATTTCAGACCGGAGTCCATAGGGTTAGTAACAATTTTCTTAACTTCTAGTGTTAGTTAGGTTAGACGGTAGACACAGATGAAAAAATACAATTAAAAGTCAGCGTGTAGCCGCATCACCGCCACATCCACCATCGGAGAATCCCACCGATCTGCAAATGCACTGAGAATACTGTTGGTGCTGCTGCGAACACGAGTCACCAGGGATGCACATCTATTCCTAATAATGGCGTCAAAACCCATCAATATTATTATCTGCAAACATCCCTGACGCACTACCACGCCACGGCAGCCGCAGCAGTACTCTCAGTGCATTATTATGTTGAACGCGTAGGTCGCTGTATGTTCGCTGAGCGAAGCTGACCCACAGGCTGCACGTGTCGAAGGACAGAAGAAGGAGTTAATATCAGAGTCGATTTTATATTAAAGGCTGCAGTATATTGACTCTAAAAAGGCGGCAATATCATTAGTCATTTAATTTTTTTTATTTTTATTTATTTATTCAGTAGTACACATACAATTTAATCTGTCAAGTTGGTGCCAACATAAACTCATTAGAGTTTTACCGTGCACCAAAATCATCGACTACATAATTTAGCTATTTATTATACACACTTAAGTAGGTACTTAGTTAAACAGAAACTACAACTAAAATTACAGCGGGTATTAGGCGAAACAATATCTAATACTCGTACCAACGAGCGAAGCTCGGTGACCAGCTGACCGTCCGACCGCCCGTTCTTATAAACAGAAATGGTGGAGGAAGTTTTTTAATTTATACAGGTTGTTCCAAAAAACTTTGTTTTAAGTAATAGTGATTATTATTATTTTTATGTTTTTGTGTTATGTTCTAGTTGTAAGGTATTACTTTTGCTTCATTGTGATGCTTTAAACTATTTATCTTTAGCTAATTAAAAATATATATTATTGTTAATATGCATCCTATCTATCTAAGGTATTTATATTTTGTAAAAAATGTTGCTTTAATTTGTATTTTATGTTTTTCTGAGTTAATTTATCCCTTAATGATATAGGTAGTTGATTAATAAGGTAAGGTATTATGTACTTGAGCGACCTCTTGCCGTGCAAATTCGTGTACTTTGGAAGTAACAGCTTAGCATTGAGGACACTACGAGTCCTAATCTCGTTCATATTCACGGTTTTGGTTTTCTTTAAATTTTCATTAAAAAACTCTTCTTTTAGCAGTATAAATTTAGTTTTTTCATGTATAGGTAATATCTTACAGAATTCAAATAATTTATGGTAGTCATTTTTATATTTATTCTTAATGTTATGCGGAACCACTGCTTTTAATATACGTAGTTGAAGTGCGTAAATTTGATCAAGGTGAGTCTTATACGTCCTACCATAGCTCGACAGACCATAGGATATTGTTGATTCGGCTAGGGCTTTGTAAAGCATTAACAGAGTTTGATATGGAATTTTGCGTTTTATAATAGAGAATTTAGCTAGTATACATCTTAGTTTATCACACACCCCGTTAATGTGCTCCTTCCAATTAAGTCGGCTATCAATGGTAAGTCCTAAGTATGTTTGACTATCTACGAGATCTATGGAGCCACAGCGGCAAGGCTTGGCTACTTTATTTGTGCTGTTATCATGCAGACACGCATGACAGTGAGTTGTTAGTTTAGGCAAGGAAGAGCTTCTATTTTGACTGGTACTGATGTACATTAGCTTGGTCTTACTGGCGTTTATTATTAGACCAGCGTCATGAGACCATTTAGCCAATGCATCAAAGTCCTCCTGTAGTTGCCTTTGGGCATCACTAACACTCTGTCCAGCGGCTATAAGGCAGGTATCGTCGGCAAATTGGTAGATCTCACACTTTCTTATGACATTAACAAGGCTATTTACATAAGTGAGGTAGTGCAGCGGCCCAAGGACCGAGCCTTGCGCCGTTCCCTCTGTTACGATGACCGGTTCACTAGTCACGTTACTGACTTTGACCATGTATTTTCTGTCATCCAGATAGTTTTCGCACCAATCGAGTAGCTTCCCTCTAATTCCGCTGTCCTGAAGACACTCTAGCAACCGGTCATGTCTGAGCGTATCGAATGCTTTGCTGTAGTCTATAAAAACTACTAAAACGTGTTTTTAGGGTTCCGTAGTCAACTAGGAACCCTTATAGTTTCGCCATGTCTGTCTGTCTGTCTGTCTGTCTGTCTGTCTGTCTGTCCGTCTGTCCGTCCTCGCTTAATCTCTGTGACCGTTAGCACTAGAAAGCTGAAATTTGGGACCAATATGTGTATCAATCACGCCGACAAAGTGCTAAAATAAAAATTGGAAAAAAATGTTTTATTAGGGTAGCCCCCCTATATGTAAAGTGGGAAGTGTTTTTTTTTTTAATTTTAACCCTAATGTGTGATATATTGTTGGAAAGGTATTTAAAAATGAATAGGGGTTTACTAAAATCATTTTTTGATAATGTCAATAATTTCGGAAATAATCGCTCCAAAAGTAAAAAACAAAGCGTCCCCCCCCCTCTAACTTTTGAACCATAAGTTTAGAAAATACGAAAAAAATCTGAAAAGTAGAACTTTATAAGGACTTTCTAGGAAAATTATTTTGAACTTGGATGGAAACAACAGATGGAAACTGCAGTTAACCAATATAATTTGGTCCCTGAATCGTATGAGCGCCTATACAATCCAGAGGTCAAGTTTCATTTGCCCGTATTTTTTTTTTAACTTCGTTTACATAATATTTTATTATCCTGAACGTATCTTTTTTCAAATTGTGACGGACGGGAAACTACGGAACCCTACACTGAGCGTGGCCCGACACGCTCTTGGCCGGTTTTTTTTTCATCTAGGTGTTTATGAATACTATCTGTGAACGTTGATAGCAGCTGTGTGGTATTTTTTTTTGGTTGGAACCCATATTGTTTGTCATTTAGTATTTTATTTTTTTCATAGAATTCGTGTATTTGTTTACAAATATATTTCTCTATTATTTTATCAATAGTAGGCAAAATAGTAATAGGTCTGTAATTGTTGTAATCCAGCCTGCTTCCTTTTTTGTGAATCGGTCTGACAATCCCTGTTTTAAGAATAGATGGATACTTACATGTTTGTATGCATAGATTAATTAATTTTGAAATTACTGAGATGATTGTCGTGCCTAGCATTTTGATGTCTATGGCTCTAATTCCATCTATTCCTGGGGCTTTATTATTGTTCAAAGACATAATGACTTTTTTAACTAAGACCGGCTCCGCAGGCTTTATACGGATAGTAACGTTAGCTGGTTTTGTATACTCTGTTTTGTTTAACAATGGTTTCGAGCACTTAGGAATAATTATCTTTACGCTTTCATCGAAAGTGTGTGCAAAATTATTAGCAATATCTGTAGAAGTTAAATTAGTTTTATTAAATGAATTCTGAATAGCATCATCAATAGAAACTTTTATTCTTCCTGTAATTCGATTAAGAATTTGCCACAGCTGTCTAGTATTGCTTTTGTTTGATACAATTTCTGACTTTATGTTATTATTTTTAGTTTTTTTTATAATAGTATTTGCATAGTTTCTTGATTTATTATATTTTTGTTTTAGGACTACGTTATTGGAGTCTTTAATCCACTTCGTGAATAATTTATCCCGATATTCACAGGCTTTGATTATTTTTTTATTCATCCATTCATTTTTACTACGTGTTGCACTATTTTTAATTTTGGTTTTATATTCTGATTTTTTATAACATTTACAATTGGTGACTTGTATGAAAGATTGGATGAAATATAAACTGTCTCTTAATTAAATGTAGAAATTATTATTTTTTATTAAAAAGTGAAAATAGAAAGACGAGAAGACCCTTTAGAATTTTATAAAACCACGAGTGCGCGATGTAAACGTAATGTAAATACGTCGATTTTTTGATTAAGGAATGTCCGAGTCACATATAATATTTTCATAATTTTAAGATCGCGTTCATATATGGGTATGAATACGGCGACTTGGGGGTCTAAAATGGCCGCTTTAGCAGAATCATAATAGGATAATAATATGAATTACGTTTAAATTCGTAAAAGGGTCACAAGGTGACAATTCATAATAATAGGTACGTCTATGACCATTTTAAGAATTTAAACGTAATTCATAGATATTATTATCCTATTATGATTCTGCTAAAGCGGCCATTTTAGCCCCCTGAGCGGCTGTTATTATTTCTTCATCAGCATGACCATGATTGAAAATATACTCATTTGTTGTAATTTAGTCTTTTTTTAAGTGGTACTAAGTTGATTTTCTCCTCTTCATCTTTCATTGTGTCCTTAGGTGGCGGGTGACGAAGGTTGATCACCGAGCGCCAACAGAGATAAGTCACGGATTCGATAGCCGACCCAGTTGGTATATTTGTAAGCTATCATCTTTGTAATATGCCGTTAATTAGGTCATGCTGATTTTCTACTGGATTACTTTTGTAAACGATGCACGAAAAATACGGTGGAAATCAATTTTTGCTCTCATTTTGGCTGAAATTTAACATAACATCAGGCTTGTAATCCCAGAAGGGTTAGGCAGGAATGTCGCTAAAGTTCAGTGTATAAACAACAACAAATCACTTAATGCCTTTAAAGCTTATACTGCCCCGTTGGTCGAGAGGCCGCAGGCGCGACTGCTGAGCGTGAAGTCTTGTGTTCGATTCCTGGGTCGGGCAAATGGTTATTGGGTTTTTCCATCAGTAATTTCTCAGTAGCAGTCACAGAGGCTAAATGTATGCCAGGATGAATGGAAATAGGCTCGCCCCCTATTACTTAAAACATAGCTGGCGAAATGTGGGTGTACTATTAGGTACACCTCTGCCTAACCCTTTGGGAATTACAGGCGTGATGTTATGTTATGTTGTTATGCTTATTGTGTTTTAATTATCGTTCTATTTCTGTTGAAAATTCGAAGGAGAGACAGAACGCATTTAGTTATCTGTGGTGAACGTGGGCTTAAACTGATAAATGAACAGTTACTATTTTCCCGATTGCATTGGATGCAAATAACAATTCGAAAGGTTACACGTGGCCGCTAAACGGGAAAGGAATCTTTCAGATAGCTTGACCTTTCTGTTCTTCGAGGTATCCGAGCGAGTGCACTGGTAATGTAGAAAGTACTTTTCCTTCTCTGAGGAATTTTAAGATAATTTTAATCTACAAACAAATTCGTGTCTCTGACAAGAAAACCCACTGAAGAAAGACGGGAAATCGCAAGAATTTTTATGTTTCCAAGAGGATGTAGAGACATAATTATGCAAGGGAAATTATTATTAGGGCGAATGAAAAATTAATGGGCGACTAATAAACTAAAGGGGCGACTAATAAACTAAAGGGGCGACTATTATACCAAGTAAGTAAATTTTTTAACCGGTCATTGCGGCAAGGAGAATACACGAAGCAAGAGCGAGCGGGGTCTAGTGAGCGGGCGAAGCGAGCAAACTATAAGACCCCGGCATCCTTTCGTGTTAGATTACTTTAAACCCTGCAAAGAGAAATAGGAGCCCCTACACCTTATCTACTATACACCATTATTTTAGGTCGTTCTGGAGCCGAATACCATGAACTCGATCATCGAACTCGAAACGATTGGGACTATTTTTTTCAAAAAATAACAATAAAAAAAACACGAAAGAATAAATTCAATGTTTTTTTTTAAATAATGAGAACTCAAATGCATATGTGTGTGTAAAACGTATCCACGATCTGCAACACATGCGAACGATACCCATTGAAAAATTCATTCATCGATCGATTCTCATTATTTCACAAAAAAAACATTAAATTTATTCTTTCGTATTTTTTTTTTATTGTTATTTTTTGGAAAAAATAGTCCCAATCGTTTCGAGTTCGATGATCGAGTTCATGGTATTCGGCTCCAGAACGACCTAAAAATAATGGTGTATAGTGGCTAATAAGCTTGATTTAATTTTTTTCTGAGTCCTTGAATTATCACACAGATCGTATTGAACAACTAGTAACTCATCCCCATATTCAGTAAATTTGACACCTTTAATTTGAATTTATGGTGGATTTATAGGTGCACTGGGTTCTTACTTAACAACATCACGCCCGATATTCCCAAAGGGTTTGGCAAAGATGTGCCTATGGTACATCCACATTTCGCCAAATAAGTACAAGTCCCGTATCATATAGAGGACGAGCTTGTCGCCATCAACCGATACTAGCCAATAGGTACTTATGAGTACCTAGATGATTCGAAAACCGACTTTCTAAGTCTCGAATGTCGAAGTGCTGAAGTTTGTATGCAAACTAAAACACTAGCAACATCTTCCACCCAATAAAACTCCTAAAACGAATTTTATATCCCAAAAAATATTTGGAAATAGACAAAAAAGGGCGAATTCAATGAAGTAGCAATCACGGATGGCCGCCGATCGTAAAGTGCGACAGAACACATTTATTTCGCAACAAATCGAATAAAGAAAAACAAAGAGACATTCTCTAAGCCATAAAACTCACCTTTTATTGTGAATGTTATACGTTTCTTTACTTTATTTACAACTTTTAGAATGGGTATGTGAAGCATGTGAAAACTATATCTGCTTACAGAACCTACCCAACCGTCTCAAGGGCTAAGGTGGTTTGCTATCATCATCTGCCTAGCTCGCTAATTCACTCAAACCCAATCCGAGCAAAACACAGTCTTGCATTTTCCACCTTCGAAACAGAGAGGCTAGGCGTAGGCTTAACATCGTCTGGGATGGGGTGTCTATCGAGCACAGTAACTCTCCAAAGTATCTTGGGGTTTCTCTGGACAGATCATTGACCTTCAGCAAAAATTGCCGTACCATCAAGCAGAAGGTGCACACTCGCAACAGTCTTTTGCGGCGACTAGTCTCTTCAAAGTGGGGTGCTTCGCCTCGTGTCTTGCGGACTACTGCGCTGGCGCTATCTTTTTCAGCTGGCGAATTTGCGTGCCCCGTGTGGAGCCGTTCAGCCCATGCAAAGCTAGTGGATACAGCTCTGAATGAAACGTGCCGGATCATCACTGGTTGCCTTAAACCGACCCCGGTGCAGATGCTGTATCCACTGGCAGGAATAGCGCCACCAGAAGTTCGCAGGACAGTGGCAAGCTCTAGCGAAAGAGCCAAAATGGCTTCAGACACTCGTCACCCTTTACATTTAAATACCCTCGTCTCGCAAAGGCTGAAAAGCCGAAACAGCTTCCTGAAGTGTGTCACCCCACTCACTGGCGAGCGGTCTACTGAAAGATTGAGATTGTGGCGAGGTAGTGCATCTTTACCTAACCCATTCGTTCCGCCTGCTGAAAATCTCCCGCCTGGACATGAGCTGCCATGGCTGACCTGGAAGTCTCTGAATAGACTCCGGACCCAGGTTGGTCGCAGTAAGGAAAACCTGCTCAGGTGGGGATTGATTAATGATTCTGCGCTGGAGTGTAAATGTGGTGCTGTTCTGCAAACGATGGGGCACTTAATATCGTGTCCTGCGTGTCCTGCTGTTTGTTCGCTTCAGGAACTGATGGACGCTACTGAAAGCGCCAAACTAGTAGCTCAGTTTTGGGCTGATACAATTTAGATTGCCATCGATACGCTAAGAAGAAGAATCTGCCTAGCCTTTTCCCAACTATATTGGGGTCAGCTTCCGGTCTAAAGCTTCTCGGTTGCAGCTGAATACCGATGACCTCCACAACACAGTTAGTACTGCGTAATACGATACCCTCGGGTAAGTCAGTTGTCACTTTCAAAGTCAAAGTCAAAGTCAAATATTTATTTGCAGATAAATATGGTTACAAAAGTTCTTACAGTGGTAGTATAATAGTAGCTTAACATATTTAATCATAACATAATGACACGCAAATTTTTGGTATAAGTACAATTACATCATTTGGGTATTCTTTTTTATTATAGAAGGGATTGTCAATTATTAACCATCTGTGTAAAGCCCTTCTGAAGCGGACCATTGGAAGTTCTTTAATTTGGTTAGGAATCTTGTTATATACCTGCGCACACATAGGATAACAAAGGCCACGACTACCTGTAACGATTGTCAAAAATCTACAAATGACAGCCGGGACCAACGGTTTAACATGCTTTCCGAGGCACGGAGGAAACTCGGTTTGTAATGGATGGTCACCCATCCACGGGAAAAGGCAAAAAATCTTTGTTCTAACTTAGAACAAAGATTTTTTGCCTTTTCCATATCTTTTTGCTGATATAATTTTACTTTGTTGACCCTCATTAAGTTATTATATCAACACGTTTACTTGCTTTCGTGGTCACCGTCGGTCGCGTAGGAGTAGCTCAACATGAACAATGATTGGGACTTTACAATACGTAAAACTACCACCCTTGAGCTAAGTATATAGAGCCATTCAAAGCCCCGTTTCATCGATCAATCGGTAATAAAATAATCGAACATACGAGTACGTATGTTTGCGAATTTCTCAAAAACTGCTGAACTGATTTTCACTAACGTTCCTCCAGTATCTACACATTATTTATATTCTACTAACTTTTTCCCGCGGCTTCGCTCGTGATTATTTAGAATTTGACAATCAATTCGGGTTGTACTCTGCTTATAGTATAATCAGCCTATAATGTTCCCACTGCTGGGACACACGGCCTCCTCTCTCTAGAGAGAGAATGGGCTATAATCCACCACGCGGGCCCATTGCGGGTTGGTAGATGTCACATATCTTCGAATTTTTGGTTCTAGGACATGCCGGTTTCCTCACGATGTTTTCCTGCACCGTTTTTGAGAGCAGTGGTGATGAAATAAATTACACAAAGTAATGCGCCTGCCTGGGTTCGAACCCACGAGTTACTGTTCGTAAGTCGGGGCCACCACCACTGGGCCACCGCCGCTCTCACTCTGCTTGTTAAAATATAATTCAATCATGATTAATGAATCATTGAAAGACACGTGGCGCCATCTATTATCATAAGAACGATATTGTTGTTTTCCTCGGGAACATTCTTTTTTTCGCCGTGAAAGGTACCCCATGTCCGTTTCTGTACACCTGACAACGTATATGCAAAAGTTCAGGTTGATCGGTTCAGTGGTTTAGGCGTGAAAAGGTAACAAATAAACTTACTGTCGCATTCACAATATTAGTTAGGAAGGATTTTACCTATATAATTCGAAACAGCAAGATATTACATACATTAACAGACTCCTCCCACAGTGAGTCCCCACGGTGCTTTAAAACGTTTTTGCGGAAACAGTATGTCGGTACGTTAATAGTCTACCGCAGTATATTCCCTTATGTCATATTCCAATGACTGGTATAATATTACGACGTTCTAACTGGAAGAGATGAGCAGACATGTAGTCAATGTTAAGTTTATTACCATAAGAGTTTGTGATCTCGTGTGCGGTTGTTTATTTTATTTAAACTAGCGACTCGATTCTGCTTCGCGTGGTTTTATGACGCGACAAAATATGGAGATTTTAGTATTGTAGACAAGTAAGTTTAATGTTATTGTATCAAAAAGCCGATAGGCAACTGTTGTCCCCATCATTGAGGTTTTCTTTTGTTCTACGCTATACCTAGGAACTTTTAAGTTATGGAGATATAGGGGGTCAAAATTCCAATTTCAAAATTATTATCGCAAGTTTTTTTTCAAATACAGGTTTTTAATGTTATTACTTTACTTGACATACCCCTAAACCATTCAATACATCCATCAGCACATTGTTTTGAGTGCGTTACATTGAGTTCTACAGTAAACCAGAATTTTTCATCCCAAAAAAAATTCGTTTCCCAACGATAATTTTTGCGAAGAATAGCTTAGTTTGATGTCCATAATGCTTGGTAGGCGGCCTCGTGAAGGGTCCGTTTACACCCTGTATAAAAAGTCCCGAAAATTTTCCAAATGGTGGTGGAAATCGCAACGCGCGCCACATCAAAAATCCGACTTTATTTTAAAATATGCATGATATGGACTTGAAATGTGTAGAAATGCAACGTGTTGCTCTAACCTAAAATATCGTGCTTATTCTTACAATGGTCATTTCATATTGACCCGGCAGGGATAAAATAGATGTTTCCATGAGGAGTAAGGTTTGGTAAGAAAATTGCTGGTAGACAGACCATCTCTAATTAAGTACGCTCAGCACTCCAATGATGGATATAGACATCTTTACAATGAAATGAAATTGAAGTATCTGTTTGTAATATCAAAATTGTTGCTCTTTACTGAATGCATATGAAAATATATACGGCACTTATAACAAAAACACGGTTTTTTTTTTCAATTTTTGTCTGTCTGTCTGTCTGTTTGTTCCAGCTAATCTCCGACACAGCAGGACTGATTTTGAGATATCTGATGTTATAGGTAAGGAGTAACTTAGGCTACTTTTATTTTAGAATAAGAATTCGAGTTCTGTGCAAAAAAACCCTTGAAATTGGTAACAAAATCCGATTCAAAAAGGGAAGTAATATTTTTACCATAATTTCACGCGAACGTAGATCGCGGGCAACAGCTAGTATAGAATAGAAAAGAAAGAAATTTAGGAGAAAATCCACATGGACAATTTATATGAGACCAAGATTCGGCCTTCCCATTCTAGTTCCCACTTCCAAATACTGTTACCCCAAGATGTCCATTTAAATAAATCTCCCATAAAACGGCGTAATAAAAATATTTCCCTTAAAAACTTTCACATCTAAATTGTTACTTCGCTGCTTGTCAGAGCGCGGTGGCGGTAATCGTGAAAAATAAGCGAATTATTCCGACGGAGGCAGCCTGAACGTATAAATTTTCAATCCTTCAACGACTGACATGTTATTTGCGCTATCTTATACAAAGCGGCTTTATAGTAGGCCTTGTTACCAACTTATTTTTGTTTTTAAATACAAAACTAAAAACTAATACAGGCCCACCGTTTAGTAAAAACTTGTTCGAGGCGGCACCCGCGGTGCCCCACGATTCGACATTTTTGTTGAACAGTAAAACCCATTCATATGGTTTTTGCCGATGTCAGTGTGCTGGTTGCCGAGAGCGGCCATGACGTCCAGAGCAGATTGGAGATGTGGTGTTGAGACTGGAGAATATTTTTCTGAAATTGAGTAGAACCAAAACGGAATACTTGTTTTGCGATTTCTTACTGACTTGCTCCAGTCCTGTGCCTATAACTCTTGCCAGAACGCCCATACCGATCTCCTTCGAGTTCCGGTACCTCGGGTCGCTTGTCCAAGAGGATGGCGAAGTAGACCGGGACGTAACGCACGGGATCAACTCAGGATGGATGAAATGGCGTGAAAATAAAAAAAACAACCGTCTACCGTCACTCCTTGAAGGTCGGCTCAGCACAATTCGACCTAATCTGAGCTCTTTTTCCGAACGAATGTATATCGTTGCTAATATTCAGTCCTGCTGCCCACCGGTGCCGATCATGCACCCTAAAATATGTATACCCCTACAATGTATAAATACTTTCTACGAGTACATTAGAAAATTTTCTCAGTTTTTCTTCAAAGATTGAGATAAATGGGGTTGTCGACACTGCAGCGGGTGCTGAACGTGACGTCGTCTGGAATGAAAGCGATAAAATCATTTAACAATGTACAATGTAGTAACCATGTTTATTTTTGTACCAGCATTTAGCTGAGGTCAATAACTGGGAAGGTACAAAACAACAAGACCACTGAGATTTTTCTAATCTAATAACTAAATTATGCCAGTACTCCACAAAGAGGTGAGCACAGGTGTACTTAAGTAAGTACACTAAAATTTCGCCAGTTGCAATAAGCGAGTCTCTTATGCCATCAACCGCCACAAATTCAGACTCATGGTTGGTATTGAGAAGTTGCTAATGGAGTAACACTACCTGGAACCTGGGAATCGAGCTAGGTCTCATGCTCAACAGTTCTAGCGACCACTACTAGACCGACGAGACTTCGTTCTGTCTCCTGCTGATATGGATGGAAGTGGAAATTATGGTTTTCCCACTCCTCCGCTATTCTTTTCTGATTAATTCCGTTGCGGGATCCAACACAGTTAAATGGTTTCTCTGGGACTTCGTCGAGCTTCATTGTCTCGGCGCTTTTCTGGTGGTCGACACAGTTGATTCTGGCTTTCAGGAGTTACAGTGGTTTGGGAATGGTGTGGCGGGCTTGTCCCAAAACAAAAGAAAGAGCAACGAGGCTGGAAGGAAGGGGCAGTCCTTTGCCCAGGAGTGGGACAGATCATCCCAAAAAAATACAGAAGAAGATAGATAAGGAGATATGCTGTGCCGACACTATGTTGGGACGAGGGCTGGTGACTGATGATGTTTATGAAAACTCTTTTAGAAATTACATCACTCTACCGACTACTTGACTGCTTACTAACCAAATGTGAACGAGCCATAAAGGTATCTCGTGTGAGCTAAGCACATAAACGTCAAAGGCTTGTGATTCAAACTCCGTGAAAAATATTGTAAAGTACAGTCTTTTCAAAGCAATTTTACCTCTTATTTTACGTCACTGCCAGGAACACATTGATGTTTAAACGAGTACTAATAAGGTTGATGTTGATTTGCTGCCACTTACAAGTCTAGCAAAATCACAATAATCTGCTGTAGAGCTAAAATAACTGTGAATGGATTGTAAGCCTCGTTGGTCTAGTGGTCGCAAGTGCGACTGCTGAGCATGAGGTCCTAGATTCAGTCCCCAGTTCGAACAAAATGTTATTGGGTTATTCCATTAATAATTCAGGAGTAAAAGATACGGAGTCCGGCTTTGCGCCCTGCAGATGACAATGTTCTCACCCCCTATTTCAAGGGACTTAAACATAACTGGCGAAATGTGGGTCTACTAATCCATACACCTCTGCCTTACCTTTCGAAGTTTACAGGCGTGATGTTGCGTAAGTAAGGTTCACACCACGTGGCGTTCCGTAGTTTCAGCGCAGTACAAGTAACATGAAAATGGATACTTATGAGGGTGCACATTATGATAAGGTTAAAAAGGGTACCGAAGAGGTTTTTATGCTCTTAATGGCGAATCCTATTTAATTTTCACTTCACTGCCAATATTCGCGTGCCCTTTAATATTTGTACTTGGTTTGCTAGTTTGCAAATCTGTTTGTTTGTTTCTGTAATGTTGGTTATGCCGATTTCACGATTCGGTATATTTTCCTTTTAGTGTTCCTAGTTTAATTAAAGGAAAATGACTAGAGAGCTGGGTATTTCTTTTGGCTGAAGAATTAGTATGGCAATCCAACGTGGCAATGCTGCCAGTCTTCTGGGCACGTTTCCGGATGATAGCGATGTGGTTATAACTTTTACTAAGTGTCTTATTGTTTTTTATAAATACATTGTGCTTAGTGATTTCTTTTTTTGCAATTTAATGCTTTTAGTAAAGTTACTAAATTAACTCGTAAAAAGTGCGACCTAGAGTCTACAAAACTTGGATATAGTTCAAGTTATAACACATTACAAGCAATTTAAAATGAGTTATGCCCGTCAACAATTTTTTTTTTTCATATAAGTACTCCCGATTCGTCATCATAAGAAAACAAATTAATTTTTATTTAATATTAATATTCCCGATACGTCATCCATCAGTATATTATTTAAATACGAGTTTAAACCTACTTATGTAGAAGATAAGTGGACATATTGTGTGCACCTTTAAAGCTCTGTTAAAAAACGTAGAGAACATTTCACACGCACAAAATTCTTTAACTACCTTTCCTCGACTTTTATACTTTCTAAAGATTATGATATGACAGACAGCTGGGGTCTTCGAACTGTTTTAATATTCCTACATCGCAGATACATTCAACAGCATTCACAGTAAATAAAATACCAATTGTCAACATCAAATTCAATTCGATTTTTAGTCGTTTCACTCGGAAAGAATTTCGTTGGCGAGTGTCGTAAAATAGCTAGCTACCGTCGCCCCGTCGACCGTTCCCGCGCTCTGAAGCTCTGAACCGAATAATTCACGAGAGTTCCCAACAAAACTCCAGCTGCAATCCTTCTAGACCTTATCACAGACACATAAGATGCATTTTAGATTGCACAAATCATTGTTAAGTTAGCAGAAACCGGCTCCAGCAAGCAGCCGCATCGAAAATCCTTTTAAAAAGAATTGAGCGTCCCCTTGCTGGAAACCTTTGCACAGATAAAGGTTTATTTAAAAATATATTATGTAGTATATTAGTTTTAAAATATGTAGTGCAATATATTCCGCTATATTACAAGTATGAAGCAGAATTTGTAACTCTAGGGATGGAAAAACCGTATCACAACAGTTGTTTATATTTACGGGTTATTTGATTAAAAGAGAGAGTAACGGTTTTGCACAGTTCGTTTTTTTGAGAATGAATTTTAGAAAACAGTATTAGATGTTGTCGTGGGTCCCAACGTTGGCAATACTGCCGTGCGAAACGCAACGATATCTCAAGGAAAGCCAGTTTCGAGAAAATTGAAGTTTTGTAAACATAGTTTGGTATCCTACCTACACATTGCAGATTGATTCTTTTGCTTACTACGATTTTTTATGTTTTAAAATAGATACTGCTATTTGGCTTAGTTCATTATATGCGTATTTATTTAAGCTATCCAATGCCATTAAAATCAACTTTTTTTTTTTTTAAAGATACCGATTTTTAGGTTAGCACGGTAGAAGAGGCATTACCAATAATATTTTGGTAAAAGATAGGTGTCAACACAAAAGGAAGATCAAATATTTTGTCAAAGTTTGTATGTGTATTGTCATCAGCATCTGGCTAGCCTTTTCCCAACTATGTTGGGGTCGGCTTCCAGTCTAACCGGATGCAGCTGAATACCAGTATTTTACATGGAGCGACTGCCTATCTGACCTCCACAACCCAGTTAGTGCTAGGTAATACGATACCCCTTGATAAGACTGGTTGTCAGACTTTCGGGCCACTGACGACCTGTAACGACTGTCAAAGATCTCCAAATGCCAGCCGGGATCAACGGCTTAACGTGTTTTCCGAGGCATGGAGAAAACTCGATATGTAATGGGTGGTCACCCATCCACGGACCAACCAAGGTAAGCACGGCTTAACCTAAAGATCGACCCGAGCGGCTGATCTTATTTAGCCACGAGCTCCTTGTATGTCTATTGTCAATAACATGAAAATAACTTCTTTGAGTAAGGTTTCCACAATCGTTTATTTCATGAAGCCGTCCTCCGAAACAAGATTATTTCGCTTCAATAGTAACTTACCTATAAGGAAGGGATTTACTCTACCGGATAGCCAATGATAAAGTAAATAAAAGATTTGATTCGCTCGAGTTAAACATATTTTTTTTGAAAATGTTTTGTTTGTTAAGAAAGGATCATAACACGTAACACAACCTCATGCCTGTAAACCCTGAAGGGTTAGGCAGAGGCGTACCTAATAGTACACCCACGTTTCGCCATAGTTATGTTTAAGTTCCATGTTATAGGGGCGAGCGTATTGCCATTAACCGGGCACAAATCCAAACTCCGTAGCTGCTACTGAGAAACTCTTGATGGAAAAACCCAATGATTCTTTGCCCGACCTAGGAATCTAACCCAAGACCTCATGCTCAGCAGTCGCGCTTGCAAACACTAGACCAACAAGAATAGTAATTTTATAATGGAATATCTAATGTACTGATCTTCTGGCATCCTTTAGCAGTGTTCATCTTGATGCACTCCTAATATCTGAGACTTTTCTGAAACCCTCTCTCCTTTCTACGCACTACGCACTTCCTGGTTTTGTTCTGGTCAGAAATGACAGGATTGGCAAGGGTGGTGGTGGTGTTGCCATTTACATACGTGCTGATATACCGCACAAAATTGTAAGTGCGTCTCCATCTCAGTACTCTGGGTCGGCTGAATCATTGTTTCTGGAGATCACCTTAAATCATACCAATGTATTGCTTGCTGTGTTTTATGCTCCTAACCTACACGTTAACTATTTTGAATCCTTAGAATCCTCGCTTAATAATCTTTGCCCATCATACGAGCATGTCATTTTAATGGGTGATTTTAACACATGTTTAATTAAAAATGATTCTCGTTCACATAAACTGCGTTCGCTTTTTTCCTCTTTCAATCTTGAAATTCTACCTCTCTCTGCGACCCATAACTTCCCTAATTGCACGCCTTCTCTTCTAGACCTAATGATCGTATCTTCGTCTCATAATGTTGCTGAATTTGGGCAACTCACTGCAACCTTTTCGTATCATGACCTCATCTACCTTTCATATCGTATCCGACCTCCGAAACGTAAGCCTCGATTCTGTTTTCTCCGTAGTTTTAACAGCTTAGACCTGGAGGCTTTGAAACGAGATGCTGGTGTTATAGATTGGACTCACGTTATCGAAAGCGCCAGTATCGATGAAAAGGTGAATAGCTTCAATGCCATTGTGTTAGATCTCTACGATAAACATGCCCCTCGTCGGCGTATTAAAATTAAACATAATCCCGCTCCGTGGATGACTACCGAAATTAAAAATGCTATCGCTCGTAAGGATAAGGCGAAGAGTAGGTATAGGCGCAGACCCACGGAACTTAATCTCATTCACTTTAAAGCTCTGCGTAACCGCTGCAATCGCATGTGTCGGGATGCCAAGAGACGCTATTTTCATGAATCTCTCGTCGATCGTAACTCCTCAGATATCTGGAAATTTTTAAAGTCCGTCGGTATCGGCAAATCTACCACGAATACCTGTAAAGATGTCGACTTGTGCGCTCTTAACAGGCACTTTTCTTTTCCACCTGTTTCTCTGGCCCCAAGCGTTAAAGCTTCAACTATATTTGAGCTCTCTAACTTGCCGTTACCAAATTGTACACTTTTTAATTTCAGTCCTGTCTCCGAAGACGTTGTCAAAAAGTCCCTTCTCTCTATTTCCTCCTCTGCTGCGGGCCATGATAATTTGTGTTCGAGAATGATTATACCTCTTATTTCAGAGCTGCTCCCCACCCTTACTCATATTGTTAATTTTTCTTTATTCCCTGGTATATTTCCGTCAGCCTGGAAACAGGCTCACATAATACCACTTCCTAAAGTTACCAATCCTTCTTCCTTATCCGACTTTAGGCCCATCTCCATTCTTCCTTTCCTTTCCAAAGTTCTCGAACACATTGTTCATGGTCAAATTTCCAAATATCTATCGTCTAATGCTCTTATTTCCCCATTCCAATCTGGCTTCCGTACTGGCCACAGTACTGTTACTGCACTCTTGAAGGTTACTGACGATATCCGCTGGGCTATGGACAATAAATCTCTGACTGTCTTAGTGTTACTTGACTTTAGCTGCGCGTTCAACTCAGTGGATTTCGACATCCTTCTTGGGATCCTTCAATCCTATAACTTCTCTGCCGCTGCGTTAGCCTGGTTTGACTCGTATCTTCGGGGTCGCTCTCAGTGTGTCCGCCATGAAGAGATCTACTCTGACTGGTGTGATCTTACTGCTGGTGTTCCTCAGGGTGGCGTTCTCTCTCCTCTTCTTTTCTCTATCTTCATTAACACTGTTACTAAAGTTATCACCTCCAGCTTCCATCTCTACGCAGACGATTTGCAGCTGTATCAACATTTCTTGCTGGCTGATGCGGAATCAGCAATCAATGCTATGAATCGTGACCTAGAAAGCATTTATCAGTGGGCCAAGTCGTTCGGCTTACAGATTAACCCTGCTAAGTCGCAGGCTATGATTATAGGTAGCAGGTACTATCGTACTGCACTTGACTTGTCATCTTTGCCTGCATTATCTCTGGGTGGCACGACCATAGCATATACTGAAACAGCTAAGGACCTTGGTGTCTTAATTGACAGCAATCTGTCTTGGCGAGCTCAGGTGAATGAGGTTAGTCGTAAGGTTCACTTTTCTTTCCACTCGCTTAAATCCTTACAGAGCTTCTTACCTTTTAAAACCAAAATTTACTTGGCTCAAACTCTGATTCAGCCGATCATTGATTACGCTGATGCCTGCTATTTGGATGCCACCGAGGAGCTTTTGAATAAGCTTGAGCGCTTGCAAAACCTTTGCATTCGTTTTGTGTTTGGTCTGAGGAAATATGACCATGTTTCTCACTTCCGCAAGGAACTCAAGTGGCTCCCTATCCGTCTTCGTAGGAACACTCGCATATTATGTCTCCTCTACAACATCCTTTATAACCCCACATATCCCAGCTACCTGCGCGATCGTTTTTCCTTTACCCGTCCTTCTGATGCTCTGTGTAGATCCCACCTCAGACATCATCTTAATTTCCCATCCCATAAAACTGAACTATATTCTTACTCCTTCTCTGTTCACGCAGTACGTTTGTGGAACTCACTTCCGCCTAACATTCGAGATTGCAAAACATTATTTCTCTTCAAAAAACAAGTCAAAGAGCATTACCTCTCCTCTATACAGTAATATTCTGTATTTATATGCATGTATATATTATAGTATAGGAAAATATTTACAATACTAGTATTTTCTAATTTTTTTATATGTGTATATATTAGTATGTATGTTTATTTTTATAGATCTATTTTTGTTTTAAGTTATTTAAGTTAAATTTACTTGTTTTGTCTTTTCTACACACTGTGTCTATATTTCTAATCCATGTTTCCTCTCGCAGGTCTGCTGGAAGAAATTTCTTATGAAATAAGCAGTACCTTTGTGCTCTTCTTTGTTAATATATTGTCCTGTTAAGTATCTGTGTGTACATAAATAAATAAATAAATAAATGTACAGTCACGAGCACCAATATGGAAACACTTAATAACTTTTGAAAAGTGTTTTTTCCTACTGTTCTGATTAAAATATCATGTTGTTACGAACATAGTATTCTGGAACTCATATTTTTGTGAAAAAGATCGCGAAAATTGATTTTAAATTTAGGAAAGTGTATACATATTGGTGCTCGTGACTGTACATTAGATATTCCATTATAAAAAAGGCTTGAACTGCAGTAAGACAATCAGAGCTAATCAGTCTCTCTTCTAGTCGGTCTGGGTACAATTCTCGGGTGCTTCAAAGTGTTACTAGGCTTTTCCATTCGGAATTTCTCAGTTGCTGTCCGTAGTCTGAGTTTGTGCCCGGTTGATACTAATAAGCTCGACCCCATTACATGAAACTTATACATAACTGGAGAAATGAGGGCCTAGGCACTATATGTACCGGGCCTGTGGACGGTGAGTAATGGGCTAGCTCGCCGTCCGTCCGTCTTATGACGACAGGCCGTGTCGACGGCGCGTTCGTGTTCCACGCGCGCCTCAAAGAGATGTCAGCAAACCAAAGGGCCGATGCCTGCCAGGGCTGTGGGACTGTTCGAAAGAGATACCGCGGCCCTGGAACACAAAGGGCAAAAGAAGGAACATGGATGGGTTTTAGTCAGTAAAAGTCCGACACTCCCTTCCGCCCAGAGCGGGAGGAGTCATTTGATGACTTCCCATCCCAATGGGGGTTACAAGTGTAATTTTGTATGTTATTTAGGGTATATCGTAATTTTATTATGCATGGATCGGTAAAAGTAAACGGTAAGGGAGAGTCATAAAGTAAAAAAAAAAAACAGAATTCTCACATTAATATATTTCTTATTCCATTTCTTTTTTGACAGTCACATCGTCCATCGTCATCTGTGAGGATCCAATCCCAATCAGCTCAGATATTTCTTCCCACGTAGGTGCATCGATCATCAACACTAAATCAGATTCTAAATAGGCAGCTTCCACTGAAAGAGACATCGAGAAATAAGTTGATGTGATCGTCTAACTGGCTGCCTCGCTGGTGTTGTGGTCGCACGCGCGACTGCTGAGCATTCGTTCTTGGGTTAGATTCCCAGGTTTCCATCAGTTATTTGTCAGGAACAGCCCAGAGCCTGAACTTATGGCTGGTTGACGGCAACAGGCGGCTCGACCATAATAATTTTAGGATCTAAATGTAATTGGCGAAATGTAAGTAAAGGTCACCTCACCTGACGCTGCGGAAAAACAGACGATGTTCTGTTTAATTCCTCAAGTGGTAAAAAAGTAAAATAAAGCTAACATTTACATACTTTCAGTGCAAACTCTAGTAGTTACACAGTCAGCAGTTACATTACGTTTAAAGAATTTGGGAAACGCAGACCATTTTGTAAACCTAGGTATTTGTATAGGTGTCCGGTGTAAAACCTGTGCCGTTTGCATTTCCCTTACATCTAATTCACCGCCAAAAAGTTAAAGTTCCACTTTCTAAAAGATTCCCGTACTCACTGTAGGCTACTCGGTTAAAATAAATATTTTATACGCCTCCATTTTCCTCTAAAATGGTTACTATAATCTGCATTCAAAATCTCTATTAAGTAAATAGCATCATGACTGCCTCGTTGATTCAGTGGTCGCAATCACGGCTGCTGAGCATGAGGTCCTTGGTTCATTTCCCGGGTCGGGCAAATTGTTTTTTGGGTTTTCCATCAGGATTTTCTCAGTAGCAGCGACGGAGTCTGAATTTGTGCCCGGTTAATGGCAAAATATGGGTGTAATATTAAGTACACCTCTGCCTAACCCTTCGGGAATTACTGGCGTGATGTTATCACTACATAGTATAAAACAAAGTCGCTTTCTCTGTCCCTATATCCCTATGTATGCTTAAATCTTTAAAACTACGCAACGGATTTTGATGCGGTTTTTTTAATAGATAGAGTGATTCAAGAGGAAGGTTTATAATATGTATAATACATGCACCCGTGCGAAGCCGGGGCGGGTCGCTAGTGTAATATAAATAGCATCATGGGAAATACCCGATTGCCTAAAAACATCAATCAAAACTAGTTCTTACAAGTTATACCGATGTATTGATTTCCAATTAATTGACATGTAGATGATAATATCAGTCATTTAGGTACCTAACACAATTAGGGTCAAGGTGAACCAAAATTATAAAAATAAATTATATATTTGAGTCAATTTCGTTAATGATACCTATTCCGCTAACAGAAAGGCCGGTAACACGGTTATACATTGATTGTAATAACTAGAATAATTAGTTACTTACCTCTCATTTGATTGATATTATTGACAATTTTCTTCATTTTATCGAGCTCCTTTTCAATTGCAGCTTTAGTATTATTGAAGAAATCGGGATCCGGAGTATCTTCCGAGGATTTACTTGGAGCTTCCATTTCTAAGAACAATTCTAGAAGCAGTTCAAAATATCGAGACCCCACTGTATTTTGATATCTACTATTACAAACTTATGTATTATTCAGTTAATTTCAAAGGACTTGTTATCTGTGAATAATTGCCGGGACGAACACAGAATATTGTCAAAACAATAACGGCTGGATGGCGCCTACCTAACTGATCCAACAAAATTAAATAAAAAAATTGTTAGACATTTACAAATTCAAAAAGCGAACCTGAACGTTTGTTCTTGTTTTAATAAACACTAACAAAGTTTAAAAATATTTACACAAAATATAAAAAACTTTATTTGATTTTAACTCGACGCCCTAAAAAGTTTGACAATCGGAAACGCAAACGGAGCGGGAAAATGTACAGAACTTTTTAAAATCAGAATTAGGTCAACGATTGCACGCGATCGTCGACAAACAGCCAGATTATACTACGAAAGAGTTTTATTTTAACACCAAAACTGTTTGCGAGTACGAAAAAAAAAAGTGAAGTGAATATTAAAAATGGAATATTAAAATAGAATCAAGCTTTGTTTTCTTTATCAATGCGACTTCATTTTTAACTTTTCTAATAAAGCATTAATATTCTTTATTGAAATAGCAAATAGCATTTATTTACTCCAACATAATTTATTAAACAAAATAATGTTATCATTGTCAGTTAATATTCTCTAAAATGTCGCCAACGAGATAGGGCTTTGTCTAAAAACTTTAAGTAAGTAATTATCCATAATTACGGCTTTCAACATAATATTCTTGATAGACATACTTCTTTGCCAGCGGCTGATTGTGTTAATTACATAGTTTAAGACAACATAAACTGAGAGATGATTACATTTCTTAATACAAATAATCACGGTAGGTAATCTTATTAACATAATGTATTCTATAAAACAATCAAATAAAAAAGTTATGTAGGTAGTAAAACATTTTAAATTCAATTAAGCGAAGCAATGACATCAACTCATACATTCTACTAGTAGGTACTCAGCTCTCGAATATTATGTGTGAAATCCTTCACAATGCATGAAATAACGATCAATTAGTACAAACAGTCGAACAATGATGCCAATCATCTCGGTCGAGCGAACTAAATCTGTTTTTGGATGAGTTTTGGTATGTCAGCCGCGTCACACGCCGAATGTCATTGGATTTATAAATACAATCAGCTCCAGAAATAGGTGGCTACAGGTTTTCCAGGCGTACCGACCTAAAATAAAGCAGCCTGGATTCGTTAACAATATAATTGTCTCCTCTTCGTACGTGCATCGAACTAGTGAGCGTAAGAAGTTTTGTTAGTGGTTTTTATACAGTAAATACCTGTGGCCATGGATGATGAGGATGTACAACAGTTTTCTTTGCGCTGGCACAATCATCAGGTAGGTGAGTAATATTTTATTTTATCAACACACCCACTACAGATGACCAGGTACACTTACAGTTTTTTTCCTTGGACACATTTTTTTTTTTTGCTTCAGTCTAGTCATAAAGCCTATGCGTTTTTATTTTGATTTTATTCTGTTTTTTTTTTAAGTTTTTTCATGCGTAGTGTAAAATTAGACGGTGTTATTTAATTCCCTAGTAGTCGTGTTGTTTGAAGTACTACGCCGAAATGATTTAATAGGTATGCTTAATAAATAATTTAAAAAAATGTTTTAAAACTTTTGTGTAAAATGTATTAAATTGTTAATATGAGGATTAATATGAGGTCGTGGGAAGTTTTAAACTTTAATTTTAATATAAAATTGTTTGATTTTGTTTTGGCGCTGAATAAAATATTAAAATGTAAATATTAGCACCCTATGCTTAGCCTGTATGTTACCTTTGCCAATGACACTAAATTGAAGGTTACTAATAGATCACACGCACACCAACTAATCGACTATTGAGCTATAACTAATACTGATTTAAATTAATTTATTATTTTAAAGCAGCAGCTGTTTAGTGAAAATCCGTCTTTCATACACCTACTTGCAATATTTGTATTTTGTGATTGAAAAATCTTGTAAAAATGATTATAAAAGTATAATAGGTATTGATTTCCAACAAAAACTAAGATGATAGACTTTATTCAAAAAGTCAGAATATTTATTTCAATTAGGAAATTAATAGGCACTTTGATTCGTCAAGCTTTACACGGAAATAAAAATTAATTAATTTTAGTTGCCCAACT
The DNA here is from genome assembly GCA_950022335.1 of Eurois occulta. NCBI lineage: Eukaryota > Metazoa > Arthropoda > Insecta > Lepidoptera > Noctuidae > Eurois > Eurois occulta. The sequence continues at coordinate 15,040,671 of OX465500.1, read as the reverse complement.
AAAGGTACCTATAACAAACACTATAAATTATAGTTTTGTAACTATTGGTTAAAATCAGTTTTCTTGGAATAAAATACTTACTGGAATTTTAAGATGAATAGTTAATTGACCAAATAATAAATGGATAAGTCAGAGACGGATTTTACCAAACAGCTACTGCAGGCCAAAGAACTAAAATGGCAATTTTACTTAAACAGAACAGCTTGATAGGAGCCCTAGGTCGCATGTTGAGTACCGGAGCCCTGACTGATGTCACGTTAAGTGCCAGCGGGACCTCAGTGAAGGCGCATAGGCTGGTGCTGGCATCTTGCAGCCAGTACTTCGCTCAACTTTTTAAGGTGAGCCTATATAAGTCTTTCGCAGGCATTTTACTCACGTTATTGCTGTTTAAAAATGATTTCAGATGGCACCATACTAGGTACTTTCGTAGTTTAAACCGAGCGGACCAAACTGCGGACTAGCTGCAGGAACCATTTCAGCATATCATCTGTCCAAGCCCGTTGCAGCCAGTCCATAGTTCGGTCCATTCAGTCAGACCGCACCTTTGATTCTTCTTGTTCCTATTCATTGTTATCTCACGTCTCCCTTTCTAGCTATATCATCTTGCACACAGTACATCCATCGTTTCATTAGTTTCCTCTCACTACGACATTTTTCCGTTTCTTCGCATCACCTTCGTATTGATATGTACTATCGTTTTTAAAAGGAGCCTCCCACCCTTGCAAAAAAAAAATCGACCTTAAATAATTACGTTATTCGATCCAGCCTGTCCGTTGCTGCCCTCTCCCAGCGATGCCCAAAGCCGATGCTGTTACTACACCGTGTGTGCACTAAACAACCCTAACACTCAAGGCGGCCACAGGATAGCACGGAGGGTAGCATAATAGGAGCCGACAACCTGTTAGGTTGACATGCGAGAGGCAAAGCCCAAAAAAATAGATACACCATGACGCTGATCCTCTTTAAACATATTTTGCAGGAAGTGGAAACCGAGAACAACACTCTAGTCGTGGTCCTTGGTTGCGATGTGACTGAACTTCGACTGCTCCTCACTTTTATGTACACCGGGGAGGTCACCGCCTCCAAGAAGATCCTTCCATCGCTGCTACGGCTTGCACAAACCTTGAAGGTTTCGGGACTCACTGATGCCGATACGGTGAGGTTTTTAGAACATTGGCTTTCCTATCTAGTAGTTCCATAATATTGCATCAATAGTTCTCCTGACCGGTGTCGGTCATAGCCGCCAATCTCTCAATAGTCTGATGGGATGGCAATCCGACAACATCGGCGAGAGATTACCTAAGAGCAGGAAATAAAACAAAATTTCAAAAATGAGACAAAAAAATAATCAATTTTTTGCTAATTCAATCTTCTTTAATTCCAGAACTCAACCCTAACACCGACAGAAACCGAACTGACCCCAGATGAATTCAACTCTCCAGTGAACCCCGAGATTAAGAACGACCCCCAACAACCCCAGGTCCTCAACGACAACTCCAGTTCTAGCTCGAAACTAAACTACGATGACATACTGTCACCAACGAACGATAAAGACGGAAGCTACGTGTCTGACTTCTTGGGAAAGAGCGAGAAGGATAGATTGAGTAAACTGGATCAAATTGTGCAGAATTTGTACAGCACACACAAGATTGGAACACCGCCGGTTGCGACGCTGGTTAATTCTGGAGGTGAGTAACCCTTCATAATCACTAGGTTAGTTCGTGGATGGGTGACCATTACATACAGACTTTTCTCCATGCCTCGGAAAGCACATCAAGCCGTTGATCCCAGCTTTTATTTGTAGATTTTTGGTAGTCGTTACAAATAGTCAGTAGCCCGAAAGTCTGACAACCAGGTTTACCAAGGGGTATCGTATTACCCAGTACTGGTTTCTGGCGATCGAATAAGCTGCTGGTCCATGTATAATATTGGTATTCAGCTGTATCCGGTTAGACTGGAAGCCGACCCCAACATAGTTGGAAAAATGCCTGGATGATGACTATATAGTAGTATAGGTACCAGTCAGTGCCTTGCATAAACCAACCCCTTCTTCTTTGAACAAGTGGTCAGATAATATATTATAGGGCACTGACTAGGTGTACAAAGGAATGACCATCGAGCTCCTATTACTTAATTCGCTTGCTTTCTTTGTTTTGGTGTTTTATACTGCCAAGTGTTCACCTGGGACTAGAATGGCTAAACACATTTCGGCACATATCTGACGAATTGAGCACTTTAACTTTGGGTGGAGTCATCACGTTTCTTGCATTTCTTTGTTTAGCTGTTGACCAGCCCTATTTTCAATCATTTCTTCCCACGGGGATTAGAGGACCTCTCCTCTACCTGAAACTATACATTCCTAGGCCATTTTAAGATCATGGGCAGCAGCGTTCTCCTGTCGGCTAATAAAACTTTAGGTATTCCAATGTGGCAACATTAGGTCTATGTTTACTAATAAATTGGCATTCTCATATAAATCATATCTTCTGATGAGTTAAGCGCGTTCAACGACAATGCTTATCCAATAACGCGTAGGTAGTCTTACGGAATTTCAAATCTACCTAAAAATTTACCTACGTATGTACTTATAAAATTGTAGATAAAGACTACATACAAGCATAATTTAAAATTATAACATAATCATTTTAATGAACCTAGTTAAATTATTAAAATAGGTATCCCGCGAACTAAGTTCCAAAGTTCTAAACTTTCGCATTACGCTTTTATTAAGTGAATCAAATTCCTAAGTGCGCTGCCTAAATAGATTGCAGTTAGTAAATTGTTATTCCATTACTGAATTTAGATTAATGTAATTTAGCAACACTAAGTTAAGATTTTAAGAAGCTCTATAGCAGTGTCTATATAAGTTTGGAAGATTTTAATTAGGTTGCCACTTGTTTCCACTTTTAATGTATGATTATGATAGTCTAGCAGTTGGAGTGGCGAACTGTTTGAACTTGTCCCGGGACTTCGTTTAGTCCAGCCCTAGCCTTGACGTCGGAATCCCATACGGCATACCCCGTTGAGGTCCCCTACCTAGTGATCTTTACCTTCGTTTTAAGGCATTCCCGGAACGAATCATTCGCCTGCAATGCAACAATCCAAGATTCAATTTTGAGCATTAGGTACGTAACAATAAGGCAGTAATATTATGTAATGTTCAAAATTGAATCTTGGATTATTGTCACTGACTGACGATCATTTGCTGCCGTCTAGGTCACAAAGTCAGCGAATGCTCCCAGTGAAAGAGCGCATTAATATCTATCTGGTTAGCTCTGCTAAATTAATTTTGAATCCCAAATAGTCGTATGGATTAACCAACAACTATAGGTTAGTTGGTAGTGGTCATAGCGTTACTGGCAAGGCGAATTTCACGAAGACAATAATCCGAAATCGATAGCTTTGTATTGTGGGTCTCTGTTAAGGAAAGGCTTTTGCCACGCCATAGCCAAGTCACCTCAACGCCTAATCATCTTATGGGCTAGTGGTAGCTTTAGAGAGGTAAAATTACCAAACTCCTCAACTTCTCCCGGAAAGCCCAGCTCCATTTAAAAACTGCCCCCAAAAAACATGAAAATATGCCCACTGCATAAAAAACCTTATTTCATGCTAGTTTTTAATATTCTTAACACACTTCTAAACCTCAGTTACAGACCCACCGGAAGCCTACGACAGAAAATGGCGCATGAACAGCTCAGTATGCACCATCTGCAACAAGCGTCTCTCAAACCAGTACAACTTGAGGGTGCACATGGAGACTCATGCAGGGCGAAGACACGCGTGCAGGGCCTGTTCCCATGTCTCCAGGTCGAGGGACGCGCTGAGGAAGCATGTGGCTTATAGGCATGCGCCGCCGCAGCATAGGACGGGGAGAGGTGATTTGTGAACTGTGCGGTAAAACCGCTACCTCACCAAGGAGCATTCGCCTGTTAAGCATTACATCTTGAAGAACCCAGCATTACAATGTGTAGCCTGTAATGATACAACATGTTACAACGACGTGTTTGAAATCGAATCCCTCAGCGGGAGCGTATATTTGTAACGTAATGCTGAAATTTGAATCTTAGATTGTTACATTACAGTCGACAGTCGAATGCTCCTGTGAGGGAGCTCCTTGACATGTCTTGACTGCTGTAGTGTTATTCTGTAAAGATCATTTCGAATTTGCAAAGTGATAACAGCGCTGCAAGGATCTTGTGGCGCTCGAATGACGTGGTCAGGGGAAAAAATGTGAGGCAGTTTTTTGTAACGTATTGAAAAAACAAGATGCCCGCGTTAAGTCCTTATTTATACCACGCGCCAGAAGATCCATGTATAGCTAAAGATTAACCGATAGTTACGTACTTCTTGTTAAGCAAGAGAGTGCGATGATTGTCTGAAAAGTAACGCCCACGCACATTCTCGCCACAAAAATGACGGGCGAATAATCAATAAATCTCTTCGTGAATTCGTTTTACAATTAGGTATTTCATATTGACACTACATTGAGAGGTACCACGAACTGAATCTTATAGAATAGCGCTAACGCTATGCCGTATTTTGCTGGATAAGACAAAAATAATTTACTAAATTGGTTTTCCATCTGCACAGCGGCTTAGAAATCATCTTGTTTTGAGCTTACCTACCTACTGAATTTGTCACGTTTATTTCTGCACAAAAGTCAATTTCGCCAGTAAGCAATGCTCATTTTTTTAGAGTCGAAAGTAAAGATGGCCGCCATATAATTGCCTCTGGGGTGGACAAACTGTGTCTACGTTTAATTATATTATTGAATCTAAGTTAGTTAAAAGTGACAAACTGTTGAATACCCACCGACGGTATTATTACCAAAGTACTTAACATAAAAAAGACGTTTTTGTTACATTTTTGTGTTTTACACTATTTTAATATTAGTGTATTGTTTATGTTTTCAATGTTATTTACTTATAATGGAATCGAAACGGGCGTGGACACGTTTTAATAACGATAATAAGGTTCATAGGAATTTGCTTATAAGTAATTGGAAAGTAAATTACAACGATCTTTTGGCGCCTGTGCGATGTTGGTGTGTAATCATTTGTAAAACAAAAATTGTTTTAAAAAGGCGGCATTATTTCCTATTTTCACAACGTCAAAAGGTCTTTCCTACTTTTCTATTTTGGGACTTATGGCTACGCCCATGTAATTATAACAATGGTTGTGAAACCGTTTTCACAATGGTGAACATGGCCTTTGCACGCAAGTGCATATAGAACAATTTTACAATGCTAGTAATTTAGACTGTATTTATTATCCATTTTAAAGATATTTATGGGAGTGTTGTGTATTAAAATGTTCAATTTATTTATATTCTGTGATAAAGGGAACTAACGAATTCTAGGTTCATTTATTCAGTTATGCCAATTTATAATGATTTCCATTTTTGGCGCTTTAATCGTTATTTAAAATGGTGGTCTAATAATTAAAAATGGGTGGTGCCATACTGGCGTAGACAGCATACTGGCATACTGGACGAGAGAAGTCATAGACAAAATATAGATTCTTTATTTTATCGTTAGTTCCTCGAGAATAATAATGTCGCTCCTGGGATACCAAATTATTTTTAGGTTTTGATTTTTATGCTTTTTAAGACGATCTAAATGGTAATACAGTTCTTGTAGATATTTTATCTGTGGAAAAAAAAATACAGAGCTTTTTATTCTCGTTCCAGTTAAAGTTACTGCTGCTGCTGTCAAAATTAAAATAACAGAGAGATAAGTATTCTTTCTCAGTTATTTAAACCGATATCATTATTTTTTTTTAATAATTATGTGCATACGGCAGAAAATAAATGCAGAATTATTCTGTCTGCGTTAGAAATTATTGGAGTGACATTTACATAACAATTATTATGTTCTAGTCATGTTTCTTGCCCCTACGTTTATTTAGCCTAAGCTAGCTTAAAAAGACATTTTTATTTAATAAAAGACAATTTAGTTTATTTTTAATAAATATTTAAAGGTTTCGAGTTGTTTTTAATACCCCCCATTAGTCGTTCTGGGAGGTTACTGTGACGTCTTAAAGCAGGAGTAATTCTAGGGTGGGAAAGAGACAGACCTATACAGGTCGTCTAGCGCCATCTCTTTCCCACGCTGGAATTACTCCTACTTTAAGACGTCATGGTAGGCCACCAGAAGTTGAAACACGGAGAATTTAATGAAATATTGATCGAAGATCAGAGGCACGCGCGGTGTAAATGTAACGTCTATACATCAATTATAAAACTAAAAAGACTCGTTTTACATAAATATTTTCATAATTTTTCATATCATCCATTAATAAATTACGTCACACGAATTTTATGATTCCCCCCCCCCCTCCCGTCCTTGTCACAGCTAGTCACATTTGTGAAACTCCCCGCTCCCTAGTGTGACGTCTTGTTATATTTTGAAATGTGACGTCAAAATTTAGGAGCCCTCCCACCCCTTGTCATACTTCAACGACCCCCTCTCACCCCTCCTAACCTATGACGTAATTACGTGCGTTATGGATGGCCCCCTATGGATGGTCCTGATTGTTGAAAACAATTTAACTAACATTCTATAGACTAATTGTATGTAGGTATTGTTTTTTTTTTCGACCTCACTTTTGCTCTAGGACAACCGAGGTAAGAAACGTCAAAGTAATTGTTTTTTTAATTCATACGAGTATAACAATAATTTTGCCTCAAATTTTGCATGACTGTCAAAATCACAACGATATTTATTCTCGGTGCAATAAGGTCGCTATTGAGTTTGGCTGTCAAAATTAAAATAACTGAGAATAGATTGTAATTTAATTACTTCTTCTTTGCGTGTCCATGGACTCAAATAATACCAGACCAGTAGCCACCAGCACAGCTCTTTCGTTGGCTTTTTAAATCCTAAAAGGTATATGTGGTGGTGCGATTACTTAAGGGCGTATTTTCAGCGCGTAGAAGTGCGTGTATTCCCGCCTTTTGCCACACGCGCAACTCGTACGAGCGTTGACGCGCTAAGCTCGTATAAGCGTAAGCGCAAAAAGCAATCCATCTTCGTCGGAATCCATATTGCTACTGACTGAACCGAATTCAAGCGTACACGTCAGAATAAACGAGTGTACCAATTGCGTTATGAAAAGCGCATTAATATAATAAAATACATTTTACAAGTGTATACAAGTTTATTTTTATCATCTTACATACTTCATTTTAGTAGAAATCGCGTAAAACTAAGAAAAAGTACATCAGAAATTAGTATAAAAATACTGTTTAGAAAACGTTTTTGACTGTATTATTTGGAAAGAAAACGTGATAACTTTGTGAAATAGTATAAAATCTATTCAGAAAAACACTTCCATGTTAAAAATACAAACTTTTCTAGATAAATAGAGACTGGAATTAAGACTCGGACAAAACAAAGCATTTTAGTAATTTAAAAAGTTTTAAATCGTTAGATTCCACGTCAAAAAAAAATGATCACGTCGTTCCATGCAGTTTGGGGGAGCTCACTATCCGCTCTTTGCAAAGTTTTTCGCGCGATTTAAGTACGGTGAGGGCAATCTAATGATTTAATTTTTTTGTTTATGAAATTCATTGAATTTAAATTTAATTTCTATGATATACAAATAATAAATTAATTACATTATGTTTAAATATTAGTGACCGATTATTATCATTACACCTATATAACTTACATTGACAATAGGATTTTTAGTAAAATTGTAGATATCTTAATATGTCTAATACTGGACAATAATTCATTAATATTTTACACCTCTTTTAACATAGCACTCTGCATGAAATGACAACAAAATGATTACAAAAAATGTTTGTGGCAAGGGCCACCGTGGTCACACAATGTGGAAGTGAGATGGCACGAGACTCAGTTCTTGGAAATCCCGTAATAAATATTCACCGTCCTGCATGCACGTTTTATGACCATGATTGACCGGCCGACCATGATTGAATATTGGTGTTTAGTATATTTATAGCATAGTTTAGTATTCATATTCACAATACACTAAAGTTTTGATATCTTAGACATTCATTTCAGGGGGGTTACTAAGACGTATTAAAGCAGGAGTAATTCCAGTGTGGGAAAAAGACAGAGCTATACAGCTCGTATTGCCATCTCTTTCCCACGCTGGAATTACTCCTGCTTTACGACGTAACGGTAGGCCCCAGAATGCCAAATCAAGCCAATTAAAAGTAAGTTATTCTTTCCAAATAATTTAAACCTTAAATTCTCACTAGGACATGATAAATGCGATTTCACACCGTTAGTATGCAACGACGGATATAAAATGGACCGTTCACATCGCACCAAGTTCAATACAAAACAAAAATCACAATGCTTGCTTAGAAGTAGGACTGATTTACGAGAAATTATTTTATTGTTCATAATATTTTGACTAAAAGGACTGTAAAGGATGATAATTATGCTTAGAAACGTGGTGTTTGATGAGTTGAGCGGTGTCTGATGGGCTGCGGGACTGTTCGAAAGAGATACCGCGGCCCTGGAACATAAAGGGCCAATGAAGGAACATGGGTGTTTTTTAGTCAGTAAGAGTCTGACACTCCCTTCCGCTCCGCCCAGAGCGGGAGGAGTCATTTGATGATTTCTAACCCCCCAAAAAAAAAAAAAAAAAAAAAAAAAAAAAAAAAAAAAAAAAAAAAAGCTGTGTCTGATGAAAGAAGAAGACATGATGCGCCGACCCCAAATAAATTGGGATAAGGACAAGATAATTATGAATATTTTTGACTTTTAAATAAAGACTTTTGGTTTTAGCCCAGAACAGCCAGAACATCCATGTACTACAGAGTTCACTGACGGTCTGCCACTTTTCACCCTTATGCCTAAATCGTAAGGTTGAAAAGTGGTGGACCGTCACTGAACTCGGTAGTACATGGATTGCAATAATAATGTGGTTGTGTGGTTCAAAAACGTTGAATGAATCTTTTTTAGTAACCGAATGAGCAATTTGTCATTATTATCGATCGATGGCTTTGAAGTAGTAGAGAGCGAATCACGTTCAGACAACCGAACAGAATAACTTGTCTTTAACGTTCCATAATTTCATTATCTATTTTTAGGTATTTACTATTATAAAATCCGATGTAAGACTAGAAATAAATGCAGGTATTATTTTATAACTTGCTCTATTTTTAATAAATAACTTAAAAGCACCGATGTTAATCTTTGAATATACTAACCAGGGCGCTTTTGTCTAAATGTATAAAGGTAGACGTAGCCATTAAATCAAAAACGTAAAAGCGATAAAAGAATAGTAGCACGTATTATATTATATAGCACTGTATTCTGTCATTTCTGCCTACGTCCAATGGAAAAACTGCGTGAATGACGTATATCTGTAATAAATAACTTGAGCAAACCAGTCCCCGTTCTAAATGTGAGCAACATACTCAGTAACATAAATCAGCTCAGCTCAGCTCATTGTTAGTAACAAAAATCATATTTATTGTTAACTAACGGAGACAGTTCATAACTTAAGTGTAGTAAGCGAAATAAATACATTAGTATTCTTCTTATACATGCTAGATAATCTGAGTTATTTATATACTATTACATTCGTTTGGGGAAATATTCTTTTCAATAAATAAATAATTATTGACTTTGTTGTAAAGTTAATTAGAATCGGCATGGTGTGTCCGCTAGCAGAAAATACAAGACTTTTTTTAAAATACAGTCCTATCTTTACATAAAAGGGCAAACTATGTATATTTTTATTTAAGTAAAAAATACAATCATCGAAATTCTCATCTATAAAGTCTTTGAGAAGGCGCGAGTTTAAAATCATAGAATTGGTGCACATTTTTGCCCCTGGCGGTGTTTTTTTTTTTGTTTTTTTTTCTATAGTCAAAGAATATTCCCCCAAAGTGCATATTAGGAAGGTCTAAGCTTTAGGCACAGTCCACACGCGCGTATTGGCGTCTTGTCCGACCGACACAACGGTTTCGTCGTCCAGCCAGGCTAGCCCCGTGATCTGGCTCTGAGGGTGAGCGTCTGGAATTGAGAATTACAGGTAATTAGTATGGAATACAAATATAATACAATGTGTAGGCGATTTTCTATGTCACTGCAGGATGATGATTCTGCTACGACACTCCGCAGCTCGCTTTCACAGCCAAGTCAGAGGTCCATGGTCGGCATACAAATGCTGACACCAGGGGCTCTAAAATGGCCGCTTTAGTCGAATAATAATAGGATAATAATATGAATTACGTTTAAATTCTTAAAATGGTTATAGACGTACCTACTATTATGAATTGTCACCTTGTGACCATTTTACGAATTTAAACGTAATTCATGTTATTATCCTATTATGATTCTGCTAAAGCGGCCATTTTAGACCCCCAGGTTAGGCATTATCCACACGATATAGATATATAAGAAATAGCTCGCTTTTAATCACTCGTCTGAAGCCACGCCTTCATTCATGAGGATGTAAAAACGTTACTGATCGGCGTTAAAATGGCACCTTCTGAGCTCAAGTATTTAATATAGGGATTATTACCGTCGATTCGAAAACAAGAAAGGATTTTTCCTGCTAACCTACGTTGTGTCCCACTGCTGGAGAAAGGGCTTCCTTTCAAAATCGATCGATGTTCGATCTCAGACAATATTTGCTTTCGACGGCGATTTTCACCTTCAGAACGCCTGAAGGTCAGTGAGTGACGATCATTGCCCACCTCTCCGGGTGCATTCCTACACCACCACTTCAGCCTGGCTGTTTTCCTCCAACAGTGTATTTCTCCTAATCTGCCTCAACCCAGGGTAAAGGCCTCCCTTCACTCCCTTCCACCTGCCGCGATCTGCGCGGCCTCCTACCAGTACTGACAGTGGTTAACTTACTCTTAATGTATGTATGTTTGTTAGGCGCGTCGACGCTCCAGATGATGATGCTGGTGTCGAGCGAGCCGGACGCGATGCGCTTGGAGTCCGGGCTCCACGCCACGCAGTTGACGCGCGCCGTGTGGAAGCCCCACTCCTTGTTGTGCGCCAGCTGCGGCCGACGAACGACAACTATTAGTACGAGGCATGGCTATAAGACACCACACGCGGGGCCAGAGCGGCTGGTGGCTCTCAAGGAGAAGAGGGAATGTTAGAAGCATAATTAGCTTGTCTATAAGAGCTATTAGATAACTCACTAAATCGAACTCTCAAGGAAATCGTAGCCAAATAATAACAGGCGGTCGGATCGATCTTCAGGTTAAGTCGGGTGGACCATCCATTATATACAGAGCTTCCCCCGTGTCTCGGAAAGCACGTTAAGCCGTTGATCCCGGCTGTCATTTGTAGAGTCAGTCAGTCAGTGGTGAGTAGTAAGGAAAATCGTATTACCCGGTACTAACTGGGTTGGGGAGATCGGATAGCCTGTCGCTGCATGTTAAATGCTGGTAGTCAGCTGCATCCGGTTAGACTGGAAGCCGACCCCAACATAGTCGGGAAAAGGCTAAGCAAAAGATGTCTAAATCAAATTCTCAGTAGCATCACAGAGTGGATTTGCTGGGACTACAATCACTCGAGTGTACGTGCCCAGGAACCTAATATTAGTTTAGTTGCTCCTTAGGTCTATGACGTACCTTGTACTCGTCAGTGGAGTACAGTATGAGCTTCCTGTTAGCGTCGCTGGCGACGAGGTAGCGCGAGTCGGGACTGAAGCGCACGTCCGTGACGGCGCCGAGGTGCTCTAGCGTCACTCCCGGTGTGAGCGTGCGGACGTCTAAAGTGTATATGTGGACTTTGCTGTCGGCTCCTGCAAAATGATTAAAGGTTTATTAGGATAAGTGTCTTAGACAAAAGTTTAGGACCCTGTGTTGGCTCAACTACCTCCTAACTTAAGGAGAAGCGCCAGGGCCAGCAGTAGCCCACGAAATTCAAATTTTTAACATTCTTTGCAATTTGTAGATCAGCGTCAGGTTGCAAAAATAATGCAAAGCCGGGACGAGCCGCTAGTACATAATACGATATTGTATTCGCCTCCGTAACAAATATGTCTATACAGAATTAAAATCCTCAATTCAAGCCTCTAAGTTCATTGCGTAACAAATGTGGTTACAATGACTATTTCAATGAAAAAGTCATTCATGGGGTTAAATGAACTTGAGAGGATTGTATTGATGATTTAAGGTGAATGCTCGAACCAGCCCGCGAAATTCAAAATTTCTTGCGTTTTTTGCAATTTGCAGGCCAGTGCTAGGTTGTATGTTGATTAAAATATTATTCGCGGCTGTAAGACATATGTAGTTACAGAATTATAATCATCAAAATCATCAATAAAACGCTCTAAGTTCATAAAGCTGTAGGAATGACTTTTTCTGTTTTTTTTTTTGATCCTACACCTTTATGAACGTTGAGGGTTGTATTGGTGATTTTGATGATTATAATTCTGTAACTACATATGTCTTACAGCCGCGAATAATATTTTAATCAACATACAACCTAGCACTGGCCTGCAAATTGCAAAAAACGCAAGAAATTTTGAATTTCGCGGGCTGGTTCGAGCATTCACCTTAAATGATTATAATTCTGTAAAAACATATGTGTTACGGTCGCGAATCATATTTTCATCAACATACAACCCGACACTGACCTTCAAATTGCAAAAAAGTAAGAAAATTTGAATTTCGCGGGCTACCCTGGCGCTGTCACCTTAACAGACGGATCTGGTGCTAGGAAGTTTGTTCCGACTCTTTTCTCTCCAGTTAAAACACTAGGAAAGTCGTGAAGATCGAGCATTTTGGGAGACTGCTTTGCACTGGCTTTGAAGGTAAATATGATATGCAGATGGTTCCGTGGTTGTTCAGTCCCCGCAAAACTAACTGTTTTAAGGCATACTGCCAAACATTTTACACCAGCAGCCTTTGGGATAACCATACCCTAAAAGCAGACAATGCCCTGCGCATTCAATACAACAATGCCTTCAGGGCGCTGTTGAAGCTTCCACCTCACTGTAGTGCGTCAGGTACGTTCGCTGATGCGCACACTGACGATTACTATGCGATTATGCGGAAGAAAGTCGCCTCAGTAATATCCCGAGTGAGGGGAAGCAGCAACAGCATTCTGAAGGTGTTTGCAGAGAGGCTGCATGGGCCTACAATGGGGAGGTTTACCAAGCTACATGTTGGCAACAAAGCTTGTTAAACCTTCCCGTGAGTGAGAGTGATTTTCTTTTTTATCTTTTCTTTTTAGTGTTCCTGCATGTTACTAACATAGTTTTTAAGTAAGATGTAATACTAACACCCTATGGGTCTTGATGCCTGACAATATAATTTATTTTTTATTACGTTTAAAAAGTGATATGTGTTGCGACAAACTTTGCGACTCGCGCAAAATTTATCACGATACGGCTGATCGAAAAAATCACCATCCGTCGTCATAGCTACGAGCTACGGAACGGGCAGTGCTTGGAATCTCTCTGAGAGATCGAAACCGGAACAAAGAGATCCGATGGAGAAGCAAAGTTATCGACATAGCCCACAGTACAAGCAAGCTGAAGAGGAAATGTGCCGGCCATATTAGCCGCAGAACCAATGTCCGTTGGGGCAGACGTGTTCTTGAGTGGAGCCCGCGCAAACGTCACGGTGGGACGAATACGGCAGTGGAGTGCATTCTCTCTTACTTATTCTATCCTACTATTATTATAAAATTATGCGACAGTTCGTGAGGATGCATGTATATATGGATGTTCGTTACTCTTTCACGCAAAAACTACTGAACGGATTTGGATGAAATTTGGCACACAGGTAGTTTATAACCTGGATTAATACATATGATACTTTTGATCCCGGTAGTACGACCCTGTGGGAACATGACCGAACTGCACCCGGGCATCAATTAGTAGCTACAATAATGAGTACTTACCACCAACAGCGACGTGTCTGGACGAGGTGTCGATACTGACGCACGTCGGCTCGTAGTCGAGCGGCATACTCGACTGCTTGCTAGTACCGATGATCACCGCCAGCTGGCGACAGAAACAATATGGTTTATTACATGGCTTGGAAGAAGAAGAAGAGCTTTAAGACATCACAGAATCACAATCGAGACAATACATGTTGTAAAATCAATTGGCGATATTTTTTCGTTTTCAGTGCAATAATGATGACAAATAGATGTAAAAAGACTTAACGAAGTCGAGAGGCAATCGTTCTAAATACTACTTTTAAATGTTGTAGGTTTACTTTGTTTACCTCCACGACCCCTGTACTATTTAATGTATATTTTTTTAAGGGCGTATCATTGAACGCTGCCATACATAAACCATGATTTTTGACACCAAAAAAAAAAAGTCGTTTCCCAGCAATATTTTTTTGCGCAGTATTTCTTAATTTGATGTACAATATTCTTGGTTTGACGGCTTTGTGATGGGTCCTTTTACACACTGTGTAAATTATAAATATGGTGCCCGCCTAGCGGCGAATACAAGATCCACACACTTTGAATGTCAAAGAAAAAAAAATTGCCTCGTTTTTTGAAGTCAATTTAAAAATGACACTGACAGTCATGATAACTCAAGTCTTCGACTTACCTCCTTTACGGTAGCAACGATGGTAGTATCATCTTCAATGATGTGGTCCATGGCACGAGGCTGGGAGCCCAGCGGTATCGATACATCCGTGTATGTTGGAACTTCACCTGGAAAACAACACTGTTATTAGAATAAAGGATCCAGATTCGTTTTGTGTATAAGAGTTCGCTTTGTTTTGAATCCAACCTTAAGTTCATCAACGCACTACTATTTATTTCTGTCTGCATAATCAGCGCATTTGCCATCCCTTATAGCAGGACGTTTTTTAACTTGTAAAAGAAGTTCACTGTATTGAAATAACGAGACACGCGCGTGATTTTGCGGAGCGAACCATGGAGCGGGCTGCGGCAGCCTGCGCTGTGCGGGACGGTGAGACAGAAGTCAGTGGGTTGGATATTTCTTTTTTGTTGATATTTCTTTTTTCTGCTTAACCGGACTACCCTGTGGGTGCCGCGAGTGTAAGACCTCTAGCCAGGGGCTTAAGAACAGCGCGACTACACGCTCGCGGGCACCCCCTATGGGGTACTCACCTTGATTTAGGCAATGCTAGGGAAGGAGAGCTGGGGGTCTAAAATGGCCGCTTTAGCAGAATCATAATAGGATAATAATATGAATTACATATAAATTCGTAAAATGGTCACAGGTTGACAATTCATAATATTAGGTACGTCTATGACCATTTTAAGAATTTAAACTTAATTCATATTATTATCCTATCATGATTCTGCTAAAGCGGCCATTTTAGACCCCCAGAAGGGAGGATCAAAGATCTGCAATTAACAAATGGGATACAACAATATTCATTGCGATATTAACCTTATCGAACAGACTTTAAAAAAAAAAAAATCGTTGTAATACATGCAATGAATTAAATTCATTGTAATACATGCAATGAATTTGTTTAAAATCCTTCGGAATGTAATAAAAAGTGTATTACGCAACAAGGATGCTGACGGCTGTGTCCTTGAGTGCCCTGACTGACATACTGGCGAAATATGGGTGTATTATTAAGTACACCTCTGCCTAACCCTTGGGGGATTACCGGCATGATATAGTTATAGTAGCTGTACCTTCAGCTCTTGGCTCGGCCCGGCGCAGCGAGTCGTCGATCCCGCACGTGAGCAGCGCGCCGGCGCGGGCGGCTCGCATGCCGTTGACCTGGTTGCCGTGACCTGTACCCAGGATATGGCGACCTTCGCCTGCAAAAAAAAATCTTTTATTACTGTTTATTTTAAATAATTCAGTCACAACTTCCACTGCAGCGACCTTTCTCTTCTACTCTTCTTTCTTCGTTTATAGCGTGGTTAGTGCCTAACCTGGTGTCGGAGTTTTTATGCCGCCCATGGTCCTTTGACTAGGTTTTTACATATCATATCTTCTACTAAAATACATCTTGTCGATCTGTTAGTGACAGTCAGTGACAACACTTATTGTTTGTCTGCAGTCGCCGCTAGACCGCAGCGGCAGGCGGCAATGTTGTCATCTTTATACGCGTTTGTAGTTTGATCGGAGTGGCTTTGCCGCTACGGTTTTTGTTTGAAGTCGTCTTTGATAGTGACGATACTATACTAGAAAAAGACGAAACATTTCCGTCTCTTTCATTTCCACGAACACAAATTTTATTTTTCACAAAACGCAATTTTCGTTTTAGGTCACTTTTTTCTTAGGTCTATTAATTATGTTAAAATTTACAGGCAGCCATTTAATTTATCTTTAATAATAATTCTTAAATGTTGAAAATTTACATACATCTGATCAATACAGTTTATTTTAAGATGGAATAAAGTAACTACTACAATTTAACCGTTTTTTTTTTTAAACCGCATACTTCATATAACTTCATGTCAGATCCACTGTTCTACGATTATGACGAAATGTGGGTGTAACGAGGTACATCTCTGCCTAACCCTTCGGGGATTCTAGGCGTGATGTTAAGTGAAAGCGGAAAAAAACCATAATAGGACTAGCACTCCTTACATAACAAATAAACCAACTCACCAGTCTCCACATTCCACGCGGTGACACATCCATCATGGCTAGACGTATACACTGTATGCCTGTCAGGATGCAAGGTTAAGCACGTGATGGGCTTGTTGTGTCCCGTCAGCACCTTTTTAGGCGTGTCTGGATTGTCCAAGTCCAAGTAGTTGATCACCCCGGACAGGGACACGGACAGGAGGTGCTTGCCTTGCCAGAGGCAGGATACCTGGGGAAGAGATTACATTGTAATGGGTGGCATGCTCGCTGCTCACCACTGCGAAATTTTGGGACGTTTTTCATTTTTTGCTCTAAAAATCAAAAACTATGCGTTTTTAACAAATAACATTTAGTATTTGTACAGGTAAAAGTTAACTAAATTTGCAACAATTTAAGACCAACCGCAGCTCTATAAACCTTATAGGAACCAAGCTATGGCCCTTCAAAGATGGAATTTTTTTCCCGAAAATTGATTGATAGAGTATTGATTCCCTCGCTGTCATTGATTCAATTTTGTGCAGCGCATTTCTGCGTGACTTGGGAAGTTTTTTTTGGAGCTGGAGAAACTCCTCAGTAATTTCCTCCGCACAAATGCTCCCGAGATTCATAGGGCCCGATGTTCTTGAGGAGGCAAAAAGTGTAAATGGGTTTTTCTCATTATGAATATTTCAGTAGCAGTCCAAAGTTTGAAGGATGGGTGTGTGACAGCCGCGAGCCCCGACGCGCACATGTCGCCGGCCCTGTGTGTGCACTCACCAGTGCTATATAATATTATCTCCTGCGCACTTAGCTCAGCTGAGCTTGGCCGCTGTGGCCCAAATGCGGTCGAAAGACATTATTATTCAATTCAGATTCTATCCAATACCTGCTGGTTTTCCACAGCGGTGCCCATATTGAACAGGACAGTCCTCTCTCTACTTTCGACGTCCCAAATAGCGCAGGTTTTGTCCCCGGAACAAGACAGCAGTTGTTTGCCGTCGGGAGACCATGCGATGCCGTAGACACCGCCCTTGTGGGCTGGGGAGCCGATCTGAAAATTAGAAAAAAAAATACTTAGCAAATGGTTATGTGATAACGAAAATTGCAGGTGGAATGAGGAGGTCATTACCCTGCAGTGGGCGAAATATTATGAATATCAATGACAATGCCTTGTGGCTTAAAGTCCGCCTATGTACCACTATTGTACATGAAGTTTAAATAAATAAATACCATGTTCAAGTTAAAAGCAAAGAACTTTCTAATAAACAACCATACCCGGATTTTGATATGACACTGCGCGTTTTAGAAAGTTTACGATAGCGCTCAATGTACATTGTGCTGATGGATGCATTGAATAGAAGAGGGGTTGTAGAGGTATTTAAATATATCTCAAATAGTACTTTAAAAACTACTCTTTGAGATAGATATATTTCAATTCTGTTCGTCTTAAGCCAAGAGTTCATAGATAAATGCCCTTGGTCCTTTAAACTCGTTATAAACGAAGGTGGGCGATTAGGAAATAATGCAACCGATGACGATAAGCTCATATATTGGACTGTCGTCGCAGAGTCGTTAACTTAAAACTAAGTTCTAAGTCTACCCTACTTATTTATTTATAATGATGAGACGGCACGGTTGGCGCAGTGGCTGAGCGATTGACTGCTGCGTTGCATGTCGCGGGTTCGATTCCCGCACGGAACAAATATTTGTATAGCCTACAGATAGTTGTTCCGGGTCTGGCTGTTTGTATATGTGAGTTTAAATGTTTGTAAACGCACCCACGATACAGGAGAAATTCCTAGTGTGGGGCAACGTTTAAAAAAAAAAAAAAAAAAAAAAATGATAAAGTAGGTACCCACATAACAAACCTTAACATCCCTTGCCTTGCAAACCCCTCTCATACCCTTCCTTTGTAATTCCTCGTCTTTGTCCTTCCAAGACTTGGTTAGACACTACAACTGTATGAACTTGAACCAGAAAATAGTGAGAATACTGACCTCCCCCTTGAGTTCGGAGGTGGCGCCATCGAACAAGAAGATCTTGCCGTCGAAGCCAGCTGAAGCGAACAGACTGCCATCAGGGCTATAGCGGACGGCTTGAGCGAAACGGGTGTGCTCCTGTAGAACAAAACATATGAATTACATATCAGCAAGTTTAACTTAGAGCAGAGATCAATGGTGATACAGTGGTAACGTGGGGCACGGAGGAAACTCGGTATGTAATGGAGGGTCACCCATCCACAGACCGACCTTGGCAAGCGCGGCTTAACCTTGAAGATCGACCTGTGCGGCTGTTATTATTTAGCCACGAGGACCTCATACATAGAACATACAATGTATTGAACAAAACATATGAAGCAATACATCACCTGCTTGGTACACTTAAACTTGAAGGGGGGTCCTTCGAACACGGCCAGGGTGTTGTCCTCCGACGCTGTGACGATACGGAACGGCCTCGAGGGCTTGAAGTCGACAGAGTTGATCGGCTTGGACTGGCCGCTGATCTCGCCGACCGACGTGCCGGTCTCAGACATGAATACATGGCCGAATCTGGAAAAGGAATATAAAAAAATAAAATATATATTATGTTGATTTTATAAGTAGACAGAGTGAGATTTTGGCGAGACTGTTGAGACTCCTAGTATGAAAATACTGGGTGATCGTTGCGTCAATAATAATAAACATTTATTTAAGATAACTAGGATCCAATTTGTTAGTAGTATAACGACTTATAACTAGTGTTAGTAATACAAACTTAATCTACTCGCCCCCTACCTGACCCATGAATCGAGGTATCAATTCATGTGAGCATTAATACATCGATTCATGTACAGACAGTCAATTCTACTGGCTACCATACTTAAAACGCTGTTGCGACTAGCCCGCACTCTGCTCAGCATTGACGCGCACCGCTTGCGCAGAGTGCGTAGAAGCAATCGATGCGCGCCTCCGCAAACATACGTGAAGCACTGCAGTGGCGGGGCAGCCGCAACATCGTTCTAAGCGCATTATTGTATTGTACCCGTAGGGCACTGTACACTTTTTGAGTAAAGACTGCCCACAGACTGCAGAATGTCAATGTCCCGGTTTCCCGGTCAAACGGTTACCGGTTCAGTACACCATACTGATGAAAAATTCCTACGTGGAATGTACTGAATGAATGAATCTACTGAATACGTCGTGGTAACCGTTTGTGCGTAAAAAATAACTGAAAGGCCTTTGTTGTATATTTGGCATTCGATATTCACGAGGTGATGTCATAACTAACTTTTATCAATAATCTGCAGCACGCTCGTGTAGATATTACTATTAAAAACTTGTTAATGCTCACCGAACCGAAGCAGTGCGAATCTAATCTGTGCATCAATGTTATATATAACAATACATTTTATATGTTACGTTTTGAATTTCCGGTGTAATGTAACCTTGAATTGTGACAACATGGTAGTGGACTACCAAACTAAGCGCTAAGATTCATAATAGGATAGTTAGTTTTTTTGTGAGAATTTTCCAAAAACAGCACTAAAACTGAGTAGTTCCTGAATACTATCTGTGGTCATCATCGGCCTAGCCTTTTCCCAATTACGTTGGGGTCGGCTTCCAGTCTAACCGGATGCAGATTAATACCAGTATAATACATGGGGCGACTGCCTATCTGACCTCCACAACCCTGTTAGTACTAGGTAATACGCGATACCCCTTGGTAAGACTGGTTGCCAGACTTTCGGCCCATTGGCTACCTATAACGATTGGCATAGATCTACAAATGACAGCTGGGACCAACGGCTTAACTTGCTTTCCGAGGCACGGAGGCACTCGGTATTATAATGGTCACCCAACCACGAACCGACCTTGGCAAGCACGGCTTCACCCGAAGATCGACCCGTGCGGCTGTTATTATTCAGCCATGAGCTCTTCAATACCATCAGTGTGTTCAGTATATTGTATCATCTTTAGTATATTGGATTAAATTGTTGTACAGAGTCGAATTTGCTATTATCACTAGACGAATCGGGCCAAAATTTGGCATACAGATAGTTATGATGACGTCAGCATCCGTAAAGAAATGATTTTTGAAAATTCAACCCTATGCGCGTGAAATAAGGCTTGAAAGTTTGTTTGGTGCAGCTCGGCTATTAGTCCATTTCTGTCTATCGAAAGCAAGTTAGGACTTATTTAATTAACTATCGCGCTCAAAACAACTGCCAAAGATAAAAAACAAAGTCTTGAAACAATGTTGACTACAACGAAAACTGCACTTTGATATCAGCTATTAAGGTTCCTTACAGCAAAGCACATACCTCTCTCGGCCTTCACCAACGGCGACCATGCGCTGGTTATCAGCACTCCATGCGATATCCTTAATCGGACCTCCAATCGGCTGGAACTCATTCTTGAGGATGTGTTCCTTGTTCACCGTATCCCAAATACGAATCTTGCCGGATGCATCTGAAATGGTACAGTTTTCCAATTTTAAAATAATGTTTTGGCGTACATCATCACTAGAACTTGTTGAGGCTTAAGGTGGACACGCCAGAGTAACCCGCAAAATTCAAATTTTCCTACGTTTTTTTGCAATTTGCCGATCACTGTCAGGCTGTATGTTGAACAAATTAATATATGGTTCGCGACAGTAACACTTATGTATTTACATAAATATAAGCATTAAAATCATCAATACAAGTCGCTATGTTCATGACCATTTCTTGAAAAAATTGCAAAAAAAGAAAGAAAATTTTAATATCGTGGAGAACCTTACCGCAATCTCCATAGGCCGAAATGTCAAATATTACTCATTACGTCATTCTGATTACTATTCACACTCTAAATTGCTATTCTATTTTTAATGTTTCAAAGTTTCTAGTTTATTTTTGCTGCCAAGCGCTGATTTCAATGTCAAAGTAAACGTTATCAATAATTATTAATGTTTCGATTGATTTGTGATAAAATAACACCGCACAACGGGCGAGTTGTTGATTAATTTATGTTCTACTGGGAAATTTGTATTATCAGGTAATCCACATTTCTTTGTAACGAGATAAAAAGGCAATATAACAGTGATAAAAGTATTTGTAAATAAATAAGCTCAAGCAACACCCATATCAGGTAAAGGTCAGGGCGTGGATGGCCTGAAGACCCTACAAATGAACAGCTTATGATGGACGCTACTGAAGATGCCTAACTTGTACCCAAATTCTAGGGGGACTCAATTCAGATTGCCATGACACGCTAAGAAGACGCTGGAGACAATTTTCTATTATGCCAATCCTTTCTGATTTTGATAGGAAAGTTGGGTTGTCTTGTACACATGCGTGAGTCGTAAGTGGCGTTATGTATGGACAAACATCACACGTTTACATTTATGTACTTTAACTTCTGACACATATTACATAATTTTTCAAGACCATCCACGTTTATATAAGGATAAACGCCATAATCGTATTTAAATGATACCCATGACCATATGAAAACCTCGGCATTTACATGTGTAGGTGAAACAGACATGTGTAAAACGATCGTATCGCACGCAAAATTGCGTGCATCAATGTATTAAACCCCAGTCATCGGATTGGCGAGAAATCTTTATCGCAGGACGGGCCCAGATAGACAAACGTGATTTTGTATCATCTATTTTTGGGCGCGGTCAATAGTAATAGGCCCGCCCCAGTTACATGGGATTAAATGAACTGGCGAAATGTCCGTTGGGTGCACCCTATGGGCAGTCCGTTTTATTACCACTTCGCGGTCTAGCCATTATGTTGAAGAAGCTTGTGGAAGACAACACACACACGCACGCTTGTGGAACATATTATCTCACGGTGCCCGACAACAGAGAAGCTTTCTCAGTAACTATAACAAGCATAATCAACCTATAATGTATCCAGTTCTGGGACACATAATCCACCACGCCTGCCCAGTGCGGGAAGATGAACAAAAAAATACTTCGAAGTTTTGAGAGCAGTGGCAATGAAATAAAGTATACAGAAAGTAAAGTGCCCGGAGGCTACGACCTAAAAAAGGTAAGTTGGGGCCTCCTCCTACCTCTTCAAAATATTAGTTTAAAATAAGATTTGAACATCGTTCGTGGTGATACAAGACATCTAAAGGTTGAAACTTTGAAAACGCCTCCCCATTTAACCGTCCTGCATATTTCGCGTGTTATCAGGACATCTTCCGGTAGACAAAATTAGCCCAGAATATCTTATAAAGTGTCAACATAATGTAGAAATTCGGATCTTAGTAAACACAACGTGAACGGGGTTTCATAGTTTAATTCTGGAGTGATCCGAGTGCCGGCTGGCTGGGCGCCAATGAGCGCTATAGTGCGAGAAATCATAATAAATGTGTTAGTTGCGAATGTTTTCATAATACTGGTGATGGCATAAGACCTACAGGTTTTGGAGAAGTATTACATAAAAAAAGATGCTGGTGAAATACATAACTTCCGCCTTATTTAGAAATCGTTTAAAAAGATTGAGTTTTAAGGAGTTAATCTTTTTTGAAAATCGTACTTTCGGCCTTCGTTCGATAGAAATTACTTTGGATGTTAGTCTTTTTTATTGATGATAGTTTGTCGCTGCGAAAAAAGCTAATCTTAACGAATTACTTCCTCTGTGCTTGGGGCCAATTTGAAACGTTGCTAGTCCGATGGAATGCAGCAGGCCAAGGGTTGCGCCACATCAATCAGCACGGAATCGCATTTTTCAATGCTCCATCATTATCTGGCGCTCAGAACCGTCATTTGCTAGAACGTGAATGAGAACGGGAGTGCATCGATGATTCATCTGCAATTTCACAACGAAATTGCAAAGAGACCGACTGTGTATCATCTACACATTTAAACACTTAACTATTACATTCCACGATCTATCTATATAGTCGTCATGCCGTCGCTATCTACCGTTATAATTCCCCTTTCATACTCACAAACCTGAATCGATTAGATTTTATAAAGATGCTAAAGAACTGCATATTAGATTACAATCATATTGGATATCCAGTATGTTTACTTTAATATAAAAATGTGGTAAATTAAACACTTTTTCAGATATTTTTAGTGCAGGATACCCGCCGCTTGAAAATTATTTAAAGCAAAGATTTGAGTTTTTATGTTTGGTTTGAAGTCAATTTTAGACAGGGTCAGTGCACAAGTCGTATATCGGCGCCAGTGCCCGCGCCTAGACTGGCTTCTAAATATTCGTGTGCGAATTTACAAGCCAGCGCTGACTTCCCGCCACTGGATTGACTTGAAATCAATTTACACGAGGTTTTCTTCGGGTCAGCGCTGGCTTGTCTCGATTTCGGCGCCAGTCACTGGATCTGTCTAAATCTGCCTTGATGTCATGTTTGTGAAAAAAGAATAACCAAGAATTCAATGTACTTTGTCTTATCACAAAGGGCAACGTCTTCGATGTGACCTGTATCTGAACTAAATGATTGATTGGTAAGACGTTGCAGTGGCTGTCACCCATATGAATATTAAGATCCGAAAGTAACTCTGTATATATTATCTGTTCCCTTTTCATACATTTAAAAACATTGAACCGTTCGTAATGAAACTCAACAGCTAGTTAGCCTAGAACCTGGGGAAGAACATTAGTATAAAAATTTGATGAAATCGAAACAAGTAAATAAACAAGAAGTGTCTGTTTGTAATTTCAAAATAACAGCTTTTACTGAATGCTTAACAGTCTATTACGTTACTTAAAACAATTTTATTTTCTTAAATTTTTGTCTGGTTGTTTATTTGTTCCGGCTAATCTCCGAAACGGGTGAACCGATTTTGACTGGACTTTGACTGGCAGATAGCTGATGTGGTGATCTTAGGCTACTTTTATGTTAGAAAAATGATTAGAGTTCCGTGCAAAAAATTAAAATAAAATAATAATAATACCTAATACAATAAAAATATAACATAATAATTAAATAATATAATAATTTAGCAGACGAAGGTCGCAGGTAACTGCTAGTATAAAATACAGACGAAGTCTCGGGTATCGTCCGATCAAAAACGATAAAACCACAAAAAAAAAGAATCAAGATCTAAAGATGCCACTACACAGCAACTAGATAAAAAAGTCTATGAAGAAAGAACATCAAAGTCAGTCAAAGAGAAAATCGAGCTGAAAATCTTGGCAACGATCTAGATGAACGATTACCACAAAAAAGAATACAACCGTGAGTTCTTTCACCTTTCATTTTTTAAATGAGAGAATTTGTTTATTATCATTGTCTAACGACTCGGTAACAAGTCAGCCATTCGTTACAAGTTTTGGCAGACGATTCGTCTATTTAACGAACGCAGAACGGTGGGCTTAGTACGAACGCGTGGAACGTAAATCCTATTTTGCCCGACTACAGCAAAGCCAAAAGAAAGGGTTATGATTTTATAAAGTACCTAGTCGCAGATAATATTTAGTTAGGTTTAACTTTAATGGAGGCTGTCGAGACGGCTGGAGAACTCTGGCTGTGTGCCCGAGACGTCACGCTAAAACCGACTCGGGACGGAGAGCAAGCGAGGAATACCGAGTGCTACTATTACTCTCGCGCTCGCCCTGCCTCGGAGTGTCTCGGCGGGAGTCTACACCATTAGACTTTTGTACGCCATTGTCACATATACGTGACAAGCAAGCCCGTGTCTTGTACGCTAAACGACACAAATATGTGACAAAATGGTAGGTGAAATTGTGGCTTGACGCATAAATGCACGCCCTCCAGCGTGCATTTATGCTGTGGGGTAGGTACAAAAGGTTAAGTCTCTGTTCATACAGGAGTGGATTTAAAACATCGTAGTGTTTTTGTTCATCTTTGGAAGATGAGAACATAGACAATACATTTAGCGGTAAACATGTTTAGCGATTAGCGATGATGGCATGTTTCTCAAAAACAAAATTCTATGGAATAGTTGTATTTTCGATTCTAAAATCTGTTAGTTTTTCTGTTACGCTTACATCGCGCATTCGTGTTAAGACTCCAGTTCTTGTGCCACAATAGTTGATCGTAAAATTTTCATGGGACGAGTAAAGCTGGGAGATAAATTTACTGTAGAGAACAAATTGCTCGCGGATTGTTGTTCTATTGTTTCAAGTTTTCAACAAACCGTCGAGCCTGTATTTCTCGTCCAGAGGAGTAAAGTACACCCACATTTCTACGGTAATGTCGAGCAGTGCCCTGAAAAATTATATCTCTGGTCCGCATTTGTGCCTTGACTCGGGGCGGCTGCCAGCTACTAAGAACTTTCTATTGGTAAAACCTAATGAACCCTTCTCAACTATTCTCAACGAACTGAGAACTGCAGGTTCCGAGTTTTTTCATTGCTTTATTCGTTTATTTCACAATCACGAGCCACGACTTTCGCCGCGAGCCTCGTGATTCACGAGGCTCGTGGCTAAAGCCGGTCTGTAACTAACTACAGTCACAGCCGTTGGTTTGCGAGGTTAAGCTTCGGTAGCCGGGGTCGGTTTGCGATAGGGAGGTATTTTCTCTTATACCATATTATTATATCTTAGATCATTTTAATGATCAAAATGAGAAAATGAGAAATGAGTTGCCATCTTTGGCAGTATTTAAGAAAATCAGAAACCTAAAAGTGTGACCATTTAATTTCATTGCTGATCCAGTGGGCGGACTAGAAACATCGCTAAGGTAAAACTTGCTCTCGCAACTGTCGTTACAGCATGTCGGCCAAGATATGAATGCCTACTTTTTATGGTATTATTTTGTAGTCTAGTATTAACAGATCAATGACCACAAGGTCAGGTTAGTCGTTGTAAGGTTAGAGCAAGGTCAGAGGACAGTGACACATACATTACATAACCTCATACCATTTGCCTACAGGTAAAAACTACAGGTCAGTGATATTGAATATCAGTATTAAGGTCAGTGACCTTCAGAATAGGTCTGAATCTGCACTTCTCGTGATAGCAGGAGGAACGTCGAAAAATTTAAAGTTGTAGAAGTCCTATGTAACCCTTGGCTCTCCCCAGATGGATCCATTCATCACTTAAAAGATTTATTTGGAGTTGGTGCAGTATGTCTTCTTCTTCCATGCTTCTGTATTACTCGTCATCTCATGATTCACTCCCTTTCTAGCCATATCATCTTTCACACAGTCCATCCATCACAATGGATGAAAATATCCTCACAAGGAAAAAACTTCACTGTTTAAATACTTTTCATTGGGAGTGCCTTTATCAGCACATGACATAATGAATCATATACATAGCATGTACAAGATAAATTTCGAACACTTTGTAAATAATGAGTGAGTCACTATCAGTTACATAAAATAACATTATTTCATTTCAACACCAAGTAAGGAATTAGAAGATGAAGAAAGACAATATTGTGACTGCTATGGCAGACCATATTCCCATACAACATGTACATACTTATTACATAATTCATTGGTTCTGCGCCTTTTGGATCTCTCTCTGGTTGTATCGGATTGCAAACCCGTCGGACTATGAAAGTAGGGGCAGTGAGAGTGCACCAGTGTCTGCGTAAACTTTTTAACATTATGACATCTCCCGCATAAATGGCTAGTGCTTGAGCTTTTGATTGAGATCGGCCGCCATGATCAAAATTATATCTCATCATCATTCTCTTGCCCTTATCTCAATTCATTTATGGTCAGCGCAGCATGTTCTTCTATACTTTTCTATTACTCATCATCTCATCAGACACCTCTGTTTTTGCCATATCATCCTTAATACAGTCCATTTATGGTTTCTTTGGTCTTCTTCTACTCTTATGCTCTTCCACATTTATACTCAAAACTTTTTACTGAAACTAGGTCTGCAAGACTATTATTATTTTCCTCTTACAACCAATTATGGCGGCAGCAGCAAAGCTTATCGAACTGCTGCTTTTGATATCATCACATGGCACAATCATTCTATTAATAATTATCCCACAACTGGGGCACAGGCCTCTTCCTCTGAGAGATGGGAGCAGGCAGTATGCATCCGGGCTCAATGCAGGTCAGCTGATCTCACATGTTGTTGAATTTTCAGCTATGGCAAATGCCAGTTTTCTCACTATGTTCTGTTTCAACTAGGGCATGCGGAACCGGGTTTCGGTTCCATAGTAGAACCAGTTTTTCCGGGTTTTATCATGGGACCGAAACCGGGTTTCGCATGCCCTGGTTTCAACATTTTGAGGGCCATAATGATAAAATAATTTATAGACATAGTGTCTGGCTGGGTTCAGAATTCAGATATATGACCATAAATTGGTAAGACATAGATGTTTCCAACGGGTTGCCACTGCTGTATCTTAAAAATTTACCCATATGAAGTCAGCTAAACAAATAAATAAACCGTCATAATTCTAGAACAGTAATTATGGATCTGATATAACAATAAATTTACAATGTTTTTTTTTTTTAAATAACCATTTAATACTAAATCTGTAATGTTGAAAATTTACGTGCATCTGACCTATTGGGTTTATTTCAAGATGAAATTAAATAACTAATAATAATATGGTTTTCCTCACATGCTTCATTTAACTTCATGTCAGATCCTGCACTGTTCCATGATTATTACAAACTGTCTATCATTGCAACTGGTAAGAATGGGCTCCGACTATTATTAGTTATAATAAGATTAACAGAAATCCAATACCTAATCTGAAAACATAATTAGTGTCTAGACCCAAAATAAGGCTTCTTATGTAGAGCTTAAGCATTAAAGTTGATGTCTATTTTGGTAGACATATTTAGTATGTTTAATTTACAACAATTTTTTACCTAACGTTGGGTAGGTGGGTTTCCATTTTACCTTTGGTATGGGAAAGTGGATCCGTGCGATCCCATTATACTGCCGGAGCAGGGATCCAACAACCTCATGCTGTTTTTTTTCAGATAACTTTAGTTTCATTCACAGATTCACATTCATACCTATGGTTAGCAGGGTGCGGGACTATTGCCAATAACACGGAAATTAAAACTCTGTATCTGTCCTATCACTGAGACATTCCTGATTGATAAACCCAATAACACATAGCCCTACCGAAGAATCAAACCCATGAAGAACCCCGTGCTTAACAGTCACAAAAGCAAGCACTAATTCGGCTAGGAAGTAAAGTAGGAGAAAGCTATGCACTTGTTAAAAACAGTTAACTTATAAAAATTAACTTACTGTAAAGATTAGTGAGTGTGATAGTAAAATATTGCAGAATTCGTAACACTATATTGCCCTGAACTTCAATAAAATGCAATTTATTAGCTGTTTATTTAAAGCAAATCAGATCTTAGATTATCATAAATCATAATTAACAACAAAGCATGTTTTAACTATTATTAGAATTGAGTAAACAAACAAGACGATCCAGGAAAACTGTCCCAAAAATGTACTACATAAATGTAAGGAATACTATGTGCGTATCACTAAAATGAGTTATGAGTATGACTAATGAGTGACTTAATAGGATGAGGAATAGAATTCCAATGCCCGTAACTAGAAAAAATAACAACTCACAGCAACAAGTTTCTCATTCCAAATTCAAAATAGTAAATCAAGGAAAATATTGATGGAATGCGTAACCTTACCTCCAGAAGAAATGTAGAATCCGCTCGGCGAATATTTCGCGACATTGACTTGGCAAGAATGCTCCGTGTATGTATCAGCGATCGCGGGATTCTCAATATCTCGTATGATAACGGAATTGCCATTGGTATACAGGAAGTTTCTGCCCTTCGGATCACCGCCTAAAACTAACGGTGTACCTCTCTGGGTCCTCGGTAAAGCCGCCCAAGTATACTCTGCGGACACAAAACCACACTGTAAAACCACTGATCACTATTATTTTCATACACAGACAGATTTATCATCATGTTTCACCCGCTAGTTACAACAACCATGCTGCCCCGTCAAAAATTCAGATTAGAACTTACTATGAGAATAAGACATTTTGTAAACACTTTTTGCTAACTAATCACTTAATTGGTAATGCTAAAACTATTGGTCGCTCAGTACTTTTAATTATTTTTAGAGAAACACAGTCAGCCGCTATGTCCCTGTATCTACCAAAAAATGACGTACAATAATATTTTTTTGCAAAGTTGGCACGACTGTCGCTCATCGATATTACCATATATGGGCAGAGGAATACCGATGTATTTTTTTGTATTATCTTAAGATTTTGCAGTATCGTTCTACTGTTCCCTATTGTTATTTTTATAATAATTACTAATACCACTAAAATATCAATGTTTCATTAAATCAAAAAGTTTTCGTTACCGGTTATTTGGAGGTAGAGTCGTTCTTAGTCGATTTTTGTCTATGGAAAACTAACACTTCTTTGTTTATGACTAGAGGGCGCGCCACCAATTTGAAACCCGTTTTAGAACGAAAAACTTTTTGCTCACGCATTTATATTTGTCAAAGATGCCATGAACGAGCTCGCTGTGCCATGTGACGAAATTAAATTAAAATACAAGTTTTTGTGATATTTATTCGGTGTTTTAGTGATTTACTTGAATGGGAAGAGTGATGCTTGCGTGTGGGACATTTAATTTTTACAACAGAATTTCTTTTGTTGCATTTTTCGGCTTCATTATTTGACACTTGTTTCCACGTGGTTCACGTCATAATCGGTCGACGTGTTAATTTTCTTTAAAGAATTTAGTTCCTGGCCGTATTTAAAAGTTGAAATGGAATCGTTGAACATCTCGAAACTGAACTTGTACAGCGGAAGGAGTCGAGGCTCCCAGGACAACGGCGTGAAGTTTGAAAGAACGGAAGAAAAGTTCGAAACCAATGTAAGTGCATGCCATGTGTTGTTAAATCTTTTTTTAATATTACAAATAATAATTAAAATAGTATGAAGTAATAGGCTGCACCGTAGGTAACACTTCTAAAACTTGGTTTCGCGATTATTCATTCATTTTTATATTTGCATGATATTCTAAATCAGATCATTTTTCATGACCAAATAAAGGTGTCAATATATTTGATACTTCATAAAAAATATCTTCTACACCACTTAACATAGCTAATGGTACCTAATTGTTTAGTTATAGGTAAAAACATGATTGTTTTGCTAAGGTGATGCAAACTGAATGCAATGACTAGCTATATGATGACACAAACAGCTGTTTTACAAAACACTCTTGACCTTGAAATAAATAGTTTAAAAATGTTATATAAATCCCAAATATTCAAACAGATTTATTATTTTGAAAAAAGATGTCACACACAGGGACCTGGGACCAAATTTTGAAATTAGTAAAATAAAATTTATAATTTTATTTTCCTTCAGAAAATTACCTTACATGTAATTGTCGTTTTTTATCAGTGTTATTCAAGACCTGATTTAGAAAAGGTGCTTAACCTTCGGTATGCCTGGTGGTAAAAAGTTACACGGTATGCCTGGTGGGTTTATCAGACCCGGATTTTTAGCTTTTAATTGCCCAAATATTTATTGATAAATAAGTTATTAAAATGTTTTATTATGTTTACTAGAGGTGTATGTTAGGTAATAAAATAAAGAAATAATGCAAATCAACAACTTTTAATAATTATTTTTGTAATTAAACTTAGGTAGTGTTTTTACAAAGTTTTTAATTTCGCTACTCTTATAACACACTTTATTTATTAAAATCTAAAGAGATCCCAAACTATATAAAAACCAGACTATATAAAAATATAAGGCACTTCTATGTACTTCTAAATAATTAAAAAATATTCAGTCTTCATCACTTCTCTCATTATTTTCCAGGGCTCTGGTTTGAAAGCAAATTGCACATTGGAAAATGGCATGATCCAGACATAAATGACTCTTACAGGTCTCACAAATGTATTGAGTTTTGCGATCTTTCTTGACTGGGCACGCCAACCAAATCCAAACCAAATCCTCCCACCAAAGGGAGGGGGGGGGAGGGGTTGGTTTGGTTTGGTTTGGGGGTTTTGGTTGGTGGTTTTTGGCACGCTCATTTCAGAATCGGACGCACTTTCTTCCGTAACAGCCCCTCCAGAATCAGATGCCTCGCTTCCATGACTCACATGATCGGACTCTTCTCCACTTGAATTGAAAATTACGTCATCTTCTTCAGCCGCGTCGAGTAATAAATTACTAATATCATCATCGCAGAGATGGCTCCCCATTTTGAAACTAAAATAATGTAAAAAATATTATATTGAAATCCAAAAATAACTTCAATTTCCAAAAACACACAACAAATACTTACATAGAAACGTCACGTCGTATGCCTGGTCGGGTCCATGGGACCCGCGCGAACTATACGCACGTCTTACTACCACGGGAGCGCACTCTGGACTGAGGTAGCGGGCGGCGGGCGTCTAGCAATTCATAACGGCCAGCTACTAAGTGCGGTTAGGCGCGAAATTCGAATTTGAAAGAAATACAATGGTTTAGGTACACAGGTGGGTCTGACGGACCCTACCAGGCATACCGAAGGTTAATACTTTTTATTAAAATTGCTGAATGCCCTAAATTCAAGCCACAAGGAAAACATTACAATTCAGTTTGTGACCAGCCTACCTAAACCACAAACTAACACAAGTCATTGTGGTTTGTTGGTTAATATAACATTGTTTCCTTAATTTTATGGATAGTACAATTATTCAATAACTGCTGTCTGTTACACTATCTATTTCTTTTTTTTTTTCTATTGTGAAACTTCCCATCTGAGACAGGTTTGTCTTTGAAACAAGACAAACAGATGTGTTTTTCACAGATTGCTATTATCCAAAAATGGAGAAAAAAATATCCTTAATGATCATCCTCTGCCTAGCCTTTTCCCAACTACGTTGGGGTCGGCTTCCAACCTAACCGGATGCAGCTGAATACTAATGATTTACTATATTATGTATTTTTTTTATTTAATTTGTGTACATAATGTGCCAAAGCAACAGTAAGAATGTTAATGATAATGACTTACATTAACTAAGTGTTCTATTGTCAATTTACTTGTCTTATCAGTCAGCAGGCTCGGGTGACCACAATAATAGGTTTTGAATTGTCAATTATAAGTGTGTGAGCAAGAGAGTTAGAACGACAATAAAAATACAAAAAAAAAGGAGGGTAGATTGCCCGACTACCTACATATTCAGAACACTTTGTCTCGCTCACAACAATATTGAGTGAGCGAGAGACTAATAGGAGCGTAGCATGTTCTATTCCTTCGTTCCTTTTCGTGACTGGACCGGCGACACAGTTAGATTATATTATTATATATTAGCAGATATTGAAAACAATTGAAATAAATGGTTTTTGTAAAGTATCTTTTTTTCTAAGTGATTGGAGTAATAACTCCAGCTATTCCATAAGATGGTTTTAAGAAAACAAAGAAAAATGAGTGATGTATGTAGAATTGTAGATGTGTTTTGATAATCTGGCAGACTGCCATTATCAATGACTTTACAATCTCTACACCCAATACAATGAGCATTACGTTTAATCATACTTTATAGAGTTAATATGTTGAAGCTTTAAGTACCCTATCAATACATAACAACATGCCTGTAATCCCCCAAGGGTTAGGCAGAGGTGTACCTAATAGTACAACCACATTTCGTCAGTTATGTTTAAGTCCCATGTAATAGTGGGCCTATTCACCCTATTGCCATCAATCAGACACAAATCCAGACTGGCTGCTACTGAGATATTCCTGACAGAAAAACCCAACAACACTGCCCAACCTAAGAATCAAACCTCACACTCTGATGTGACGCTTGCAACCACCAGATCAATTAGGCAGTCCCTTATCAATAATAATTATTGTTAACTAAGTCGCTAACATGTTAGGAAAATCAGTCTTTCATAAAGAGAATTTTAGATAAATATGGTGACACAGAATAAGTATGATTTGCATGCCTAAAGCACGATGATAATCTAAGCATCTTCCCTCCAAATTACAGCTCAACATGGAGCATGCTAGCCTAAAAGTAACCTCTATAGGTTACTGTGGGTCCTCAAATTGGGGAGTTATTCTCTCAACTTGAAGACCCCCAGTTTGTAGCTATCAGGAAATGGACTGGCAGTGAAATAATCCCCTTCTCCTTATAAGTGAGTTGTGTATAATGGGTGTACCCACTACAGCTTTTTTTTCTTTACAGTCTCTCACAGACCAAGATGAAGAGTACCACTGTGAATACAAAGAAGAAATTTGGAAGAACCTACTGGAACAAGAGGCCGAGAAACCCACCATCCACCTGCAATCACCCCAGGTAAGAGTTGATATATTTAGGATAAGATCTATAAACATTACTAATCATGCAATTCTGCTAAATAATTTTCATGTCGTTTTGCCAAACTACGAGTGCAAGATCGAGACAAGAACATGTCTGACTGGACAGGTATACTCAAATCTGTGTGGTTCTTTCTTCAGAAGACACTAATCTGCATAGTCATCATGTGAGTTGACCAAGATTGGACCTTAAAAGAGACTATGACCTCTTAGATTATTTTGGCTGTTTCTTCTGAGAGTAGTCAAGTACAAAACACCAGCAACATTTTTCAATTCAGATAGCAATTTTATTATCAAAACAGCTTTTTATAGTAATAAGTCAAGGCACATCAATAGAAGCTGTACAACATCTGTTGATATTTTAACATTAAAGATAAGAGGGAATCTTCTTCCTTACTAGCGTTTTCCCGCCGCTTTGCTCGCGTTAATTTTGATTTTTACAATCAATTTGGGTTTTACGCTTGTTATAATTTAATTCAATTATGATTCGAAAAACACGTGGCGGCATCTATTATCATAAGAACGTTATTGTTGTTTTCCTCGGGAACAGTACTTTTTTTCGGGATGATAGGTACCCTATGTCCGTTTATGTACACCTGAAAACGTAAATGCAAAATTTCAGGATGATCGGTTCAGTGGTTTAGGCGTGAAAAGGTAACAAACAAACTTACTTTCGCATTTGTAATATTATAGTTAAGATTTGGAAAATTGACGGCACGGTTGGCGCAGTGGCTGAGCGATTGTCTTCGTGGCTCGGGTTCGATCCCCGCACAGAACAAATATTTGTACAGGTAGTTGTTCGGGGTCTGGATGTTTGTGTATGTGAGTTTAAATGTATGTAAACGCATCGACACGCATGATACAGGAGGAATAACAAGTGAAAAAAAAAGCAACGAATTATCGCATCACTCATAGTCGTTTAAGTTAGGTTTCAACATGTTTCGACATGTGTATATTTTTTTCCAATTAACCTAAAATCTCAGTATCAGTATTTGTTTATCAAAACAGACTAAGTAAAAATCCCCTAAGCTAAGCAATTATGTTGTATTATTTTAATTTATTGCATTTTAATGTAGAAATTCCTTGATGAGCGCTTGAAATAATCTGTATTCAGATTACATCGATAATGCTTTGATTAAATGCCAGGAATACAAATAACATAAGATAGACAAATGTGCACTGTTATTGTAAACAAATCAATGCATCAATCTAATAATATTAAAAGTACCTACTTCTATCTTCACAAATAAATAAAATTGAAGTGTCTGTTTATAATTTCAAAATAATAGCTTTTTACTGAATACATACAAAAGTATATGCAGTAAAAAGTTAAATGAAAACTCACGTCAAGTCGGAAATATGCGTTTTCACCATTTTTAGGGTTCCGTACACAAAGGGAGCAAACAGGACCCTATACCTAAGGCTCCGCTGTCTATCTGTATATCACGGGCTGTCTTTTGAACCGTAATAGGTAGACACTTTAAATTGACACACAATGTGTATTAAAATGGCAGTACCGTGGTACGGAACTCTTCGTGTGCGAGTCTGACTCACACTTAGCCGGTTTTTTGGACGTTGCATGATATTTTAATTTTACCGACAGATTACGTTGTATGACACAAATATCATAGACCGTACTAAAACATAGACATTAATTATCTAAAATCGATATGATGCCTTTGCTGAATAATTAATGTAACCTTGCTATATGCTTTCCAGTTGGGATATTATAACTGAGGCACTAACACGACTGTTACTGCGTATAATATAAACCATACCTCTGTGATAAATCAATTGATTTCGCCGTCCTCCGTCCGTCTTATGACGACAGGCCGTGTCGACGGCGCGTTTGTGTGCCACGCGCGCCTCAAAGAGTTGTCAGCAAACCGGAGGGGCCCGCAAGGGCCGATGCCTGCCAGGGCTGCGGGACTGTTCGAAAGAGATACCGCGGCCCTGGCACACAAAGGGCAAAAGAAGGAACATGGATGGTTTTGAGTCAGTAAAATTCTGACACTCCTTTCTGCTCCGCCCAGAGCGGGAGCGGATTTGATGTATACCTAGTTCATACTAAAAGACGCACCAATTTAGCTAAGCGTTGGTGCATTTTATGTTTAATTACAATCCTTGTACTATTACGTATTTATTTATAACAATAAAACAAATGACGAAATAACATCAGCAGTAACGAAACATTGAACAAAGGACATTTTTATTACTTTTGAAGGGTTATTGAAATGTAATCACAATAATATCATGATTCATAGTATGTTTTGCTCAATCGACATATTTCATCATCCAAACATTTTTTTTCTACGTTCACTGTTGCGCCATAGGAATTAGAGATTAAAATCGCTTGCAGCTATTACGATTGCAGGCATTTGTAATGTATTGCAGCATATTATGACATAAAGCTATCTCCCCTTAAGGGACCAGCGTTGCCAGAAGGTTACTTTTGTAACCTTTCAGGTGATTTTAACTCTTCCAGGTTACTTCTAGATTACACGACTCGAAAGGTGATTTTGCGGAACTTGTAAAACAGATAATACAGCGCTTCAACTTCAACTCAGCGCATCAAGCTACCTCAAATTGTCAAATTTTCTCATTCGATTTTGAACTTAATCATTAACGTCGTATGGTTTTAAATCATTTGACAGTTTGGCACCTGATGTGTTAGCGACGACTTACACATGTACATTTTTCTGTCCTTTTTAATTCACTTGCAAATTACTTTAAGTATAAGCCGTTAATTTCAGGTGTATAAAAAACCGGCCAAGTGCGACTAGGACTCGCGCACGAAGGGTTCCGTACCATTATCTATAAAAACGGCAGAAAAACCATGTCTGTTGGATGGGAGCCCGCTTAAATATTTATTTTATTCTGTTTTTAGTATTTGTTGTTATAGCAGCAACAGAAATACATAACTTGTGAAAATTTGAACTGTCTAGCTATCGCGGTTCTTGAGATACGGCGTGGTGACAGACAGCGAAGTCTTAGTAATAGGGTCCCGTTTTGGGTACGGAACCCTAAAAAGTAGCTGGTATTTGCAACTTATAAACAGAAAACGTGACAAAATTATCCATATTTCAGTAAGTTACGAGTAATACAACCAACATAATATTCTGTCTATCCAATTTTAATTTTACTACTGGAAAAAAACATGAAAGGTTATTTTTCACACAAAAGGTTACTTATTTTCCGTTTCAGGTAACTTTTGACAAGACCCGGTTGGCAACACTGTTAGGGAGAAACATTGTTTGTAATACATATTTCAATAACGCCCTAAGTAACAAAAAAAATGTATCTCTGACATTGACAAGAAATTGTAAAGAAGTTTTTGTCGTATCTGCGAATTTTGCAAGACAATGCATTTTATGCCAGCTGCTTCTTTTCGACAAAGAAAATAACCGGTACCAAGAATTAGGGGACGAGTGTAATACAATTTGTAGTGTTGTACTCGTCTTATTTATGCCCTGTTTCAGGTAGATTCTTTTATGTAATGAATAAGTAAGAACAGATTTTGAACGTTAAGCAAAAAAAAATGTAGTTCTTTGTATGGATAACAAAGGCATGGCAGATGGTAATGAGATCAAAGATTAAAGTCGTTACATATCTTACTGTACTGAGAACAGTCTCTCAGAAAGGTAACAGACAAAGTTAATTTCGCAAAAAGAAAAAAATCTTGGATAGGTTCTATGGATATTATTCGAAGTATAGATTTATCACGGTGGAAGAGACACCGACGTACAAACGTTTACCACAATTCAGTACATCATTCATGATCATTTTGAACCCACATATAGAAAATAAAAGAAAAGCTGTACCATACATTTTGACCGTGTAGGTATTGCAGTTTTGTACACAGATGGGAACAGCAGTTTTTTTTTTTTTTTTCAGAATGATGTACTGAATACGAGGTTATCGTTTGTGCGTCGATCTCCTTTCCACCCTGTAAGGTGGTGCATGTGCATACTTTCCAACTAAAACGACCATGAAAGTCTCAAAGAAGCATTTATCAAAAGAAATACACCCACGCCCCAAATATATATGTACAAGGCCGTAATTACATGGGATTAATCTTAACGAAGTAGCCTACTCCCATTATGTCTGAAATGTCACTAAAGTAAACCACGGTTTAATTAGCTGAACCAGTAACACAATGTGCTAAATTACGTCATTTACAGCCTTTTTACCAAGTTTACTTACTCTCCATAAAATCTGAGGTTGTTGACCGAGTGATTAATGAGGAAAATGGTTTATAGTTTTCCACTAAGAATACTCCAACAATGTGCGTACTTCAGGGGGCCTAAAATGCAGTTCAAACTTTTGAAAAAGTTGAAACTTCAACCTCCAATATCTCCGTAAATAAAAAAACAGCATTGACCGAGAGAACAAGTGCCTTTCGGCTTCGTTAAGGGTCTTTTTACATCCGTGATTCATTCACCTAACTTATACTGTCACTTAAAGGATATCTTCCATGCTTGTTCATAATATTGAGCTCTCGATATTTCGACGCTGTTGCAAGCGCCATGATCGCGGTCTTCAAAATTGTGAACTATCACAGAAGATATCCCGTAAGTGACAGTATAAGTTAAGTTTTAACCCGTGAAAGCTTCAAAGAGTGCGTGATTCACTCGTCCATGTGTGCTGCTTTCTCCGGCGGTTCCCTCTTAAGAGATCACGCCAGAGTTTCCTTGGCCTCCCTTGGCTCCTGCAGGCTGCAAGGCAATAATATTAAATACATTTTAATTGTAACTTTCCAGCTGGAATTCCGTGGCGCCTTAGTGCAGCAGCTCCGTGATGTGACCAAGAAGTTGGGACTGTGCATCGCAACCTTACACTCGGCGGTCGCTCAGCTAGACTTGTTTATGGATGCGCATAGACTGAGGGCAGATCGACTGACGCATGTCGCTCTGGCTTGCTTGAGTTTAGCAGGTATGTAACAAATAATTGTATTTAACAGACGGATCTGAAAATGGAGGAGCTGCTCAGGTCGATCTTAAGGTTAAGCCACGCTTGCCTAGGTTGTTCCGTGGATGGGTGACCGCCCATTACATACCGAGTTTCCTTCGACCCTCGATACCCCTTGGTAAGACTGGTTGTCAGACTTTCGGGCCACTGACTAAATGTAACGACTGTCAAAGATCTACAAATGACAGTCGGGACCAACGGCATAACATGCTTTCCGAGGGTCGGAGGAAACTCGGCATGTAATAGGTAAGCGTGGCTTAACCTAAAGATCGACCTGAGCGGCTGTTCTTATTTAGCCACGAGCTCGTCCATCAAATACTTATACTGACTCAAATTGTCCACAGCAAAAAGCGAAGAAAAGTTCAGTCGAGCGCCCACTCTAAAGACTTTATCGAAAATCAGTGGGGTCCAATTATGTGGTAAAACATTCAGGCAGTTAGAATGGATGGTGGGCCAACATGTGCGCTGGAGGTTGTTGGCGCCAACCCCGGTGACGTACGCGGCGTTGTTGGCCCAATATGTGGTGACCGACAGTGATCTGACGACTCGACATCCGAAGTTTGTGAGGCGATTCAAGAGGGATGGGGCGAAATTACTAGAGGCCTACTTGGATTTGACGTTGTCTGGTAAGTTTTAA
Organism: Eurois occulta; assembly: GCA_950022335.1. Lineage (NCBI taxonomy): Eukaryota > Metazoa > Arthropoda > Insecta > Lepidoptera > Noctuidae > Eurois > Eurois occulta. The sequence goes on along the minus strand of OX465500.1, from coordinate 15,001,367 downwards.
TGTATTTACTTTTAATTCCATGAAATGGTTTTTTTTTGTATTTTTTTGTATGTGTGACTTCAAATTATCTAAATTCAATTGGTCCAGTATCCATTAAATCCATAGAAACTCGCTCATTTTTGGAAAGTTGTTGCTATTCTTAAGTGAACTGCTCTAAAGCTTGGGTTTCCCAGGTGCGGTGCCGTCACATTTCGGCGTAATTTTTTTCGTGTTTTGACACCATGAAGTCAAACCTCATCGTCATTTTCGTGATGACCGTGGGCTTTATATGAGGACACCGTTGGAAAGCACGTTAAGCGGTTGGTCCCGGCTGTCATTCGTAAATTTTGACTGTCGAGTGTCGAAACAGCCAGAAGCCCGAAAGTCGGTCAACCAGTCTTGCCAAGGGGTTTACATATTGTGTCGGTATCGCGCAGTGTCCACAAATACAGACAGACAGTCGCTCCATGTAATATACGGGTTTTCCCTTGTATCTGGTTAAATTCGTTCATAGATGATTAGGGAGTATTATAGAAGTATTAACATGTTCTCCTCCCCCAGACGTGCGCCTGAAGGTGGTGGAGTGCGTGGACGTGGGGTGCGCGTGCGTGGCGTGCGCGCGCGCCGAGCTGGGGCTGGCGGCGTGGCCGGCCTGGCTGGCGGCGCGCGCCGGCCGACAGCCCGCCGCCGTCGCGCCCATCGCGCGCCTGCTGCAGAGGTGAGTACTACACCCGCGACCTGACCTGTCATAGTCCTGTGGCATCACCTACCTGCTTCCAGACGCCATCATGTCAGTTTGTATACAATTAAATTGTAATGATGATCAAAGGCCGAAAAGACGCTCGTATGAGCTACAAGGTCGATATCCCTTTCGGTTGATGTCCCATCCTTGGTTATAACACCGAAGCGAATACCTGAATACTACTACTTTAATCCTACCTCACACCAAAACAACAACAAAAAATAACAAGTGAAAATTACAGAATGATGCAAATTCTGAAGTCTCGTGAGACATCGGTGGAGTCGGATTTGGATCAAGGTTACAGCAGCGCTCGAACATCCCCTAACCAGACACCCTGTACATCGCCCAGCTTCCACGTCTCCCCGGCCTCAAGTACTTGCAGCACTTCATCTCGAAGCCATTTGAATGTGGACACATCCTACCGCCAGCGCCCCGTCGAACGTCGACCGGACACCAACTACTCAGTCTTAGACTTAGAAGATTCTAACGTGCCTCAGAACAATGTTCAAGAATACTACACATTACCAACAGCTGTGGACATGACCATGCAACGGGTGAACACAGCAGTTGACTACAGGTATTGTAGGTCCCGTAGACTTGTTGAAGCTAGTTTAGAGGTACAACCGTCAACTAGTATGGCTGTGAAACGTGGTCTAGATTCCAATGTTGAACTTGAGAGGAAGAGGTACCGTCTCGCCTCACAAATGTCTCAAGTGGTCCTATGATCATGTCTTGTCTTCACTTGGGTCTGTATTCATGAAAGGCACTTTTTGTTGAAAAACATTCTTTGACAGTTATTATTGATTATTATTGTTATTTGAAATAATTACTCTTATAGCTAGACTATTGCTGTTAACAGGATACAAATAAACTGTTTAGATAAGGGTTACTATTAAAATACTATGAAACGAGGTGGAAGGGACACCAATGCGAACACGGTTACCACATATTCAAGACATCATTCTAAGCCCCCTACATAGAAATTTTTCATCGGTTATTAAATAAAAAATCAGCTATTCCATACATTTTGACCTTGTAGGTATTGCACTTTTGTAGGAAACAGCTGATTTTTTATTTAATAACCGATGAAAAATTTCTATGTAGGGGGCTTACTGAACACGCGGTAACTGTTTTCGCGTCGGTGTCCCTTCCACTCCGTATTTTAAAAAGAGAACACTGCACACCTATGTATCTAACAACAAACTACGGGGTCTCGCTAGGTAATTAAATTTAACCTTGTAAAACAACAAATAACTGTGACTATTCAGATAATTACTCGCAAAGTCATGAATACAGACAGTTGACTATAAATACTTTACATTTTAGCTTTTAAATTTAATGATGTACGTATCTATACCTAATAACTCTTATTTGTTATTGGAATCGAAAGTATTTGTAGTCAATATATAGGTTAGTATGCATATTCCAGAATATGTTGTTTAAAAGCGTAGCTGATTATTACGAGTATGCTTTAATATAATTATGCAAGTGTATGTAATATTATATGGTTGACGTTTTCCCATATTTGAATTAAATACTTTTAAATTATTTTTCGTCTGGTCACAAAGGTCTGTTTTTGATTATGTCCATCTTTGTATACTTTAGTTATATTATGAAGGTGAATATAAACATAATCAGCCTGTTACTTACGCGCTGCTGAGTGAGCCATTATCCAACACGCGCGGATTGGTAGATGTCACCTATTGTGTCCGCAGTTAATAGTGAATATAATCAAGCAATAATATTATGTGCACTTGCAATAAATTATATTATCATATAGCAATAAATGATTGGGAAGTTTAATAATGTTGCTTGATTAGTATTGTTAAAATTGAAATGTTGACTTGCAAGAAAATACACGAACAAAATGAAAAAGGTAACAGACTGGCAATTTCTTGTTAAAGGTACATTTCCGCGGCAATAAAATAGAAACGTAAAGCCTTGATATCAAATAATCAAGTTATAAGCACTTTTTAATAGTTATAAACACTACCTCCAGTCGCGCCACAGGTATAATAACTGTGATAGTTGCCATTCCAAAGCTTATATCTCATCGAGAAGAATGGACAAGAAACTCCATGGCCACTCAAACTCAAACGCTTCCTTTTATAGGAACATTGAAGTGAAAACACTTCAATGTTCCTATAAAAGGAAGCGTTTTCATCGAGTTATATAATCTCCTGTCAAGTCTTATCATTGTTATTGGTCTTTGCCACTTCGATTAGCGGTTATATTGGCTATGGTATTTCAATCAACCAATTACAGCAGCTGAACCTATTTTGACAGTCTGTTAGTGACTTGTTTGTTGTTTTTTTTTGTATTCTTGCAGATTTCTGGTCTTTATTTATCTCAAAAAGTGGTTCCAACACCATTAAAAATGTTAATTTCGGATGCAAAAGAAACTTCTCAATTATGCATTTCCTAATTAGAAATAGTTAGTGAGAAATTGTTGGTCGATCACCAAATCTCGAATTAGCTGCTTAACGCAAGGTATGTGCTGGTTAGCATTTAATGGTGATGTCGGCGTAACTTATGAAGTGTATGGTTGACATAACATGGGCGGGTACTACCTACTTGAATACTACCAAGTACCTACCTTTCTTCAACGAACATAGAATATGCTGATAGATTAGACACCACGAATAAAATGTTATTTACTTATTTACGATCTTGTGAACAAAAATATACGATGTAAGGGATTGTATCATAAATTCAGTACAAGGTTGTAGACCTAGGAGTATTGTAATTTTTCATCGGTAAAAAAGCCCGTTCCATACATTTTGTCCTTGTCGGTATTGCATTTTTGTATGAAACAGCACATTTTTTTATAACCGTCGATAAATTTCGGCCCCGGAGGCCTAGAAACCCGTTACAAATCCTTAGTAATACTTCGTCAGTTTCTCTTACACCGCGTTTATTATACAGACAAATTAAAAACCTCCTGTCTTTTGAAGTCAACCAAAATGTATCCAACAGGCCGCCATGTTATGTCAATTCTGTATTGTATGACTGCCTTAATAATACTGTAACGTATCATTTAGACTGTGTCCTCATTAGGCGAAGAGTGAGCGGCTGACTGTTAGCTTCCAGTTAGTCTCCCTATATATTTTAAATGGAGTGTCCATACAGCGCGTAGTGTACGCAGCAGTGAGCATCTGAGCAGCTGTTTCATTAAATGAGCTGCTGATTTGCAGCGAAATTTGCGCTTACGACAAGTTCGCCGTTTAATGAACATTGAGTTTACTACTGATTCGCCGCTCATAGTCAGTCAGTGGACAGTCAGCCGCTCACTGTCCGCCTAATGAGGACACAGCCTTACGTAGTTGCCAAAGTACTACTATCACTGGTACTAGTAAATAGTTTGACGATCATTGTTTCCTTAATTTATGATAATTAGAGACTTTGTATTGAGTATACGTTGTTAAAGGTGAAATTATATGGACGGGTAGTTCCTGTGAGGACTTCTTAAGTTCGAAATCCAGTTTTGGAAGCATGTTTAAGCCTGCTCAGTTAATCTATTGTCTAATCTCATCTGTTGCGATTGATTGACCGAATCACCACAGATAATGAATTCTTTTGCCACAATCAAGAAATACGCAATCAGAAAACGAAAATAAACCATGTTAACAGCTTCATTAAATCAATATTCTCAATTTCTCGAATCGTAATAACTTTACATCCACAAAGAAACATTCGTCTATACAAAACTCAATTTCACCTTAATGTAAGTACCAATCTAGTATATTTTTAATACTGTATCCGAAATAGCAATTTTTATAGTAAATTATGCCAATTTCGTGCGAGTCATGTTATAAAATAAATTATTTGATTGAATCGATTTTGCTGTTTTGGGTGTAGAGCGGTTGTGATTACGTACTTTTTAAACTATTGTTATAACAATGTTATTTATTTCTGCTTGTAAATGTTACTCTATGACATGTCCTATGGGTATTTATTCAAAAATGGCCTCAGTTTAGCACGCTATATAGCGTGTTTCTACAGTCATCTTATTAAAAATGCGAAGTGTATACGTCCAACATTGCGCGAGCTCTAAAAATCTTGGTAAAATTACTGCGGTTTGGAACCAAGAAGCCATATTGTTCCCGCCGTATCTGTATTATGTTTCGAATTTAGAATGTTACATAGGCATAGATAACTTTTATAAGCAGAAAGAATGTTCGGATCGTGGTATGGAATAGAATCTTGTTGTAAACGTTTTTTTATTGCTCATTTATAGTGCACTGTTTAAGTTATTTTTTTAATGTTTTGATGAATGAAACGTAAGATTCCGTTCCATGTTCACGTTTTTTGTGTAAACTGTTATGTGACGAAATATGTGGTGTGAACCCGAATGAATGGACTCATGATAGTTGACACTAGAATTAGCAATTTTCTATTGACACTACGTATTGAGTTGATTGATACTGAGGTTCATCACAAATTTGGTCATATCACTACATTATTTTATTTAAATGCCTTATTTTAAGGGTTTTTTTACAATCTTGCAATAGGGAAAAGGGGATACGAGTATATGCAATAACGAGCTAGTGGTTGCGGTTTTGAGACCTGCTGTTATTAAAACTATACCAGACTCATTTGTGATCGGATAATAGACACAGACAAGATGCGATTAAGTAGTGCTCTAAAAAGTATTAAGTCAGGTCGTTACTAATAAAGCCTTAGACAAATATTTACTGTACTCTGCTCATATTAACGGGTACCTAATAGTGCACGGCCATTTAACAAAAAGCAATAATGACCTACCTACCTACGATAAGCGCGTTCACTATTTTTCTTGCTCAAAAGTTTACTAAATATATCCCCTCCGCCCTTGAAAGTAATTTTTATGCGGGTTTATAAACGGTCTCTTAATTAATACAATATTAGCAAATTACTGTTATGTTTTGTCAAAAGGTTTTGTTTTTCCGAGGTCCTACACGCTTGTTTAGGCAACACAACCAACGAATACGAATCAAGAATTCTCTACACATATCTGACTCATGTCTATATCGGGCAATTCGATTCCATACGAGCTAAGACGAGCAGCTTTATCGCCAACGTATGTTTTCTGGTGTCGACCCTAAAGGAGTTTGCCCACTACACCTTATCATACAATGACCGTGCTAGTAACGAAAGAGGCAAAAGCTATTCTTGTATTGAAAAGTATGAGAAAGTATGAGCCAACTAGAACGTTTCTGTGACGCACCAACAACATTGCGTGCCATGTACGCAGCGAATCCGTGCCGGCAAATTATTTTCGCCGAAAATTGTTTCTCCGTTATGCACGGGTATGATACGTTCTAGTGGGCATAGTAGTCAGTGTGATGTATTTTCTGTACACGATACGTTCTTGGTATGGTACGGTATAGTGCGTAGACTCCTTAACATGTGTGTAGCACCTTTGGTTCATCAAACAATGTTATGTATTATCTGGCTAATTATACGACTGAAGAACATGCTAACTCAAAGGCCTAATGAAATGAAGTTACCAGAACTATTTGGAGTATTTTATATGTTGCATACCGAACAATGTTCGTTTATTATATTTAAATTATCATCATTAGCTACATAAAACTTGTATTTGTTATTCCTATCTCTATTTTTTTAATATAATATGTATGGTTTTAGAAAACTGAGCTTCCTAAATAATTCTGCCTTAAGAATTCATAATTAAACCAGTAGCAACAATAAAATGGAACTTATTTTTGTAACTTTATTTATTTCAGTTTTTTTTTACTATTTCACAGACATAACATTCTTCTCTCTAAGTTTCTAAGATGTCTTAAGTTACGACAAATAAATGAATCTATCCATGTTATAAAAATATAAATTGCTTAAAATTATAGAAAATTTGCATTGCATTTCCATCCTTCATATTTTTAAGATATGCAATGTAAATTATCTAAAATATATGAATAAATAGCTTCTAAATACATATTATAAAAATATAAGTACATGTTTATCAATGTAGAAAATGAATGATTGTTCGAAGACTGAAGGATATGTAGTATACATTGGCATTGGACTGAAATGAATATGAAAATTATTTTGTACCTCTAAAAACTAAGATAAAGACACATTATAAACCTTGAAATAAATATTTTACTTCTTTATTTATTTGTTTACTTTCTCATACAAAGCGTCCAACGATTACCTTACTTGCATGCGAATTGAAGGTCTACACCAATATCTAAGTAGCGGAAAATCAACGATTTTGCCATGTCTATGCTGGCACTCGACTTCTAATCTGGCCGCAGAAAGACTAAGGCTAGGCTTGGCTTGGTTTTTGTAAGCGTCTTCTGCTAATACAAATAATTTATGAGGGATGATAATAGCTGTTTGGTTAGTATTCAGCTGTGTCCGGTTAGACTGGAAGCCGACCCCAATATACTTGGGACAAGGCTAGGCAGATGTTGGTGATTATAGCCATTGGGTTGCTCTTTGCCAGTATACAATACCTAGGGCCCAGCGGCCAGTGGTGTGAAAAAGAAATGACACAGGAAAAGGAAACAGTCGGCTTCTTTTTTATTTTTTAATGGCATCTTTACAATAAATATTTAAAATTCTCAATGATTTACCATTTTCCTTCTTACACCCTCAAAACCTGGTTTGACGAATATGAAATAAAATTTCGTCATTTATATATTTACATATATAATTATTCTTATTTACATTCTCACTATCGAAAATATAATTTGTGCTGGTTTTTTTTACTATGCTAATCGGTAGACTGATGTGTCATCGGGAGAGAGTGTCGGCATACGCGGGGGGCGACGAGGAGGGCGGCGGCGACGCCGGGGCTTGCACTCGCAGTGCAGCGCACACAAGCCGATCCCGGCGCAACCAGACAGGAACAGCGGAACAGCCAAGGTCCTGGTCACCGTGGCCACTTGCTCTCCTCGAGACCAACGCGGCACCACGACCGTTGTATCAGCTCGCGACCAGAAACAGGGATACCTCGCACCAACAAACCCGTAGCTCGTCGTAAAATTCTCACAGTCAACCAAAGGTGGATAGCCACATCCTTTTATATTGACAAACAGCACTGCCGGACGCCATTCTTCAGCGTGAGCTTTGTACTTCACGTGCAGCTGTGTACATTTATACGCGTCGCTGGTACAGCCCTCTCTACATGAGGCCCAGGTGCAGTTGTCCAAGCCGAGTCTATCATCACGCCTTTCAGTGACGCACTCTGCCGGCACTGGATCGAAATCGGCTGCTAGAGCACTTAACGCTGGATCAGCGTACAGTGGCACGAGGAAGAGCAGAGCAGAGCCACCACCTCCTAACAAAGTGGCAAGTATAACGGTGATATATCGCGTAAGTTTGGCACGCGTTTCTCCTCGACGGCGAGACGGCCGTACGACCAAACGTTCCGAGCTTCCACCCCTCATTTTATGAGCACTGCGTCAACCCATGCTGAATTGAAAGCCTTGCCCCATATTCATTAACGAGGTACGCATGCGCCAGACCAGGGTGAAACATGCGCTGTATATTAGTCGTTCATAGTCAAGATTCTTTACCTACATATTTGCTTAATTGCCTAGGTGTAGTAATAAGATTTATGTATTAGTATGTACATTTGCAGTATTTATCCCTAATGCATGTAAGACTTACATGCATTAAATACTACTTAGTAGTATTTAGTTTAGTAGGTACACATACGGTAAAATAGCTATCTTAGGTACAAATGTCAAATTTTGTTTAGTAACGTCATATTTTATAATTCCGAAAATCATAAAATAACCGTTTGAGAAGATTCCAAGAACTGCGTAGACAAACTGCTAAACGAACATCCTGTAAAGAAACATAAAAAATGGACTAGTACAGAGCACGCCAGACAGACAGAAGGGACTTGTGTGAAGTTGTGACAAGGACGAGACGGTGTGAAGGTTCTTAAAATTATTTAACTCGATTAAAATGACAGCTGTCAGGCCATATTTACATCTTAAAAAGGTGATTGCATTTTTAATTATTTTATGGCTGCTGTGCTATATATTAGCCGTAGAACCGATGATGACGGTGAGGGAGGGTAGACGTGTTCTTGAGTGGAGACCGCGAAGCGGCAAACATAAGGATATGTAAAAGTACTCTGTGCAACAGACTCATTCAAAAGACGCAAAACAGCTACTTTATTAATAATGCTGACAACAAGGTTAAAGCAACTTGGAGGGTTATAAACTCAACTAAAACTAATTACCCAAAAGAAAATCCTTCTAAAATACTTACAGACAATAATGAATACATCACGGAACCAAATAGGATTGCCGAATTGTTTAATAACTATTTCATTGACCAAGTTAAACCAATAAACAAACATAACTACAACACCGATAATACAACTTCATTAATTAACTCCAACCCTAATTCAATGTTCTTAGCACCGACTGTTCCTCATGATATTCATAAAATTATTGTTGCTCTAAAAATACCAATAGTTGCGGTTATGATGACATTGTTACACATGTAATAAAAAATGTAGTTACAGAAATCTCTCCAGTTCTGCTATATTATAAACGTGTGTATAGAGAGTGGAAAATTCCCTGAAGACTTAAAATTACCTATTATAAAACCTCTTCATAAAAAGAAAATCCACAAAATATGAAATATTATAGACTTATTGCTCTCATACCAGTGCTTTCCAAAAAAAAAAAGAAAAAGTAATAGAAAAAGTAGTAAAGTAAAGTACAAATAAGTAGTAGAATAGTAAGTAGTAAAGTAGTAGAAAAAGTGATGTATAATAGCCTTTATTCATTTCTTGAAAAAAAAAACAACGGGTTGCACTCCGGGAGTGCCGGCAGAAGTGAAAACTTGAATATTAACGTTGTGCATTTTTGATATTTTGAAATGGTTAGGGAATAATTTTGCACGAATTGCTTTAATTATCAATATAAAAGTACTATCATTTATGTGGTAAAATACAATATTCATTTATTGCGCTATCGGACACAAACATGACAATTTATATTATATTAAAAATTTAACACTTCAGAACTCCCTCCGTCTTACGCTTTTTCGATCAGGTCACGTGTCCTGACGCGAGTTTAAGAGAGCCCGCAGACATACAATTGTAAGTTGGCCGACTATCGAACAACTAAATTGCGTACTTTTATAATTTAGTTGACCAACTTTATTTTATTGGTTACAAGCCGCTGACTTAATCGATTTAGTCGGTGACAGTATTGCCAGCGCGGTGCGTGTGCGTGAAAATGCGGAAAAAAAACGCTTTAATTGCTCTAATAATAAAAAGAAGACAAAAACAAAAGAGAACATTTTGGGTGCATCCCATATTAAGTAACAGATTAGAATATGGGAAGCATCATACATTGCATTCTAAACTCAGATATTACCCTGTTAAATTTTTCTCATACTACAGAATGAGTATTTCGTCTTTTGATGAGCTCGTATATCTAATCGGGCCAGCGATAATCAGACAGGACACAACTTTCCGACTTCGCAGACTTCCTCCCATAATCTTTTCTTAACATTTATATCAGAGTATTGTTTCAAGTCTTTTTTGTACAACGCTGGCCTTTTTTGAACTTCGTCTATGAGCTCTTCTACTTTTTCGTTTGCAACAAGCGATCGGGAGGCAGACGTCGTACCCGTCGACGAAGATGCGAGCGCGGGGAAATCACGCGCACGCGTGTGGTCGTCTTGCATCCTGCCGTGCGACTGCCCAACAAAGTTGGATAGTCCGCGAACTTGCATAGGGTAACCGTGCTAATAAGCAGTTGACCAATAGTTGGACAACTTTTTAATTGTGCGTAATCGGAAGGGAATCTCGGTTCTGATACGATCGGTGCCCAATTAGTTAGTTGGACGATTTAGTTGGACAAGATGTGCGGGCTAGCATATGTCATTATACCTATTGGTATACTCTGCGATTTAGTCGGCCAACTTATAATTGTATGTCTGCGCGCTCTCTAAGATTTTATACCCATTACAGAAAAAGTGCTCAACGCCGCTAAAGAAGTTTTCACTTCAAAAACAATCTTCTAACTTAAGAACAGTATGGTTTCAGAAAGCACAAAAATATTAATATGGCCATCTAATAAAATTAATAAAATTATAACAAACATGGACAGCCAATCCCGGTTTCGGCGTTATTCATGGACATGACGAAGGCGTTCGATTTCGTAGATCAAAGAATTTTACTCATAAAATTAAATAAGCTTGGAATTAGGGGCAATGTCTTAGAGCTAATTAGGTCGTACTTAGTCAATAGAAAACAAATAACTAAAATAGCAAAAGTATGCCCTAGAACTAAAACAGAAAAAGCCTACCTATCTAAACAAAGATTTATAAACTACGGTGTGCCCCAGGGTAGTATACTAGGTCCGTTGTTATTCCTATGCTATATAAATGATATACCCTTAACTGTAGAACACCCCATGACTCTATTTGCAGATGACTGTACCACAATATTTATAGCAAGAAACTTAGACAGATTTGAATATGATATAAATAATAGTTTAAATTTAATTATACAATGGTTAACCAGTAACAACCTAAATAATAATTTCGGACAAAACACATTTTATGCATTTTAATCAGCGAACCAATTCTGTAAATCCAAATGTTAAATATGAACACAACAACATACTAAATTTTTAGGACTCTGGTTAGACCGGCACATGACTTGGAAAATACACATTGAGCATTTAGTAAAAAAACTAAATCAATATTGCTATGCCACACAATTTGAATAAAGTTGCGAATCGCAGCACCGTTCTTACCGCATACCACGCATACGTCTCCACGACACTGCGATATGGAGTAATATTCTGGGGTAATTCTACGAATAGAGAAGCGGCCTTTAAAGCCCAAAAAAAAAAGTGTCCGTGCAGTATCCATGGCTCAAAACACTGACAGTTGCAAACCAGTTTTCAGCATTTACGAAGTTGCCATTTTTATCCAAAATAACCCTAACCAATTCAAAACCGTATCCTATAAACGCAACCAAGGTGCACTTAAGTCAAAATCCCATCAAACAGCCCTTTACTCAAAAAGTTTCCTAGGAATGGCACCAAAAATATATAACAAACTGCCTGAGTCAATAAAAGCATCAAGAGATTTCAATACGTTCAAAAAAACACTACAAAAAAAGCATATTATTCCATCAACGAATACCTAGAAGAAAAATGAAAACTGTTTTTATTTTATAATTTAATACTATTATTTATTAGCCATAGTTCATAAGTTTTTTTATTAGCCTTATATTGTTTAAAATTTGTTTTGTTTAATGTATATTTTATTAAAGATTTAATATTAGGTAATTAGCTGTAATAACAGTATTTTAGTACTTATTCAAGTTTAAGTTAACATTTTTATATTCATAAAAACTGCCTGCACTAATTAATGTGCAACATTATTTGTACCTACGCCTTACAAGGCAGCACATAGTGAGACATAACTTTTTTATAACACCATGTATGTACTTATAGAGTTGCAGAGAATTGAGTTGCGTGGCGTGCGATTGAGGTGGCCTATGTCAAGCAGTGGACTGCTGTAGGCCGATGATGATGCGCTATTTTCAAAATAGGCTCGACCAACTGAGCAGTGCCAGTCTCGGGGTCGGACTCTATGAATATGGTGATGACCAACAGTAAAGCGCAACATTGGAACTGAGGGTGTGAGGATTAAATACAGTCCATGAGTACATTTACCTCGGCCAAATAGTCTCCTTCCAGGCAAGACTCCTGGAAGGTAATGGTCGATGAAGCAAGTAATGAAGGGACCTCTCCCTTTCTCACTGAAGAGAAAACTCATGGATATGTGTTTTTTTCCTACCTTTACTTTATTTATATTATTCGTAATCAACAGAACATGATTCCATTAACTGATATTCTGCAAGAAAAGCATATTATTTGTTACACTGTGGGTACGCACAGACAAAACATTCAAAATTTTAGTTTTTTTTTTCCATTGTTATAAACCAGTTTTAACACAAATGTACAGTAACGGTTATAAAATAATTTATTTACGGGTATTAACCGCTCAAGTTGGTGGTTCAAACCGCTAGCGGCCATAGAGGAGAACGGAAAGTTGTCACATCCTTTTGGTATTGTCTACTTCCACTCTTTGGTCACAACTCACACCACTATTTTAATTACAACAAAATGGCTGACGTCGAAACGGTCCAAAACGCTGAATAAAACATTTTTCAAGTGTTAAATTGTAATCAACCATAGTTTTCACTTGTAGGTATGTCTGTCACGTTATTCAGATTATTCGTTAATACATTGAGGCGGAATCTGCCGAGTCATCCCATTAGATCAGGTAAAAAATTTACACATGGGAAAAGTCAATAATTATTTTTACCAAAATTATTGTGATATTTGTTTTTTGTTACGTTACGTTTTGTTTAATTAGCTTTGAATGTTATGTTAGCTTATTGGTAGACATAAATAGTTGCACCCGGCAGATTTGGTAGACTAAATAACCTCAAATTGAAGGGAACATTCATATTATACACATTATACAAGTCGTCAGCTAACAGTCTGCTTTCAGTCTAACCGGATGCAGCTGAATACCAGTATTTTACATGTAGCGCCTGCCTATCTGACCTCCACAACCCAGTTAGTATTGGATAATACGATACCTGTTATAGTAAGACTGGTGGAATATTTTTTCCAATTTTTTTCCTGTATTCATCTAGGCACTACTTGTATTTTATTTTTTTATAACTAGGTAGATGAATATTTGAAACTGCTGCTCTTACGTGAATTACAGCATATCTTGTCGCTGTTCTTACAATGACCTATCTTCATAGATGAAAAACAGATCGTAATTTTACAAAAAATGGTAATCAGTTAGCATTTTAATTTGGTTTTGTCATTCCATTTATTAAAAAGTCACAACAGTTTCATGTTCCACTATAATTCGGTCAGAGGGCAATCAAACATAAATAAATGTCATTTTTTAACATTTTTTTGTCTGTTGCAGTACTGCTAGTGCGGTCTATATCAGCCATGGAAGTAGCACCTGCAGAGCTCAAAGTTGTTGAAGAAAGTCCTAAAGAATCTCAAGATATCATTCGTAACAAAAATTCAACGAGATTCAAAAAACGTTTCATGAAGCGTCAGTGGGAACAAACAGAAAATGGAAATGAGAATGAGCAAACGGAGCAGAAGAAAGTTTGTGAGAGACCTGTAGAACGCATTAAGAGAAAGAAAATGGCAGTTCTGTTGGGGTACTGTGGGGTTGATTATTATGGCATGCAACGGTGAGTTATACTTTGGGTAATTCTACGTTTATCCTGGTAAATCAGTGCTTAGAAGAATTGTACAGGCTGTTGTTGTTCGAACCATTTTTCTTAGTAGCATCACCAGTCCATAAGGCTTAGGTTTAAGGGATATTGTTTTCCTCTGTTGCTCCTCAGTGGTTAGTACCTTTTGATCACAACTCAACTGAAGCCAATTAATTAATTTAACAATTTAGAGACCTTGAGGTATATTTTTTTGTGCCATGTTGTTTTAGTCAAAATAATAGTATAAAAGGCATGTTTTGAAATAAACACCTTAGCTTTAGTAACACCAACTGGCAAACCATAGGTATACTGTTGATACACCTCTGCCAACCGTAATCAGACTCAGGCCCCTTCTGTGTGGGAGTTGGTTGTCCAGGGTTGGTTGGTAGGTTTCTTTACAATGTTTTCCTGCACCGCCACACTTTTAAGGAATACAGGTTTTCATTCTTTACTTTCAGTAATCCTGGTGTAAGAACAATAGAAGAGGACTTATTGAAAGCATTAATGGAGGCTAAATATTTGACAGAGGAGGATTTCAACAATCAGCAGAATGCCCAGTTTCAAAGGAGTTCTCGGACAGACAAGGGTGTGTCTGCTGCCAGACAGGTTGTGTCACTTAAACTACGTTAGTATTCTCAAATTAATAACACAAGATACATTACTGTGGGCTGCGGGACTGTTCGAAAAAGATACCGTGGCCCTGGAACATAAAGCGCAAAAGAAGGAACATGGATGCTTTTTAGTCAGTAAAAGTCTGACACTCCCTTCCGCTCCGCCCAGAGCGGGAGGAGTCATTTGATGATATCTCATCCCTAAAAAAAAAAAGATACATTACTGTACTCGTTGGCTTAGTGGTCACAAGCGCAACTGCCAGGCGTGGGGTCTTGGGTTTGATTCTCAGGTTGGCAGTGTCATTTGGTTTTACTATGAGGAAATTCTGAGTAGCAGCCTTGGAGTCTAAATTTGTGCCTGATTGATGGGAATAGTGATTTGTGCGTGAATGATGCCACCTATAACATGAGTCTTAATCATAACTGGTGAAATAAGGATGTTCTATTAGGTACACCTCTGCCTTACACTGGGGGATCATAGGTGTGATGATATGTTACATTTCTTTTTTTTTAATTGGTCAGAAATGCAAACTTACTGTGTGACACTTATGCAAGATTCTAAAGTGATTTATTTTTCATATTGTCATCTCCACCTTGTATATGGCCAATAATTCTAGTAGTTCTAATAGGACTGTAGTTTACTTTCTCAGGTTATAAATAAAAACTGATTTATACTACAAATACACTTACAAAAATGCTCAAAATCTTTTAATAATATCTGATTTTGTTCACAGCGCTGGAAGTTAATGTAGGAGAAATAAACAAAAGACTGCCTGAATGTATCAAAGTCTTCAGTATTAAAAGAGTGACAAACAAATTCAACTCAAAATCAAAGTGCAATGCTCGAACATATAGCTATACTCTTCCCACATATGTCTTGGAGCCTAGTCTCCTCACAGATGAAGAGAGAAGGCAGTATAGGATCACAGAAGAAAAAAAAGAACAAATGAACAAGGTCCTACAAGTTTATAAGGGGACCAAGAGTTATCATAACTTTACTGAAAAGAAGTAAGTTTGAATATATTTACATTTTAGTTGTTAGGGGTTGGTAGATTTTTGTATGAAGCCTGGCCTGCCTAACTTTCGCCATTTTATTTTATTGTAAAAATAGCGGCCACGCAAATAATTACACCAGTATTACCAATATAAACATGTTTTTTATGAGAAAAATCTTGCAAGCATTACATTGACGAAATAGTTAATTAATAATAGAGTGTCACTAGAATGATAGCAGAATATCTAACCAGAGCATTTGTTCCAGACATTTCCAAGATCCTTCAGCTCTACGATTTATGATGGGCTTTACATTAGATAGAGTCTTTGTTGACTCAGATATGGAATTTGCTGTGTTATTAGTAAAGGTATGTTAAAATGATCCAATTTTTTTTATGGTTGAGAATATTAACCGTAACTTCTATGTATCAAGATACTCGTAAAAAACTATTTTCACAAAGTATAAACCTATACTTTGTGAAAATACACTTCTCATCAAAAAAATCGAAACACTTTCGTTTTTATTGTTTTTGTCCTAATTTTTTACAAAAGAGAATTAATTCCATGAAAAAAAAAACATTATTGTGTAGCTGGCAGTTTGGTCATTACAGTAAGAAGAAAAAAATCAAAATTTGAAATTAGAATTTCATTTGTTTATCCTATAAATGAAATTAATCACTGTTTTGAGACAAATGTGTATTTAGGGTTGGAGTACGTTTCTCGTTTAAAAACTAAAAATTAGCGCTTGTCTTTAAACTTTTTGTTTCTTATTTCATTTACTGTGACTTTGGGACGTCTGAAAAAACTTTTTTTTCTAAAACATATGGATACTTCGCCCGCAGAAGCCGCCCAAGTGGTGGCATTGCTGGATTCTGGACTTAGTCAGCGTGTTGTGGCTGCAAGATTGCATCTAAGATTATCATCTGTTCATAGAGTCTACAAACGCTATCGGGAGACTGGTTCGTTCACGCGCCGTTCAGGATCTGGCAGGAATCGGGTCACTTCTGAGCGAGATGATCGATTTATTGTAACAACTTCTTTACGAAATCGACGCCTTAACGCTTTTCAACTGCAGCAGCAGCTTCGCGTTGTACGAAGAGTAGCTGTAAGTGACTCTACAATAAGAAGAAGGTTGAAGGAACGCGGATTGGCACCGCATAAGCCAGCGAATGGGCCGAAATTAACTGCAGACCATCGAAGAGCGCGCCTTAACTTTGCACGCGAGCACCTAACTTGGTCATACCTTCAGTGGAGCAAAGTACTGTTTTCTGATGAGTGTAAAATTATGCTGTATGGTAACGACGGAAGGAACAAGGTCTACAGAAGAGATGGAGAACGCTTTGCACAATGCTGCATTGAAGAAAAGGTCAGCTATGGTGGCTGTTCGTGGACGGTTTGGGGAGGAATCAGCGCCGACGGTAAGACAGAACTTGCCTTTGTGTCTGGGCCACGGCTGCCTGCACTAAACTCTCATCGGTACATCGAACAGTGTCTTGAACCTCATGTGATGCCCTATGCACATTTTATTGGCAACGACTTCATATTCATGCACGACAATGCTAGAGCTCACACCGCGGGCGTCGTACGAGATTATCTTACCGAAGTCGGTATCTCCATTATGGTATGGCCAGCAAGAAGCCCGGACATGAATCCCATTGAACATCTATGGGATGAATTAAAGAGACGAATTCGAGCAAGAGATCCAGCCCCAGAAACACTTAGCCAGCTGCAAAATGCAATCCAAGAGGAATGGGATAATATACCACAACATGTGATCGTGACTCTCATCCGATCGATGAAGAACCGTATGGAAGCAGTAATAAGAGCTCGCGGAGGGAATACAAGTTATTAAATAAACGTTTCTTACATTTTTTTTTCATTTACGCGTGTTGTTTTACCCATTTCCTTCATATTCCATACAGGGTAAAAATTACTCATTATACAAAATACGAAACCTATGAAGACTTAATTTGAATTTAGAACAATAACATTAGGATTTAAAAACCTCATACTACTCACTATTAAATGACATTTTACATTTATTCCTAAATATACACATTTTTCTGATAATCCTTATCAAATCATAAACTGCGAGGTGTTTCGATTTTTTTGATGAGAAGTGTAGTTTTTTTACGAGTATCTTGATTACTGGCGATAAAGGATCAAAAACTTTGGAATTAACGCATTTTGATGAAATTCTCATATTGTGAAAACTTACAGTCGCAATGCGCAGATTGCGCGCAGTCATGAGAATTTCCCTCAGAACGATCCATTCCATTCCAGTTTTACTAGAACCTTACCTTACCCAGTAGTAAGGCCTCTACTTGCATTTCTTTATGTAGCTTATTTTATAACCACTGCTTTGAAAACATTGAAAGAAAACATCGCCTAGAACCAAGACATGTGACATCTACCAACCCGCACTGGTTCTGTGACCTCCACAGAGCGGAGGCTGTCTGATGAATGATATTGTTTCTATGCTAATAGAAACAATATTATTGCTGATTATGCTGTTTATGAATTCCATTAAAAATCCCTTAGATAAGTGGTAACATGTCTTGATAGCAACATTAACGTTTAACTTTTTAAACCCAGGGTCAAAGCTTCATGTTACATCAGATACGCAAGATGGTCGGCTTGGCAATAGCGGTGGTGCGTGGTCAAACAGATAGCTCCATACTTGAGAGGGTGTTTTCCAAGGAAAAGGTCATGATACCCACTGCGCCCGGCCTTGGTCTTGTTCTTGATACGGTATGTATGTCTGAGGTCTAATAAAATCTATCTATTCAAACTAATAATCTGCATCTTGCATTAATTGCAAGATAAACAAGTACCCGACAATACTGTTGAGAGACTGTTGGGCAGTAGCCCACTATACACAACACCTGGCTGGTTGAAAGGATTTTCCCCTTTTCAATGGAGTATGAGAAAAGATACAACCTGCTCCTCATATGTCTAAATTTTTTGCTTGACTAGCCTGTTGGGCTCATAGTCACAAGTCAACAGTTGAGCGTTGAGTTTGGCGCATTTCATTTTCATTTAGCGATTGTGGTGCTGGGGGCTTTATGTGTATAATCGATGACAAATTACGCTGGCGAATCAAATGCAAGAAATTACATAAAAACCGTCATGAACTCTGCCCTATTCTGGACAAGGCTTACCATTCCTTTTTTATTTCAGGTCCACTACGACAGATACGATGCTAAATTTAAGGATAGCCACGACAGTTTGACCTGGTCAGACGTAGAAGACGAAATTCACCAGTTCATAGATCAGCACATATATCCCGTGATAGTAAAGGGTGAAGTCGATGGCAAGTCTATGGAGATGTGGCTTGAGAAACTACAAAGACATTCATATGAGCCCTCTGAAGAGGTTCCAGAGAAAGTTGATGAAAAAGAGTTGGGGGGTGGCGATGATGATGACGATGATGATGAAATCAAAGATGGCGTCAACGAAGATTCTAGAAAAAATCTTTCACCTAAGATACAAATTAGTTACGTTGAGTCTAGTGAAGTTAAAAGTGACAAAGTTAAAGACAGTAATATAGAAGAATCTAAAATTGAAGAAAGTGCAATAAGTGAAAGTGCTAAGGTTGATGATAGTGCAAATAGTAATGGTAATCAGTAATAATACTTGTTGGTCTAGTGGTCGCAATCGCTGTTGAGCCACGACGGGTTCTGGGTTCGATTCCCGGGTCGGGCAAATAATTGTCATTGGGTTTTTCGATAAGGAATTTCTCAGTAGCAGCCACGGAGTCTGGTTTTATGCCCGGTTGATGGCAATAGGCTCGCCAGCTGTTGTATAACGGGCTGGTGTCCGCAACTCCACGTCCAATGCGCGTGTTTTGCGTGTGGAGATCTCGCCACCTATTACATGGGACTTAAACATAATTGGCGAAATGTGGGCGTACTATTAAGTACACCTCTACCTAACCCTTTGGGGATTACAGACTTAACATTTGTTATGTATGTAGACATTAATCATTTTTTTTATCATAATTGGACGTAGTTCTGCCAAAATGAGCCAAAGTAATATCATCATCATCATCGGCTTCCAGTCTAACCGAATGCAGCTGAATACCAGTATTTTACATGGAGCAACTGCCTATCTGACCTCCACAACCCAGCTAGCACTGGGTAACACGATACTCTTTGGTATGACTGGTTGTCAGACTTTCGAGCCACTGACTACCTTAACGACTGTAAAAGATCTACAAATGACAGCCGGAACCAATGGCTTAAAGTGCTTTTTGAGGCATGGAGGAAACTCGGTATGTAATGAGTGGTCACCCATCCACGGACCAACCTAGGCAAGCGCGGCTTAACCTAAAGATCGACCCGAGCGGCTGTTTTTATTTAGCCACGAGCTCCTCATGAGCCAAACTACTATAAAAAATATAATTATATAATAAGGCTGAAAGCAATCTAGCCTAAATAGACTTGTAAGCAATTTAACTCTAACTTAATATTATATTGTATAATGTTATGACTAAGAAAAAGAATAGCGTCAATTTGCATATTTACACAGTTCCATAGCACTTTTTAGAGCCTGATATGGCATTATAAATGTATAATTATTACTATTCAGTAAAATTAGTTGAATACATCCAAACCATATGCTTAGAACAAATCAAAATTATTACAATTTAGAAAATGGGAGAAATTTTGATGTGGGTTGGCACATTTTGGCAAAACTACGATCAGTTATTCGGAATGGAGCTAGGTGATGTTTGAAATACAAGGTCAAACTAAGTTACCTCACGAAACTCTTCAGACATTATGGGTATCAATATGTTTACATCATACAACAAAAAAACAACAATTTAGATGATTTTTTATGGCCAACCACCGCAGTTTGTGTAAGGTACTTGCAATATTTCTCTAGCTAAGTTAATTAGATCTTGTACACACCAATAATACTATTGTATTTCAAATATTACTACAATTAAGTTTTTAAACTGTCATATTCACTAACATTATCATTAACACTAGAAACGGGATGTTTTCCTTGTCCACTGTCTGTTTTGAGTTCCCGATATTTCGGCGCTGTTGCAAGCACCATGATCACGGATAAACTGAAGTTATTGCGGGTGGGTGTTAACAGTGGACATGGTAAATATCCCCCAGTGGCGTGCCCGCAATGAAAGGGAGGCAAAGCCCAATTAAACAACTGACGACATTTTAGAAAAAAAAAAACGTTTCGCTCTCTGTTCTGAGTTCTGACAGTGGTTTTAAAAAAATTAAAATATGACTAAATATGGTGATTAACTTTTCGTATTTATATCCTTTCACAAAAGAAGTAAATGACATAAGAGCCATCTACTGACATGATTGTAACAACAGAACTCTTCAAATCAATTCGTAATTATTTCCCTCGCTTTGGCGTGAGATGGCGCTCAAATAAAATATTGGTTTCTACGACTACAAATTGTTGAAAATGAATGAATGTGTTATTATTACTCACAATGTAAACAGCCATAACTCTTCATTCTTCGCTTCTTTTTTACCACGGACAGATTACAAAAATAAAGCACACAGTAGGCTTGTGGAATGGTGTTACTAGATCGATTTACCGATACTTAGATACAAATATCAACAATGACATGTCCACATGATCTCCAGTGGCTTTGACAAAAACCGCTTGTTGTCAATTCGTCTGAGTAAATGATTTTGGTGCATGCTTTTATTGTAACACTGAAATGTATAATAAAATTACTCACAAGGAACAGTTGCATGCGTTTCCGAATTCATTTTATTGTTAAAAAACTATTATCACTTCTAAACAACGTTAATTACAGCAAAAACTAATCACAAAATTTGAAAAAATAAAATCTCAACAAAGAAATGCACCAGTAATCACTCAAAACAACAAACAAACCTCTTGGCGCGAACCGCGAACACGCATTCTCTAATAAATAAATCAAAAGCCCAGCTTTAAATTCAATACAAAATGTCCAAATAAGTACCTACCGATGTAATAAAACAGACCCAACTTGCTAGGAGCCAGTGAGAGGTCAGAAGCCAAATGCAAGATAATGGGTGTGAAAGAGAAAGCGTTAGCACTGGCTGTAGGCCGTAGGTACAGTATCGCATTAGCGTTTGGCGCGCTTGTTTCACACAGAATCAGATGTTATTATTGTTTGACGTAAATTTTTGTGTGTGTAAGAATTTTTTATTTGTCGAGTTTGATTGTAAGGCAAGCCGGGCATTACGGCTTGTATGATAGATCCGCCAGTGCCCGTTTCTAGTGTTAATGATAATATTACTACAACTAAACCATAACTAGCAATAAAATTGTAAAAAGCTTCAACTATCTTACTGTGTGTGAGTTCAGTTGTTTTGAGAGATGAGAGAAATTATGCGAGTGTAGCCCTTACTACACTAGCATATCGCTCGCTTATCTTTGAGTTATTGTCCTTGCAATAACTCAAAGATATATATTTCACCACCATAGCTCACGGAAAGATAAAGTACAACATTGTTTGGAAACCAATGTGTCCTACAACCATAAATTCTAAGGCATGTGACATCCACCAACCTCTTACAGAGAGGAGGCTATTACGGTCCCATAGTTGGGAAAGGTTCTAACCTATACTCATCAGTATAGACTAGATCCTGTCATAATGTAATTACTAAGTAGAACTTAGATATTATTTTATATTCTTTATTTAATAGCAATATGTATAAATCAATTTGCTGGACTGGTTTTCAAAATAAATGACTGAGCCATTGTTCAAAACAAATTCAAAATAAATATATTATTTCTTCCACTACATTTTAATTCATTAACCTTAACTGATAAAAATGTTTGTAAAGGTTAATCCTTGTATGCATGCTAAACAAAAGTTATTCAAAATTGTTGTGTAGCAACATGTTCTAAGTTCCTACAAATATGTTCACACACATAATAACTTCTACATATTGTGTAGAATGTTGTGTTTCCCTCAACACAAAACATGTTGCTGAAACAATGTTGTGCAAACTTTAGTTACACACAATGCTCTGCTGTAGCAAAAAATCTTTAATTATCCGTTGATGTATTGTATTAACGCTTATTGTATTCCATCTAAGAAAATTGTTGCTCACCTCACGTTTTATAGTGTGGGAAGTCGTATCACTTATACGCTGGCACTATTCTGTTGTTAAAATATAATTCAATTAGTGCTGACAATTAACCCAACCTATAGTGGAGGCCAAGTCATCGTTGTTTCAATGCGAAAAAGTGATGCCTCCACTCCATACTTTTTCGGGAAGTTTTTTTTGTCGTCCTTAAGTTTCGGCTTTTCAAGTGGTCAGAAAAAATGTATGTGAAGTTAGGTTTGTCATGAAATGAGGTAAGTACAAATTGGTATAATATTCTTTCGATGACAGCTTCATTGGTCTTATCTGAAAAAGTGTCACCGAGGTTGGACAAATAGTGTGTTGCAAAGAAACTTAGGTTAGGTTGGTCAAAAAATCAAGTGTTGTGAAATCTTCAACTTAAAAATATCCCTGGTCTCATTGTCATCATGCATACAAACAGGTTTGGCTGAAAAAATGTTAGATTGGTCAAAAAATAAAACATTGTTAAACTTAATGCTTCTATGCTCTTGTCTAAAAGTGTCAAGCTGGGTTTGCCGAAAAGTAATCAGTTGTAAAAAAATATGCTTCCATGCTCTTGTCTAAAAAGGTGGCACACGGGTCAAAAATAATGTGCTGTAAAGACGTCCTGCTTATATGCTGTTGTCAAAAAAGGTATCACACTGGTCAAAAATAATGTGCTGTAAAGACGTGATGCTTCCATGCTCTTGTCAAAAAAGGTGGCACACTGGTCAAAATAATGTGCTGTAAAGACGTGATGCTTCCATGCTCTTGTCAAAAAAGGTGGCACACTGGTCAAAATAATGTGCTGTAAAGACGTGATGCTTCCATGCTCTTGTCAAAAAAGGTGGCACACTGGTCAAAAATAATGTGCTGTAAAGACGTGATGCTTCCATGCTCTTGTCAAAAAAGGTGGCACACTGGTCAAAATAATGTGCTGTAAAGACGTGATGCTTCCATGCTCTTGTCCAAAAAGGTGGCACACTGGTCAAAATAATGTGCTGTAAAGACGTGATGCTTCCATGCTCTTGTCAAAAAAGGTGGCACACTGGTCAAAATAATGTGCTGTAAAGACGTGATACTTCCATGCTCTTGTCAAAAAAAAGTCAAGCTGGGTTGGTCAAAAAGGAATCAGTTGTAAAGAATTTATGCTTCCATGCTCTTGTCTAAAAAGGTGGCACACTGGTCAAAATAATGTGCTGTAAAGACGTGATGCTTCCATGCTCTTGTCAAAAAAGGTGGCACACTGGTCAAAATAATGTCCTGTAAAGACTTGATGCTTCCATGCTCTTGTCAAAAAAAGTCAAGCTGGGTTGGTCAAAAAGGAATCAGTTGGAAAGAATTTATGCTTCCATGCTTTTGTCTAAAAAGGTGGCATACTGTTCAAAATAATGTGCTGTAAAGACGTGATGCTTCCATGCTCTTGTCAAAAAAGGTGGCACACTGGTCAAAATAATGTGCTGTAAAGACGTGATGCTTCCATGCTCTTGTCAAAAAAGGTGGCACACTGGTCAAAATAATGTTCTGTAAAGACGTGATGCTTCCATGCTCTTGTCAAAAAAAGTCAAGCTAGGTTGGTCAAAAATTTAGTCTAGTGGCTTCCATGCTAATGTCTGAAAAAAAAGCATGCTGGTCATAAAATAATATGCTATCAATGTTAAGACTCGATTCTTAATGAAAAGAATTGAGAATTTATATTGACAGCATGTCAAAAAGTAATCAGTTCTAAAAAATTATGCGTCCATGCCCTTGTCTGAAAAGTGGCACGTTGGTCACGAAATAATGTGCTGTAAAGACTTGGTTTCTATGCTGTTGTCTGAAAAGTAGCACACTGGTCATAAAATAATGTGCTGTAAAGACTTGGTTTCTATGCTGTTGTCTGAAAAATATCACGCTGGTCATGATGTGCTGTAAAGACTTGGTTTTTATGCTCTTGTCTGAAAAAGTTGGACGCTGGTCATAAAATGAAAGTGCTATAAATACTTGATTTCCATGCCCTAGTCTGAAAAAGTGGCTCGCGGGTCATACAATAATGGACCATAAAAGCTGGATGCTTTCTTGCTCTTGTTTGGATAATACCGAGCGAGGTTGTTAAAAAATAAAGATTAAAGTTTCCATGCTTTTGTCTGAAAAGTAGCACACTGGTCATAAAATAATGTGCTGTAAAGACTTGGATTCTATGGTCTTGTCTGAAAAGTAGCACACTGGTCATTAAATAATGTGCTGTAAAGGGGTCTCCCTTGTTTGACCGAAAAGAAATTGCCAAATTATCACTTCCCAAACAAATTTTCGCATAATTTCATTTGCCAAATTATTACTTACCAAAAAATCTCTTTACAAATAATTGTTACGAAAACCTATGTTTGGCAAGTGAACGTTTGAACAATAACTTGTTCACCAACTAGTACTTTTACCATTTTTTATCTAGTCAAATATTTCAGTTGGTATAACATATTTTACGCAAAATTAAATAAGCCAAATATTTGGTGCCGTCAATTTTAAACTTACCATTTCAGTCAAAAGCACTATTAACTAGTTGGAATCTCCTATTTGGATTCGGTTGGGGCTCCTATTTCTGTCTGCAGGGTTTACAGGCACCTAACTAACCGAACCTCGGGGTGCTCCTGACGTCGACCGTCTAGGGTTAGCGTTTCCGTCAGCAGGTCGACGGATCCCCGCTGCGCGGGGCTCCTATTTCTGTCTGCAAGGTTTACAGGAACCTAACTAACCGAACCTCGGGGTGCCCCTGACGTCGACCGTCTAGGGTTAGCGTTTCCGTCAGCAGGTCGACGGATCCCCGCTGCGCGGGGCTCCTATTTCTGTCTGTAAGGTTTACAGGAACCTAACTAACCGAACCTCGGGGTGCCCCTGATGTCGACCGTCTAGGGTTAGGGTTTCTGTCAGCATCTGTTAAATTTCAATTACGTTATATTAAATCAATTTGTGTTATGTCTTCATTCCAAAATTTTTGCCTTTATATTTTTTGTCATAACAAATCATTTGACTAAACGTTTATTGTCTTAATTTTGTTTGCTGTAATAAATCATTTGATTAAAGACCAAAAGCCGTAATGACATTATCCTTAGTAATAATCTGCCAAGTAAACATTTGACCAAATGAAAATGTGCGTACTAAAATTATTCCAAATGTTACATTGGCTTAAAAAAAGGTTGCTAAAATTTGTTTGGGTAATGAAAATTTGGCAAAATCTTTTCGGCAAAACGGCAGGATCCCGCTGTAAAGACTTGGATTCTATGGTCTTGTCTGAAAAGTAGCACGCTGGTCATAAAATAATGTGCTATAAAGACTTGGTTTCTATGCTGTTGTCTGAAAAGTAACACACTGGTCATAAAATAATGTGCTGTAAAAATTTAGTTTCTATGCTGTTGTCTGAAAAGTAGCACACTGGTTATGATGTGCTGTAAAGACTTTTTTTTTATGCTTTTGTCTGAAAAAGTTGGACGCTGTTCATAAAATAATGTGCCATAAAAGCTGGAGGTTTACTTGCTCTTGTATGGATAATACCGAGCGAGGTTGTTAAAAAATAAAGATTAAAGTTTCCATGCTTTTGTCTGCAAAAGAAGCACACTGGTCATAAAATAATGTGCTGTAAAGAGTTGGTTTCTATGCTGTTGTCTGAAAAGTAGCACGTCATAAAATAATGTGCTGTAAAGACTTTGTTTCCATGCACATGTCTAAAAACGTAGCACGCTGGTCATAAAATAATGTGCTGTAAAGATTTGGTTTCCACGCTCTTGTCTGGAAAATCGGTAACTGCTGGTCATAAAACAATGTGCTGTAAATATGTAATGCTTCCATGCTCTTGTCAAAAATAATAGTCGAGCTAGGTTGGTCAAAAAATAAGTCTTGTAGCTTCCATGCTCATGTCTAAAAAAGAAACAGCACGCCGCACAGTGTTTTAAAAACCCCTATTTTGTCTCATGCCCTTTTTATTGCAAATATCGTTAGTTTATATCATTCCAAGTACTACAGTAAAAATCCGGCTTCGATATGACCTTTAGTTTTGACAAAAAAAAAAATCGAAAGTATCCCTATAACCGGGCCATGAAAATCAAAAAAAAATATCATATAAAATAAAATTGGCTGTTATTTAAAAATCTGATTATACGTAATGTTTACATTCATAACAACAGACATTCTGCCCGTTTTTGTAATTTCTAAAGTTAATAGGTTATGAAATAACAACATGTTTATCGTATTTCTTTTATAATTATTATTTCAAGTATAATGCCGTATTAGATCGAGATTTTTATACAGTATATTCTTCATACGCTCTTCTATCAATACTATGAAAATCACGATCTAACTCCGCGTTATTCAACAGTTATTAGTGATTTTACATTTTGCTTAGGGTTGTCACCTCCGAATATCCGGATACTTACATTGTATTTATCCGGGGCTAAAATGTTGTGGTTTAATAGTGTTACGTACTGCAACACAGAAAAAAAAGCAATTTCAATCACGAAACCATTTATTTTACGCCTGTCAATGAAATTGAAACTTAATACATGCGAATGTTTTTAATACACTTAGTATATTGTAGTCACTATATACACTGGTCATCAAAAAAATCGGCCCACCTGCATTTTTATCGGAGATCACGTTTTTTCTTAAGTGAAACAAAACAATTGTTTAAGAACTAACTTGTTTGATTAAACTTGTTTATTTACACCAATTTAAGCACAATTAAAACATTAAAATTATAAAAAACCACCACTTTGTTTAAAAAACAAAAATCGTTAATTTTACCCGAATTTTTAATTAATTTTAAAAACACTGTATTTCTTAAACCTTAAATGTTATGACCACAATTGTTTTAACTTAATACTCTGAATTCCCTCCTCTTGTTCGAATGACGGCCTGCATTCGCTGTTTTAAAGATCTTATTAAGGTTTTTATCGTTTCTTGAGGAATTCGGGCCCATTCTTCCCTGATGGCGGTTTCCAGGTCTCCCAATGTTGTAGGAGCTGGATTACGAGCTCTAACCTTTTGTTTTAGTGTGTCCCACATGTGCTCTATAGGGTTGAGGTCAGGACTTCTTGCTGGCCACGACATAACCCGAATGCCGACCTCTTCCAGGTACTGCGTGACAATGCGCGCTACATGTGGCCGTGCATTATCATGCATTAACTCAAAGTTTTCTCCAATATAGCCAGCATATGGCACCACATGGTCTTCCAGGATCTCTGTTATGTAGCGTACAGCAGTTAAACCACCCCTTCTTATAAAAACCAGCTCCGTGCGTCCAGTCAAAGAAATCCCAGCCCAAAACATTATAGAGCCCCGACCATAACTGACTGTTTCTCTTATGCAGCACTGGGCATAACGTTCACCTGGCCGTCGTATGACATTACGGCGTCCATCAGAACCGTGTAAAGTCATCCGACTCTCATCACTAAAGAGAACCGACTCCCATTGGCCTATAGTCCAGTTGACGTGATTCCGTGCAAATTGAAGTCTGGCTTGTCGATGAGCTGTGGTCAATTGTGGTCCGGTTGCTGGCTTGTGTGGTCTTAAATTCTGCTCACGAAGTCTCCTTCTTACAGTACTGTCACTTATAGCCACACCCCGATCTTCACGTAAGCGTCGCTGGAGATCAACACCAGAAAGGTGTCGATTTCGTAGAGCTGATACCACAATAAAGCGGTCGTCCCTTTGAGTTGTCACCCTATGTCTTCCAGATCCAGATCTTCTTCGATACTGCCCAGTCTCTAGAAACCTTTGGTAAACTCGCCGAACTGCAGAACGGCTGAGATTTAACCTTCTGGCCGCGACACGTTGGCTTAAGCCTTGTTGCAATAAAGCTACAACTTGGGCCGCCTCAGCTTCAGTAGTGTCCATTGTTTTTAGACAGAATTAATCAGAATTACAGCCTCAGTAAATAAACTTAACGTAATTAACAAGAGTTCCCTAGTAAAGTCTGTTTCGGACTGGGAACACAGGTCGAATTTGTCCCGACGTAAACCATCAAATCAACACTCAACAGTATTTTTGTATAAACATTTGATAAGTACCTTCAAGTGCAATAAGATTTACGACAAACAGGATGTCAAACATCATAACTGACCCTTGAAATAAAAAACAACTATGTGAAACAGCTTACGTGTGAAACAATCGATAAATATTAAACAAAATGCCGATTTTTTTGATGACCAGTGTAGTTGGTATGCGGTGGCTAAAACGCATAAATGCGTGATGATTATTCACTTTCATCTAGTAATCTGTGCTTTCATTCGGAATCACCAAATTGTCGTCATCTCCATGTGACGTCGTAGTACTGACTACAGTCAAATCCAAAGGTTTCAGCAGACTAACTGCTAATGCTGGCAATGGATTTTTTTTGGTGTGCTGTTTTCGTTTTTTGATGTATAGTCGGATATGACCGGGTCTGATGACTGTAATGCTCTGTGAAACAAATCGGACACTGGCTTCACGACTGATTTTCCGAGTATGGTGCTCTCTATCGAATCTCCAGAACTTGTTCCGTGATTCTGCTGCCTGCCTGTTCAGATAACATGCCAACGGGTAATAATGATGATTCAATAATTTGAGCACCATGAACTAAAATTTTATGAATGGTGACTGTCATTGGATGCCATGCATATTTTTCTACGTATTTATACGCCAGATTTTTGCAGTACGCTGAGAATTTTTCAGTATAGACGGGTAAGTTAGTGGACAATACTGTTGAAATTATATATAAGTCGTCCAAAAGCCACTTGTCTATATTTAAAATTTCAGCAAATGTTCCCCGATGTCGATCGGAAAACGCTGTTCTGGCCGTGCTTCCGTCGTTTGTGGTGCCTGAGGTAGGACGTGCTACATCTACTAAGAGACCCATTTTTTCTCTTATTTCAGCCTGAATTTTTGTTTGCGCTCTTCTAATAAACGGCCTTCGTTTTGAGTTTTTGGTAACTCGCCATTTCTTAATCTCGACTTTATATCCAAGTTTTAGTACAAATTCTAGACATCTAATCCAGAAATGCAAAGGGCTCATCCCATAAACCAATAGACTCTCATCTACAATGGGCACTGAGAAAGCCGTGGCAATATCATTAAATTTCTTGGAAGTTAAATTACAATATGGACAACGCAGCTGACTTGAAGAATTCAGAAGCATGTTTAAAATCTTGCCGTCTATTGCAGCACAAACCAGTTTACAATTAACCTTTATTCTATAGCCTTGAAGTTTCGGAAAGAAAGGGGGTGAGGTTATCTATTTGTTCTTGAATGATTTGTTTTTCGTTTAGTACCAATTCGCTCGATTCTTTTCTGTATTGAATATGAATTGGTCTGCAGAAGCGATAAGATTGTGGTGAATATGACATTACCATCATTCGTTATAATTTGTAGTGGAACGAGAGCAGTCGCGAACATACTATTTTCATCAACTTCTGTCCCTGAAAAGGATTGCTTGTATAAAGATTGGCCAGTTGATCCATCAAATCCCCAGTTCCCTATGAAATTGCATTCTATTGTTTGGATGTCTTTGTTTTCACAATAGTTGTTGAAGACTTCGTCAGTTAATTGCAGTATACGACTTAAAGTGTGCTGTACTAATTCTTTAACAGGTACAGAAGCTTCCGATTCAGATACTTGGATTTGGTCAGGGTAACAATTTTTTTGCCTCAAGTAATTTGTAATATGGGGGGTATATGTCAGAGCCGAGATTTTTATGGTCCAAATGAAAGTCATTATAAGTTTGAACAGTTAAATTTCTATCAATGAAGATAGAAAGTGCTTCTTCAGGTGTGTATTGCTTGGATGACTGCTGAATTTTTTTCAAAATATCAACTGATGCAGTTTCAGATGCAAGACATAAATTTATTATTGTTTCTAAGCTTTTAGCTGATGTATGCGGCAAAGGATTTTCATTTATTTTAAGAGTTTTCACATAAGCTTGAATTTTAATTGAAGAAGGATTATCGTCTAGAGTTTCTTGAAGTCTTCTTTTGCACCTATATTGTTGAGCTCTGCTCAAGGCTTTAAACTTTTTCGATTCTGGGCTTAGCGTTTCTGTTTCGTCGTTTTGCTTTTTTGATTGACCACTTATCGGGGTACCACTAAGCCAGACACTGTGTTTTTTCATAAAATAAGGCTTATTTCCCTTGCACTGCTTAAGCAAGCCATGAGATTTGCAGAGAAATGCTGCTAGTATTCCTTTGGATTTCTCTTCTGTGTATGAAAATTCAAAATCTGGGCCGAAATAATTTAAAACTATGTTTATTCGTTCGTCTACCGGCAAATTCCTAGTATTTCGCTTGAAAAGTTCAAACGCTTTTAAGCGTGTTAACACTTTTGTACCGGACGAACTACTTTCACAGTCATCTCCTCGAGTATTGGCACTCACTCCCGGAGGTTGAAGAGTAGTGGTTGTGGCATGATCCACAACTTGACATAATGCCTCTCGTTGACCAGCAGGAGGGTAGGCGCCCTCATGCTCTCCTGGCATAGAGTCCACTGGTCGGAGCCCAGGTGGACATCCCCCAGCAGGGTGGGTCAGATACTGCTGAGGCAAAGTGGCATCATGAGTCTTGAACGGAATGATGCCTCGCCCCCGTTTCTCCATCCTACATGTATCGACTTAGGGTTTTAGCTATATCGCCTTTCGAGGGTGGACTCCTTCCCAAGTCACAAGTAGCATTTCACAGATAAAGACTCAAAAATACGTTTTGGTAGTAGTAGTAGTTTAAAAAATTTACCTTTTTGTTGTTGCTGTTTCTTAACGTTTCATGGACTGTGACTATATTTTAGATTCTTCTTAACACTTTAAAAACTGGTAGCATATTGTTTTTCATTAATATGTTAACATAAGGTTAGAAAAATAAATGAAATACAATAAAGGACAAATCTTTAACGTAACTCAGAACAGTTACGACATTCTTAAAATAATAGTTTTATTTATGATCAAAGTAAATTGTTTATTTTTTTAGTTTGGTGACAACCCTAAGTCCGAAAAATCCGGTTATTATCCGGATATAATAAAAATTACTAATAACTTTTGAATAACGCGGAGTTAGATCGTGATTTTTATAGTATTGATAGAAAAGCTTAAGAAGAATATTCTATTATAAAATTCAAAGTCCTGACTGACTGACTGAGATATCAACGCACAGCCCAAACCGCTGGTCTTAGAGCAATTAAATTTGGAGGGTGTATTCTTTGTGAAAAGTAAGTATCCACTAAGAAAGGGTTTTTCGAAATTCTACCCCTAAGAGGGTAAAATGGAGTGTTGAGATTTCTGTGCAACTTTTTATTTTCGAAATCGATTGCCTTGATTTGTGTACATACTCTTTAGGTAAAATTATGAGAAACGTGTATCACAGTTTTTCCAAAATCATCCCCCGATGTGAAATTCAAAGTCCTGATTGACTGACTGATATATCAACGTGCAGCCTAAACCGCTGGTCTTAAATACATGAAATTTGAAGGGTGTATTCTTTGTGAAGAGTAGGTATCCACTAAGAAAGAGTTTTTCGAAATTCCACCCTAAGGGGGTGAAATCCCCATTTCACCCCCTTAGGGTGGAATTTCGAAAAACTTTGAATTTCATATTAGGGGATGATTTTGGAAAAACTGTGATATACGTTTCTCATAATTTTAGCAAAAGAGTATGTACACAAATTTTCAGTCAATCGATCCCGAGAATAAAAAGTTTTACAGAAAATTCAACACCCCTTTCACTCTCTTAGGGGTGGAATTTCAAAAAACCCTTTCCTCGTAAATACCTACTCTTCACAAAGAATACACCCTTCAAATTTCAAGTATTTAAGACCAGCGGTTTAGGCTGCACGTTGATACATCAGTCAGTCAATCAGGACTTTGAATTTCACATTGGGGGATGATTTTGGAAAAACTGTGATACACGTTTCTCATAATTTTAACTAAAGAGTATGTACACAAACAAATTTTCAAGGCAATCGATTTCGAAAATAAAAAGTTTCACAGAAAACTCAACACTCCATTTTACCCTCTCAGGGGTGGAATTTCGAAAAACCCTGTCTTAGTGGATACCTACTTTTCACAAAAATACACCCTCCAAATTTCATTTCTCTAGGTCCAGCGGTTTGGGCTGTGCGTTGATATATCAGCCAGCCAGGAAGTTGAATTTTATATTGGGGAATGATTTTGGTAAAACTGTGATACACAGCTCTCACAATTATAACTGCAGAGCATGTCCACAAATTTTCAAGGCAATCGATTTCGAGAGTAAAAAGTTTTACAGAAAATTCAACACCCCATTTCACTCTTAGGGGTGGAATTCCAGTCATGCTAGCGAAGGAGTCATGCTAGCGAAGGAGGCGGCGGAACGTGAGAGGGAGATAGCCTCAGCCTCACGTCCCGGCCGCCGCGGGAGGAGAAGCACCGGGCGTCGGGGGCCACGCCGTGATGGCTCTCGGCCACCGTAGGCGCGGGCCTGTGGACGGTGAGTAATGGGCTAGCTCGCCGTCCGTCCGTCGTATGACGACGGGCAGGCCGTGTCGACGGCGCGTTCGTGTTCCACGCGCGCCTCAAAGAGATGTCAGCAAACAGGAGGGGCCCGCAAGGGCCGGTGCCTGCCAGGGCTGCGGGACTGTTCGAAAGAGATACCGCGGCCCTGGAACATAAAGGGCCAGTGAAGGAACATGGGTGGTTTTTAGTCAGTAAGAGTCTGACACTACCTTCCGCTCCGCCCAGGGCGGGGGGGGTCATTTGATGATTTCCCACCCTCCAAAAAAAAAAAAAAAGGGGTGGAATTCCGAAAAACTCTTTCTTAGTGGATAACTACTCTTCACAAAGAATACACCCTTCAAATTTCATGTCTTTAAGACCAGCAGCTTAGTCTGTACGTTGGACAGGTCTATTCCTAATTTTCCATAATTCATATCATGGCCCATAAAGAAATCTCCTCTAGAAGATGAGCCACTGCAAATAAACTCTTCCTCGTCTGATGTAGTATCTGATTGTTCTCTCTTATGGCTACTTTCAAATAGGTTTGTTTTAACTACTTTAGCACGTTTCTGGTTTTTATTCTTTTTATTTTCAGCTAAAGCGTTTTTCTCTGGTGTGTCTGTAGCTATCATGCTCTTTCCTAGTTTTCTCTTGGTAATCTTACGGGGTCCTGCCTTCAATGGTGGCCTGAAATTCTTTGGTGAAATAAAATTACTGGGAACTCCTAACATTTTTGGAGAGCTAGTCTCTATTTTGGATGTAGTCTGAACTTTGGACGTGGATGCAGTTGGCTGGTTTGTAATTTTGGAACAAGATGCAGTCTCTTGAGTTGGAATCTTGGGACTAGACATCACTTGCAACTAAGCCTACAAAAAGTAAACGAAAATTTTGGAAAAGTGGCAATTTATTTTTCAACATAGTCTCCTTTTAGTTCGATACACTTAGCCCAGCGATGCTCCATCTTTTTTAACCCGTCCGAAAAATAGTTTTTGTCAAACTCTGCAAAATAGGCCTCCGTGGCGGCGATGACCTCCTCATTTGATCCATATCTATTCCCGGCGAGAGATTTTTTCAGATTAGGAAACAGAAAGAAGTCACAAGGGGCCAAATCTGGAGAATACGGTGGATGGGGCAGCAATTCGTAGCGTAATTCGACCAATTTGGCTATGGCAACGGCAGACGTGTGAACCGGTGCGTTGTCGTGGTGAAACAGCACTTTTTTCTTCGCCAGATGGGGTCGTTTTTTCTTTAATTCGGCGTGGAATCGGCCCAATAAATCGGCATAGTAAAGCCCTGTAATTGTTTTACCCTTCTCGAGGTAATCGATGTAGATCACACCTTGTGAATCCCAGAAAACGGTGGCCATAACTTTTCCGGCCGATTTTACAGTTTTCGCCTTCTTTGGAGCACGTTCCCCGGTCTGGATCCATTGTTTTGATTGCTCCTTGGTCTCTGGTGTGTACCAGTGGATCCAGGTTTCATCGACGGTCACAAAACGACGCAAAAACTCCGCTGGATTCCTCTTAAACAGCGCCAAACACGTCTCCGATGTGGTCTCACGGTTGCACTTGTTTTCCGGTGTGAGTAAACGCGGCACCCATCGCGCCGACAGCTTTCTCATGCCGAGTTCCTCGTGAAGAATATGATGCACTGTTCCTTCTGAAATGCCTACAGTCTCAGCTAGCTCCCGAAGCTTCAATCGGCGATCTGCCAATACGAGATCATGGATTTTTTTAATGTTTTCCTCCGTAGCAGCTTTTTTCGGTGCACCTGGACGTGGTTCATCAAAAACCGACGTACGGCCACGTGCAAACTCGTTGAACCAATTCTTGACGGTGGCCATCGATAGAGAAGAGTCACCGTACACAGCATCCAAGCGCTCTTTGATTTCGATGCGCGATTTCCCTTCCAAAAATAGGAATCGAATCACCGAACGATATTGCTCTTTTTCCATTTTTGTAAAACCGATCGACACGTTCGCTTCCATAAGTTGTCAAATTAAAACAAATGAAGGGATTGGAATGAAAATTTGAAAAAATAATTAAAAAAGAATGTGCTACACTGGTAAAACTCTTGAAACTACAGCGCCCTCTGGCGATGAGGCTAGGTACTTATTGAATGCACCTCGTATCGATCGGTGGCCGATCTGGAGAGTCTCCCCAGCAGGGCCAAATTTATCACTCAAGAACTAGGGCACCTAGCGAAGATCTGTTTTCTCCCATAAATTGTCGATAATTAGTCGGCATCAGTCACCAAATATCAGAATTTGTCGCTCACTGGTTCAAGAGATATAAGGGTTTATAGGTGGCCGATCTGGAGAGAGTCCCCAGCAGGGCCAAAGTTATATCTCAAAAAGTAGGGCACCTAGCGAAGATCTGTTTTCTCCCATAAATTGTCGCTAATTAGTCGCA
This sequence comes from Eurois occulta, assembly GCA_950022335.1. Classification (NCBI taxonomy): domain Eukaryota; kingdom Metazoa; phylum Arthropoda; class Insecta; order Lepidoptera; family Noctuidae; genus Eurois; species Eurois occulta. The sequence goes on along the minus strand of OX465500.1, from coordinate 14,965,845 downwards.
ATTTGTCGCCGAGTCACAGATTTAGTCGGGTCTTAGTTTAGGAGATATAATGAGTTCAATTAGTGATGCGCGATGGCGAGAGGTTTCATTCGATTGTTCGAACATCTCGATGGTTATCGATTGTTTCGATTTCGACTCGAGTCCGACTCCGTCTGCTATTGCGACTGGCGTACGGCGCCTGAATCTGTGACGGCGCGTTCATTCGAGAGAATCAAGAGTGATCGAGAGTTGTTTCTCGGTGATTTAAGACGCGAGTTCTTGACTTGCGTTGTGATTGCGAATCCAAAATAATTCTTTCAACAAGAGCAATCGAGAATAATCAATACCGCGACGACGGGAATAAAATGTAAGTAGTTAACTTACGTACGAATTAGATAGAAGGAATGGTGAAAATAAATAAAACATATGGGGGGTTCTTATTGAATCTGTTTTTTTATTAATTAGATATCTATGTATACAGTACGTAGCCTAGTTTTTTAATCTTATTATTTAAATGAGGAGCATCGGAACAAAGAACGATATATCCAAGTTACCGTATTTTACACAAATTAGAAAAAAGTTTGTGACTTTTTTAATGTTACAGCTGTGGAAAAATAAATTATGTCAATATGCAGTTAAAAGGGACCCAGATTGATTTGTGAAACGAAACGGAAGGTAGATACATAATTTGGCGAGATATTGGGTGAACACGTTTGGATATATCGGTTCTTGACGCGATCATTTGGATATGTCGGTTTTTGAAATGATTAAAATAGATTTATCGGGTTTTGGTAAAACCAAATCATATTAACTGCAAATTAGTTTTCAAATTATGTACCTACATGGTATAAATTTGAGAATTACAGTAAATTAGCCTTGTTTTATGTAAAGTAGGTAGGTACTTAAATAAAAACAGATAGGTAGATATTATAATTTTTATTATTATACAAAATCGTAATTAACTAAAATTCTTAAACAATATTCGAGATTTCGTATTCTAGGCAATCACATTGTTCATCTTCACAATCTTGAATCTCGTGATCATCATTCTCCTCGTCTTCATCAATGTTTTCATCATTTAGTACTTGTTTATACCATAGCAATTCGCTGTAAGACTCCCAATCATTTCCAAACTGTTTCAATAATAAACTTACATCCTGTTTCTTTTTAGCCGATAGTAGGTAGGTTGTTTTTGCGTCCCTTGATTGATGTCATCTACTGTACTTCCTGGATTGATGTCTTGTACTGTATCCTCTAAAATCGACGGAGATTCACTCATTTTTGTTTTTGAAAAATACAAAGCACACGTAAAAAAACATCAGACAGAATCGAACATGAAAAATACTGACAGCGAGATGACAAAGAGATATTGACAGGTAGCCAATCACGTCAGCGTAAGAGGGGTGTTTACGGAGAGTGTTAAGATACGTACAGGGAATCGATTTTTAAAAAGAATCGAAATAAAGATTAAGCTTATTTGAAAACATGTATTTCTCGGCATTTGAACCGACCACTATTAAATTATGTTAAACTTCTTAAGGAATTATCGGTTTTTGATACGACAACTAGAAACTGAACCTCCTTAGATATGTATGTGTCGGGTTTTGATTGGACCACTGTTTTGTGATATTTTTTTAAAGCTGGAAATGTCTGTTTTTGAATAGATTTCTTTCCTGAAGGGTATGTAATACAACATTTTGCAACGGAAAAAATAAATAAAAAAATAATGGCATAAATGCGACATATCGGTTTTTGTTCCGACGCTCCTCAAATGTCAAAAATCAGTCGGGCACGGGATATCTAATCAACAATCTTATCAAATAACAATCACAAAATCGTTTCAGAAAGGTCTTAATCTCTTTATTGTAATAATTTCTATTTCTAGTCTTCACTACATATTATAAAACAAAGTCGCTTTTCTGTCCCTATTTCCCTTTGACCGCTTAAATCTTTAAAACTACGCAACGGATTTTGATGCGGTTTTTTTTAATAGATAGAGTGATTCAAGACGAAGGTTTATATGTATAATAACATGCTTAATATACTAGAGAACCACTGATAATTTCAAGATTTCTATTGTGAAGTCGTAAATAATTTCATTTTTTTCCGCTTACATTGCAAACGCAGGCTGAACCCTACGAGATTTATCAAAATAATGTACTAAGTATTGTACACATTAAAAAGGTCTACAGAAAACTCCGCGATGGTATATGTCTATCTCTTAAGCCCGGGTGACACGAGGCTAGTATTTTGAAGCTAGGATAGTAAGCTAGTAAGGGGTCACTAGCTTGGTTTCTAGCTTACCTACTAGCCTGGATTGTAACCAAGCTAGTGCTGTCTACACGAAGCTAGGAAATTTCAAGCTAGTCAAGTCAGTAGTGAGTTGTGCTTAACCTGATAACACGTATACGTAAAAATGAACAGTGTGCGTAAGAGAAAAGCAATTCTACTAAGAAAGTTAATTCGGAAGTTGTGTCAACATGCGCTAGATGAAATATTAGCTCTGCTAGAAGAAAAGCGTACTTGGACAAGACCCTGGATCTTAAGAAGACATAGTCATGGAGCATCTGCATTACTTTTAAAAGAACTGCGATCTGAGGATTCCGGCGAATTCAAGAGTATTTTGCGAATGACACCTAATATTTTTGACAATTTACTGAATCTAGTGGGACCACAAATACAAAAATTAAATACTAATATGAGAGAAGCCATACCGGCTAAAATAAAATTGGAAATAACTCTAGATTTTCTATCATCTGGTGTCAATTACAGGAAGTTAAGTCACATGTATCGTGTTTCAAGATCTACTATATCTAGATTTATACCAGAAGTTTGCAGTGAAATTTATAAGGCATTAAAGAAAGATATACAGGTATGTAGAATTTTATTTATTTCAAATTAAAGTAGGTACTTTTACGCTTACATAAATGGCGAGATTAAATTCTAAATTACAAAATGAGAAATCATAAATGACGACAAAATGTACGTTTACGCTACATAAATGGCGAGAAATGTATCAAGCATTTTGAAATGCTTGATAGATGGGATCTTCATCTTGCTCCAACTCTTGCTGTGGTGGCGGATGGATGATGGGTTCATCACGTTGCTCAGTCTGTTGTAGTTGTGATGGTGGATTAGTGTAGAGTGGACTTGCTGCAGAACTATTGTAAGAAAATGTGGTTGACATATTGGAGTCTGAAGAATTGATAGGTGACTGGTACGAAAATGTAGTATTTCCGAAGTTTAAATCATACATCCGACAGCGGGATAGTGTTGCGTTGATCTGATCCCTAGCTAAAATGGCCTGTCCGGGTGAAAGCTTTTTCAACTGACTTGCTACATATTTTGCAAATATCTCATGTTCATCCAGCTCTGGTTCCTGAAATTCTCGTGAACTGTTTAAATCCTCCTTAATCACCTTAATTTCATTTATCAATGAACTCACTTGCGAAACCTTCCGTTTCTTAAATTGCGGAATGTTACTTCCGGGGGAAATAAATTTAGAAGTTTTATCTTGAATAGACGACATTTCGCTTGCAGGTTGAGACATTTCAACTGTCTTTTCTGACAGATTTTCTGCTACGGGTGGTTCTAATGACTGACTGTTGCTTGCACTGTTGTCATCTTTATTATTGTTTGGAGAATCTTGATTGTTCTGAAAATAAAAAAAATGTTAAAAATATTGTTACAGATTCCAACTACAACTGAAGAATGGGCAGCTATAGAAAATGGTTTCAGAGTGAAATGGAACTTTCCAGCGTGTTATGGCGCCGTCGACGGGAAGCATGTTCAAATCATAGCTCCTGGCAACAGTGGAAGTTTGTTTTTTAATTACAAAAAAACATTCAGTATTGTTCTTATGGCTATTGTTGATTACGATTATAATTTCATTTATATTGACGTCGGCGCCTGTGGAATGGCATCTGATGGAAGTGTTTTTAGGAATTGCTCCATATATAATCAACTAGAAAATAACCTTATACCACAAGGCGGAGTAATTTTGGCGGATGCTGCATTCCCATTAAAATCGTATATTATGAAACCGTACCCAGGTGACAATTTAACACATGAAGAAAAAGTATACAACTACCGGCTAAGTAGAGCCAGAAGAACTGTAGAAAATGCCTTTGGCATATTGGCAAGCCGATTTCGTGTTTATCAAAGACCAATCGCAGTTGACGTAAAAACAGTAGACAAAATTGTACTAGCATCATGTGCTCTGCATAATTGGTTACGAAAAGAGCAAAAAAGCACTTATTGCATTAGTAGTGATGTCGACCAAGAAGACATTGAAGCGGGAAACATTATTCCCGGTTCATGGAGAATGGAAAATTTATGTTTACCCAGTATCAGTCGACAGGGAAGTAACCACTCTTCTCTGTCAGCTATCGAAAAAAGGGAGAAATTTAAGAGATATTTCAACAATGATGGAGCAGTACCATGGCAAGCAAGAATGATTCGTTAATTCAGACAAAACTACAAGAAAAATTAAAAATGCCGACGATTATTAATATTTCAATAAGTACTTTTAAGGTAAATAATTGTAAAGAGTAAATAATATTAAAATAACTTACCGAAGTTTTTCTCTTCATTGGCACCTTTTTTATGAAATTATGCATTTCCTCAAACCAAATAATTTTTGGCTTATAGACTTCTGCAGTTCCTGCTCCAGACCTCTCAGATTTTTTTATCTTTGTTAATTCTTGACAATATGTAGCTCTTAGATTTTTAATTTTATTTTTAATCTCTTTTATCGACATTTCTATTCCATCTTTATTTAGTATGTCGCGTATTTTTTCTAGTGACGAGTCTCGCATTTGCTTGTCCTTGTAAGATGGAATACTTGCATTCCACAAACATTCCTCTTCTCTGTACAATTGAACGAATTTTAAATTAATTTCGTCCGCTAATTTCGGCATTTTAACAAATTGCACGCACTCTCACCACGCTCTCCGACTGCACACTAGCTTAGGTTCGCTAGCTTCGCGGTTGATACGAAGCTAGTAACGAAGCCAGGATAGTAAAACGGGTGGTGGGGGGCGCCTACTAGCTTGAAAAATAGAACCCCAAGCTATAAAACTATCCTGGCTTGAGGCACTAGCTTGCTAGCTTCCACACTAGCTTACTAGCTTGTAAACGAAGCTAGTTCCGTCTACACGAAGCTAGTGTCACTAGCTTACTAGCTTGGCAGCACTAGCTTGGCTCACTAGCTTGATTTACTAGCCTCGTGTCACCCGGGCTTTATGGATATCCCACAATAACATGTTTTTGTCATTTACTTTTTACGCCAAATAATGGCTAATTTCCGAAGCGATTTTAACCAATACGGCATTAATCCTTATCCAATTAAATACCTTAAATACATTGTTGATTTAATATAGATCTATATGGCCCTTTACAGCATATGATTTAAATGAATATTTTCGAAGATATTACAGATTTAAAAATTGCGGGACGTAGTTTTTGCGCCGGCACCGGCCGGCGCGGAGCGATCGGACGCGTTTATTTATCGGAGCTCTCTAGCGAGGAATATAACAATACTTAATAAAAACGTGCTTTTCAGCGCGACCACGTTTCAGTAATTATAAGTAGCACACCCGAAGCCGAAGTGGGCCGCTATGTTTTTATATACAACGTTCACAGTTTTTCTGTAGTGTATTTAGTATCAGCATTGCACCCGTGCGAAGCCGGGGCGGGTCGCTAGTTGTTAAATAAAACAACAATCTTAATCAAATAACAATCACATAATCGTTTCAGAAAAGTCTTAATCTCTATATTGTAATAATTTTTATTTCTAGTCTTTGTTAATATCAAATCACAGACATATTACTTATTTAGGTTACTACTTAGGGGGCCATTAATTTATTACGTAAGATGATTTAGGGTGGGAGGTCTCGATAGTTCTTACGTAAGATCACAAAAATGCGCAAAGTAAAAAAATAAAAATTATACTTTTTAAACAAACCAAACGTATATTCATTATTTCCTTTAGATTGTTATGTAATAAATATTAAACAGGGGGGGAGGGGGTTGGCCTATTCTTATTTTTTCTTATAATAGGGGAGGATCATGGGGTCAAAAACTAGCGAAAATAGTCTTACGTAAAAAAAGAATGACCCCTTATCTATACGGTTTTATTTTAAGAATAATAAACTTGTAACGAGTATATTATAGGAACTGGATCAGTCGGGATTCTTATTTATACTAATATATTTTAGACAACAATAACAAAATCAACAAAAATATGTACTTGTCAACACAACACACGATGCACCTATAATATAGTATAGGTACATTCTAAGAGTACTAAGATTATATAAAAAACGATGCGTAGGATTTATTTCATACCTAGTTAATTGAAATATCCAAACTTTCTACTTAACTTAGTTTTACATTCTCGCTCAAAAAAAGAAGTTGGTCTAATTTTTTTGGAGCCAATCTGTTTCGTCTTTCATTAGTTATCATGCCAGCTTTACTAAACATTCTTTCAGATGGCACTGAAGTTGCGGGCATGTTAAGATACTAACAGGCTAGTGTTTAAGTGTGGAAAAGTATTAGAGTGCATTTTCCAAAATTCGAAGGGATTCTTTTTGCGATCAACATATGGCATTTCAAGGTACTGTTTTATAGTGCATATGGCATTGGTAAATAGGAGTGATAGTTGAACGAATTGCGGAAACTTTTTGGTCGAAATCACTCGGATTTGAAGTCCTCGGATTAATGGTGTTATTCTTGACATTGTTGGGTACATTTCGCCCGACAAATCTTCTGTCATAAATAAAATTAATTTAAAAATTTGAACGCAGTCATCAATTGCTTCCCAATCTGACCCGTCTAGATTTCTCGGAGCATTTGGCAGTGATGAAAGGGCTGCTGACAGTGACAGTTTCATTTCTGATAACCTTTCCATCATAATTACTGCAGAGTTCCACCTGGTGGGTACATCTTGCTTCAGCTTTAATTCGTGAAGTCCCATCTGATGCTGTATTTCTCTCAATTTGTATGCTGCCAAATTACTTTGTTTGAAGTACGTGACTAGCGATCGGCACTTTGAAAGTAAACTTTCTAGAGATGGATTTTCTTTGATGCTATCTTGAACCGACAAATTGAGCGTGTGAGCGACACATGGATGATGATACTTATGAAGATGTTCCGTGATAGCTTTTTCATATTTGCAGCGTTATCAGTCACCACTGTAACTATCTTGTTGGTAATATTCCATTTTGCTAAAATATTTAAAATAGCTTGTGCAATATTAACAGCAGAATGATCAGTTTGCACTTCTTCGGTAGATAAAACTGCAAAACGAATTTGGAATTCGTATACATAATGTGCAGTCACCTTTATATAGGCTCTGTTACTATCAGATGACCACATGTCAGTGGTTGCAGAAATGTTGTCAGTTTTTTCAAATTGGTTTTTGAAACTGGTGCTTATCAATTCATATTCTTCGGATATCACGTTCTCCGACAGCACTTTTCGGGATGGTAACTTGTGTCGAGGAATATATTTTTTTACAATAAAATTGAATCCACGGTTTTCAACTATTGACAGTGGTTGACGGTCTACTGCAATCATACGCATTAAATCTTTGTCGAATTCGCGACGTTCATCGTCGCTTACCTCAGTCTGCGCTAAGCCGTATAATCTCATCTGTTTTATTCTTTTTGGAGGGGGTGCACTCTGTTTTGTTACTTGCGTACTATTAATGGAGCTGGTAGTGGCCGTTGTTGTGGGTGCGGAGCTATATGTTATATGTATATGTTTAAGCCACGGGCATTGAGATGTCAGCTGACGATATAGTTGTAGGTAATGCGGGATTCAAAGGACTATTTTCAGTTGCAGTTGGAGTTTGTTCTTCTAATGCTTGCGATAATTGAACGGGATGTTTCCTTTTTAGGTGATCATTGAGATTAGTTGTATTGCCGAAGTACTTGTAAACAGTTTTACACAATTTGTATTCCACTGATGTCACTTTACCGTTTTCCAATTGTTTATTAAAAAACTCCCACACTATTGATATTTTAAAATTTCGTGGCATTTTAATGAATTTAAAAACTAAAAACTTAATCGTAAGTAAAGGTATAAACGTTCACAAATTACGCGCGACTCGAGTCTGGCACGCTCTCGCCTCCAACTAACTAACATGCACCTCGGCTCGATGCATGCAATCGACTGACCAGCTCCCTCCCTCGCACATAAGGCAAAACGATCGATTTACGACGACAAAAATATTTATAATGGAAAGGAGATTGGCAAAACCCCATGTATTTTCAGTATCACATACAGGCTTACCGTTTCATAGAATGAATATATGGATTTGAATGCTAGAATAGAGTATAACAAAATATGTAATGGTAAGACATACATTAAACTTGAGGATATTAAATTGATTTATACATAACCTCAAAATGGACCACCAAAATTATTTTTGGTGGTTTTTGGTGGTTTTTTAAGTAGGTAGGTAAGTATTATTACTGACCTACCTACTTATGTAACTCAAGGTAGTCCCTTATTGATCATAAAGTGGATAGATAGTACTTTAATAACTATAGAAGGATTTTTGTGTGACTAGTAAGATTTTAAAGTGGGTTACTTTAAAATCTTACTAGTTCTAAGTTGAGATAAGGAAACAGCAAATACAGATAAGATTTTGAATTATTCTAGGCCATCCGATTGCTGTGACGTCACTTATAATAGTAATTAACGACAAAACATAACAAGCAAGAACCTTAACTATTTATAAGATCCCTAATGTTTATACACCTATGTTTAACAAAATAAATGATTCTGATTCTGAACGTACCTACCTTTTGCGGGATTTGAATCCGCATCCAAGATGGTTCATGGTCCATCCATAAGATGGTCGTCAACAGGATTAAAAAAAAATTAATAAAAATATAATAGGTAAAAAACAAAACCATAGTATTTATAATAAGTTTTTATTCTATACTTAACAATACATTGTCAAGAAACGCCACAGGGGGGGTTGTTCCTTCGTGTCGAGCGTAAGCTAAATACCACACTACACTCATGACATGTGAACAACAGCCCACGGTTCTGAGTCCTACTATACAATTACAGCAGTAGCCGATGATGGCGCTCCGACCTTGCTGTTCCCTTTCAACGGCTACGAAAACAAAATATGTGTTCCGTCCCACATGGCGGGATTTTATTTTTGCTCTTAACAAAAAAGGATTTTCTCCTCCTAAACTGGTCAAATCCAGCTGGTCGCGACCTATTTCTAGTGTATAAATTCCGTGAAAGCGGAAATGTTCTCCAACGTATGATCTAGCTTGGCGGATCTGGTATGTGCCACACGTAAACAACACCAATTCTTCTATGGAGAGCCGTGGGAATGATATAATTGAGGCATCTTTATTCGTAAACATAATACTGCGACGATTCAGGCGCTCCATAGCTACAATCGCGGCTAATTCGTTATCTAGAAATAAACGTTCATTTATAATATTTAATATCATTTGAGCGTTTTCTGGGTTAGTAAATCGAGTTCCAAATGCATTTAATACAGCACAAGACATTGTTTTAGCATGAACAATATTCGTAGATTTTTACCAAAACAATGAGTCTTATCAAACGTCAAAAAATCAAAAAATATCATGACGGCGCATGACGGTATATATATTTTTTTCGTATTTGACATACTTAACTGACAGCTGTGTTGCCAAATATCACTGTAGTAATAAGTTTTAATTGGCTCTATTTTATGCGTTTTGTTTCCATAACGGGGCTGCACCCATCATCAATCATGGTTTTTTTAATTTCTCCCAACAACTAATAACACATTTTTGCTTGGAAAATAACTACGGATATAAGGGCCCCCGTGCACTGGGCAGCCTGGCTGCGCAGCCAGGCTGCGGCAACCAGAATATTTGCGCAGCCAGTTATAGCAGCCAATCAACGACTAGTCTAGATCCTTCCGTCGAGCGACATGGACGTGGAAGAACTTATAATTATTGCTTACCTATCTCGTAAAAAACGCAAAACAAAGAAAAGACACTGGATTCATCCTCTTTTTCTAGAAAGACATTCAAAAGGCTTATTCCAAACCTATTTCAAAGATGTTCGCGCATTCCCAGACCGGTTTTTTAACTACACGAGGATGTCAGTGCAATCGTTTGATAACCTTTTGGAAAAAATACGAAATTCAATCAAGGGCATTGATACTCCTATGCGAGCTTGTATAAGTCCTGAAGAAAAACTGGTGATAACTTTGAGGTGAGTACGAAAATGAAAGATATTGTTAATTAGTCATAACATTTATTATTTATTTCTTACATGTATGGTAATGAATTACCTAGTTCAAGTTGTCCTGTGTAGTAAATAATTCTAGTAATTCAGAACCCTGAGACATATCTGTTGCATTTGTGTCAGTTGGTGATAACGCATCAGTATAAACAGTATTGTCTTGCCTGTCTGGAACAGCCGTAGAATACCCACGGCGGCTTTCAGTGGTCGAGGCTTCTGGTCTATAATTCGAGTGTGTCGAGTATCCATAGCGATACTGCCCACTGCTTGTGGTTTCCGGTCCATATTCAGTTGAGTATCCTTGACCTTGGCGATATTGTCCACTGAACGATGTTTGTGGTCTATATGATCTGGCGGCCGAAGTCCCTGGTTCATAATCAACATAACGTTGGCGAAACGGACTAAATTCGGAATCGTGAGTTTCCATCTGAGCTCTTTTTATAACTTCAATTAACTCCATTTTTGTAGAAAGCTTACGATGTCTCGGGATGTTTTTAAAATCATCTAGAAGTGAAAGCATAAATAGTCTATCTGAATCAGACTCTTGCTCTCTTTCACGCTCTTCTCTCATTACAATACTTTCCCTTAATACCTGCACCAAATTATCGTTATCGTCGTCACTTGTCTTCTTCTTTTTGGAAACAGGTCGTTCACCTTGAGTACTACCGCTGTTAACGTTGGTTTCGGCAGTGCGTGTTTCATCCATGCTATTTTGAGTTTCATTCATTAGTACGGTGGGCCGAAGAAAATGAAGTTGTTCGAAATATACGTATGGACTCTTGCGCGAAGCTGCTGATCCACTTTTAACACCAGCTCTGCGTTTTACTTCCCTGCTGTAACTAGTCCTGATGTTCTTCCACTTGCTCTGTAGAGATTTACCTGAAAATTATATTTGTTCTTTGTTACAGATATCTTGCTACAGGATGTTCTCTAATGGAATTGAGTCATAATTATCGGATTGGACATACAACTGTCCGAGATATCATATATAAAGTTTGCATGGCGATTTGGGAGAATATGAGACAGTCATCGTTTCCAGAATTAAATGAAGAGAGGTGGCTTGAAATAGCAAAAGGTTTCAATGAAAATGCAAACTATCCCAATTGCGTTGGTGCCATCGATGGAAAGCATATAAGAGTGATAAAACCCAGCGATTCAGGATCACTGTACTATAATTATAAAAATTATTTTTCCATCGTTTTACTTGCTGTATGCGATGCAGATTACAAGTTCACATATATAGATGTTGGGGCTTATGGAAAATGTAGCGACTCATCTATATATAAAGAATCCATTTTGTATCAAAAACTTGTCAACAAAGATATACAAATCCCGGAGAAGCGCCCCATATCAAATAATGGAGTACCGATGCCATACGTCATAGTGGGGGATGAGGCATTTGGCTTATGTGAAAATTTAATGAGACCTTATGGAGGTAGGAGTTTAACAGCGGAGAAAAGAATCTTCAACTATAGACTGTCTCGGGCAAGGCGGTACATAGAATGCACATTTGGGATTTTAGCCAACAAATGGAGAATTTTTCACCGTCCACTAGATGTCCGACAGGAACTTGCAATTGCCATAGTACAAGCTTGCTGTGTCTTACATAACTACGTGCGCGAAAGAGACGGGTATAGATTTCAAGACACACTGTGCGTTCCACCAGAACTGGAAATAACCGGTGGACCCACAAATAGAGGCAGCCGATCATCAGCATCTTATAGGGATTTATTTGCGGATTATTTTATTAATGCAAATCCGTTAGAATGGCAAAACAGATACGCATTAGAATAGTGCCTACCTATTTATCTAAATAAAACATTGAAGTGAAAATACCTAGTTAAGTACAAAAAAGAACAATAACTAATACAGAGTTATTCTGCGATACCTTACAAAAATATTGATTGGTGTTGTAGAATCACCCTGTATTATACTGTATAATCCAGATAATAAATAAATAAAAATAAATAAATAAATAAAAATACATGCTTACCAAATTCATTTTTTTCATTTTCTGATAAATTTTCCGAGCACATTTTGTTCGTGATTTCTTCCCATCTTCTTTTCTTTAAATCCCGATCACTGTATTCTTCTGATGTTATATCCCAAATTGCTTTACGGCTTTCAATTTCCCGAATAAATTTCTCTGTATCGAAAGTCATCTTATCAAAGTTCGGAACGCAAAATACGTCTGGCTGCTACAACTAGTGCGCGGAGACTGACCGCAGCCACATACATTCGCCTACACACGTTCTGGCTGCGCGCAGCCAGCCGGCTGCCGTGCAAACAAGCGCGTTGTATTGGCTGCCGCAGCCGGGAATTCGTGGTTGCCTAGTGCGCGGGCTCCTATACAACGTCATATGTTTTACTGGCTGCCGCAGCCTGGCTGCGCAGCCAGGCTGACTAGTGCGCGGGGGCCCTAAGACCTATAATTTGTATATAACTAGATTTTGGAACGTTTGGATTTGATGAGGTACCCAACTCGCCAATCTTCTTTGTTAAAGTTAATTGAATCGCTTGTTTTCAAAACAGCACTTGTCCAAAACTGTGTTTTTACAGGAGGAACAAAAAACAAGATAGCAAAATATTTTTCAGGATGACCCATGATTATTGTCAATTGAGAACAAATAAAATATATATTTTTACCGATTAAGCAAATAAAATAATACAAAAAATTATATTTTTACCCTTTTTTTTATATTCAAAATTTTGGACATGTGCTGTTTGGAAAACAAAAGTGGACATGTGTTGTTTAGTCAGTAAATGTAATACTACTCATACTAATATTTTATTTTAAAATAATACAATTTGTAGGTAATTTATAAACCTTTATTTTTATTTTCATTTTACATTAAATTTTACATAAAAAAGCAAGTTTTTAATCATCTTCATTGTCTACATCGGCTTGTGTTGTTGGCCATGCCAATATTTTAGTATAAAAATCTTGATGAATATCAGGAATATAACTCATCAGCTTATTAATATCTTGAATTTTCTTTGAGTTTATGGGGTTAACACCCTCATATGCCTTTTTGTGTGGCAGACGTACTCTTTGGGCATAACGTAACTTAAATGTATTTTTTATAGGGTTGTTTATGAACTCATGTGCTTGAACAAGACCTGGCCTTTTGACTGAATGTCTAAATTCTTTAAAGGCAGTGGGCTGGAAATGAATTTTCTGGGGTCTGCTGACAGCCCTGCCTTTGGTTTCTTCGGATACTGCTGTTTTGGAATAATAAGATGGCCACCAGTTCTTGAAATCCAAAAAGATCTCACTGTCATTTAAAAGCTGTACCTCCAATCTGCCTATTGTATTTACTGAATTTGTAATGATTTCGACATACTCCATAGGCACATAAATTCGGTCACTTTTTGACAAGTCCCTTTTTATTGTGCCAAAGACCCTGTCACAAGGGTTAAATGAATGCCCTCTCACAGGGAAATATTCCCTCACATTGTTGAAACGGCCAGTATCAACAAGTGCAGCACAATATCTAACCATTGTGTGATTTTTATTTTGCCCGGTACAGCCATCCGAGAACAATCTTAAATTTTTCACACTTGCAGGTATGTAGTTTTGAATATAATCATGTATCATGGAACACACGTCATTTGCTCCTTTTTTTGCTATACCTTCATGATATACATAGGCCACCGACTGTCCCGTTTTGAGGTTGTGTATTAAAAATACATTCACCCATAGCTGTCTCAGGTAAAATACATCCTGTACAGGTATGTGCGGAAGGGGCAAATTTTGCATGTAATCAAAACAGAGTCCGACTATATCATTTCTTTGTTGACATAAATCTTTAGTGTTCTTAATACAGCTATAAAACTTGTTTGCCCTTGCTTTATGCACTTTTAGATCTAACTCGGCTTGCTTTTTCACAGAATCACTCACATGTGAGTTTTTTATGGTGATATTCAGTTGCTCACACGTTATACATGTATCTACTTGGGGTCTACCGAAGTGAAGGTCAAAATGTTGTTTGAAAATGGCATAGTATAGACCATATGTGACATTCAGTCTGGGATACTTAGTTTTGAAATAAGTATGCATATCTTTTATTGTTAGCCTGGGGTCCAGATAAGTGTAAGTTCTATTCGAGTAGTGACTTACATGTGTAGGGAAGGATTTTATGTGTTCTTTTACCTTGTCTACTATTTCAGCTGGGGTTGAACGATGTGTATTTCCAAGGTTTTTTCGTTTTGGAACCTTGTCAGCTATCATTAAAGTCTGCAAACGTCTAATTCTTCCCATTTTTATATCATATGTATTTAGAAATGTAGTTTTGCAAACCTTCTGTTTGTTTCCACTGGCGGCAGTAGGTAAATAATATGTAAACGTAGCAGCTCGAGGTTTACTTTTTTGTGAATTTGCTCGTGGCCGTTGTCTGACGATATCAGTTTTAATGATCAATCCCAACAAATGAACATCTTGTTCAATGCTTGTCTCATATGAATAAAATTTCACAAATTCTGAATTTTGGTCATCCAATGTGAGCTTAGAAGAACACTTGTATCTGCATCCAACATCACAAAAACCTTTAGCCGAACGTCTTGGTGCACTGCGTCCTGATGAAGTAGTGTATTCTGCTCCTGAGACACGGGCGATCTTAATCTTGTTTTTTGCATATTCCGAGACATGTGATACACCTTTCTTTCGCTTTCTGGAAGTCTCGGAAGAACTTCCCGATGCTTCAACGGGGTTTTCAGCTTCAGGCTCCATGTATTGTATCCAATCATAACAGAGAAATAATCACACGACGACAGGACAAGCAAGAGAGAGCGGCAAAAAACGATGAAGTTGACAAGTGACAACTGTCAATGTCAGTGACTGATGTTTGTTTTCCATAGAGCATAAGTCCCGGACTAAAGATGTTTGGAAACTAAACGCAGTTTACGTAGCCCTTAGAAATCTGACAGAATGTATGGGACTAGTGTAGTATTGTTTCAAAGAAAGTTGAACAGTACCGAAATAAGAGGGTTGCCGTTGAAAAAAATTTTTTGGAATTTTGGACATGTGCTGTTTTGAAAACAAGCGATTCAATTGTATAAACATATTTTTGAGTGGCTATTACCTATCCTAAGCAGTTAGTCGTTTTCTAACTCAACCTACTGACTTATAAGTAGTGATTTTTTTAATATCCTTTCGGATGTCGACCTCCGTACACGCACAAGACGTCAATGTCAACGCTTTTACGAGTAAGGGCGCGTACACATAGAACATCCGTTTTACAGGATCCTTTTTAACTGATCCGTCGCTACTGGAGGTAATATTCACACAGCATTTACAGGACCGATTTTAACAGATCCGACGCTACTGGAGGTAATATTCACACAGCATTTACAGGACCGATTTTAACAGATCCGACGCTACTGGACTTTCGTTCTTCAGTGTATCG
Organism: Eurois occulta; assembly: GCA_950022335.1. Taxonomy (NCBI): domain Eukaryota; kingdom Metazoa; phylum Arthropoda; class Insecta; order Lepidoptera; family Noctuidae; genus Eurois; species Eurois occulta. The sequence goes on along the minus strand of OX465500.1, from coordinate 14,950,192 downwards.
CCTACTTTCTACGAGAATGGACGTTGTCGTGTTGTATTGGTACTATCGTCGTCTGCGGCGGAGGAAGCCCCGGCGTTATTGGATACATCCACTATTAAGGCAAAGATTTTGTCGTGGTGCTGTTGTGCGTCAGCTGAAAGAAGACGAATCTAAATTTTTTACTTATTTCCGAATGACGACGTCTACTTTTGATGACCTTCTTAAACGATTAGAAAAGGATTTAAAAAAGAAAGACACAAACTGGAGGAAAAGCTTGTGCCCTGAAGTAAAACTAGCGATATTTTTAAGGTAAGAACTTTAATTTTTGTTATTATCAATTAAAATTTAAAATGACAAAAAGGTTTACAAAAATGAAGATTTATTTCAAAACATAGACAGATCTGGCAAGTCTGACTCCTGGCTGAATGTAGATTCTACTGATGGCGAACCTTCTACTGATGGTGTAGAGTCAAGATGATGTGGCCTACTAAAATAACCTTGGGTGTGGTAGTGAGGAGTGCTAGAACTTTGTGAATATGGAGGCCACTCGTAGTTTGACTGACCATATCTTCTACTTTTAATATTTTGTAAAAGGTTTATCACTCCAGACTGAAATTCTAAAATTTGATCGCCATTAAGTGAAGCCAGTTGCGGCAAAATACCTTTGAAGAACGATAAATTGGGATCTTCAAACTCATTTTTAGTTTTTTTTAACTGATCATTCATGTATTCAATCATTTTGGCGTCTACTTCATTCACATTTCTTTTGATTGCCTTGCGTTGCGGCGGGGCTAAATTTTGTCTTTCCTTTTGTCTGTCACTACCACTTTGTTCCGTAATCTGATCAGGTTCATCTTCGTTGTCTTTATTACTTTCTACTGTTTCCGTGATGTTGTCATTAGCAGGGACGTTCTCGTGTGTATCACCTGGGGTGACAACTTTTTTCAAAAATAACATTTGATTGTGATATTTGTAAGGCTTGGTATTTGAGGCAGCAGCTCCAGATTTCTTCAATTTCTTTTTCTCACTCAATGTTCGTATCCAGGCATCTCTAGTCGAATTCCATTTTTTTATAACATATTTTCCTGAAGCAAGTAAATAATAATATAAGATGGTTGTCAATAGCTTAGTAAGTGAAAGGCGAATAAGAAGGTAGAATAGACTTGTCAGTAATTAATTACCATATTGGTCAGTGGATAAGTCAAATTGACAGTGCAAGAACTAATCGGTCAGTAAATAATGGGAAGCAAAAAAGTATTACTAATGTTTAAATAAATTTATTTTAATTAGGTAATTTTATAATTTAGTTCAGTTCAGTTTAATTTTATTTTATTTATGTACTATATATATAAGTATGAGTTTTGATTTACGACTTTGCTAAAAACTCTCATAAAAATTTCGACTTTCCATACAAAATTTGTTGGTCACTATAATATTTTATAGTTTTATAATAAAACAAGACTTATTCATCAAGCCATCTTTAATAGTCTGACCATAGAGAAGTACCTCTACGAAACATAGACATATACATAATCAGTAATAGACAAAATTAACTAAAACTAAACCCTTACAGTCACTAACGTTACTTTGTATGGGAAGTCAATATATGTGTAATAATATAGTAATTGATTAATTTATTTTTTTTAGGTATGCAGCGTCTGGGTGTACATTTCAAGAACTTTATTACGTCTTTCGTGTCGGTGTGTCAACTATAAGCAACATTATTAAGGAAGTTACACGATGCATATGGAACAACTTGAATGACGAGTTTATGCGACTTCCTACAACAGTGAGTGAATGGGAGCATATATCAAATGGATTCGACACAAAAGCAAATTTTCCCCACTGTTTAGGAGCAGTGGACGGTAAACACATCAGACTTCGAAAACCAGCAAAAAGTGGCTCAATGTACCTAAATTACAAAGACTTTTTTTCCATCATATTATTAGCGATCGTAGACTCTGACTATCGTTTTCTATATGTTAGTATTGGGTCGTATGGAAAAGAATGCGATTCATCAATATTCAAGGAGTCGACATTTTGGAAAATGATGCTAGATGGCAGTTTACAAATACCAGAACCTTGCCCATTAATAACAGGCTCAGAAACGAGAGTTCCCTACGTCATAATCGGCGATGAAGGTTTCGGTTTACACGAAAATTTAATGAGGCCATTTAGCGGGACGCATTTAGACGTAAATAAGCGAATATATAACTATCGTTTGACCAGAGCTAGACGATACGTTGAATGTGCATTTGGTATTCTTGCTAATAAGTGGAGAGTATTCCACCGGCCTCTAGACGTCAACAAAACAACAGCTATATGGATAGTTAAGGCATGTACCGTTCTACACAACTTTGTAAGGGAAAAAGAGGGCTTAAAGGATGGCAACACATCCGAATCTGAAGCATTTCATTTCAATAGCCTACCTGATGATGAAACGCTACGAGGTGGTCGAACTGCAAATTCAGTTCGAACGGAATTCGAAAACTATTTCGTGTCCGAATCTGGGTCAGTTTCTTGGCAGAATGAAGCTATTTAAAATAAAAAACAATGTCTCCATTACAATATAAAATAAATACTTACCAAATTCTTGTCTTTCTTTTTGTTCCATAGCTTCAAAATCCTCCTTTAGAATACCGCATATTTCGCGCCAAGCTGCGGTTTTTGCAATTTTATCTTTATAAATCTCCAGTGTTTTGTCCCAAAGAACTGGTCTACTTTCAACACAATTTATCAAAACTTCTTGCTCAACATATTTTTCAAACGCCTTGCTTGCCATGATTATGATAGCACTGGACACGTGCACTACTCTAGGAATGAAACCGGCAAATGGCGGCTGTGTGTAGCACATCGCACCCCGCGCACCCCCGTGCAAAGCCTCGTGCGGTTTCAATCCGATAAAACGGATTAGTATAGTATTACTGGATCCGGAATACTGTGTGAACTGGCTCATACAACTACATACGCTAATACATATACGTTTAAACGGACCTGTAAAACGGATTGCTGCTTATTTTGTCGGATCAGTATTTTTTACTGGATCCGGAATACTGTATTCTGTATGAACTCGCTCATACAACTACATACGCTAATAACATATACGTTTAAACGGACCTGTAAAACGGATGTTCTATGTGTACGAGCCGTAAGGTAATAACGTTAGGTAGGCTTCAGAAAAACGAAGATTATCTGCCACACTCAGAGACGTTCAATGATTACTTAGATCGATCCTTAGTATAGATTTAAAAAAGTACACTCTCAGAGTCGGTTAACGATTCATTAGCGTCCCTTAATGTCCATTAAAGTTAAGCATAGCCAAACCTTCACTTAACTTCTAAACGATCCATTAAGACATTGACAAAGTGACAGTTACCATTGTTGAGGAGGTTATTTAATTATTAATTTGTGTTATTTTACTCGTACAACTTAGATAGTAAATTCGCAAGTGTGTCGAGGCAAAATGTCTGATCTAGTGGATTTTATCGAGTTTGCAGAGTATGCCAGAAGGTATAGAGATGTGGGCCCAAGGCGGTATTTACGTGATTATTCCGATCCCTTTACAAAATACTCCGTTCAAGATTTTTTTGCGCGGTATAGATTTTCACCAATATCGGTCAAAAATGTTTTATTGCCTTTGGTGGAACCTGATCTTCAGAAACCATCGAAACGAGGTTTACCATTTGCCCCAGAAATAATGTTGCTGATAACATTACGGTTCTTCGCTACGGGCAGTTTTCAGGTTAAGGCGCGGGCCCACCGCGGTGCACGGAGAGGCTACGCACGTGTATTAAGCTTCGCTTTGTAAGAAAATTTATGTGGTTGTGTCCACTGCAACCCACGGAGAGGCTACGCATGAATTGACGTCATTGATACATGCGTGGCTTGCTCGAATAGGCGGTTACATAGCTCAACGTTGTCGACGTGGGTCTATGTTTCCACTGGAGTACACGAATATATGTCAAACACCGTGGATTGCAGTGGCACGTGCGTAGCCTCTCCGTGCGCCGTGCCACGCTATACATAGTCGTGGGTCATATTCGTGTACTCCAGTGGAAACGTAGACCCACGTTGTCAAACAAATTAATACACGCAGCTAAAATGCGCCGCGTGCCCGTGCACAGCATGCGCCGCGGTGGGCCCGCGCCTTTAGTGTGCATTAATAGAACATATGTATTGTACAAACAAAAAAACATCATTTGATATGTATTCTTTATCGGTTTATTCATTTTACAGAAACTAGATGGAGATGTAATGAATATTTGCCAGCAATCTGTTTCTAGAATCATTGCTCGTGTATCAGCATTGCTAGCAAGCAAAATGAAAAATTTTGTAAAGTTCCCGTCAACAGTAGAAGGAGTTAACACAGTGAGGTAAGGCTATATTAACTAAAATATTATTAAATTAATATTAACCTTACATGTTCTCATGAAGGCCTATCTATATATCAATTATACTTATTATTGTTCTTTTTCTTACAGACAACAATTTTATGAAGTGGCACATTTCCCTGGTGTAATTGGCTGTATAGATTGTACACACATAAAAATTAAAAGTCCCGGAGGAATGACATCAGAAGTCTATAGAAATAGAAAAGGATGGTTTTCTGTGAATGTTCTGGCAGTCACAGGGCCTAACTTGGAATTCTTTGATTTAGTTGCCCGGTGGCCCGGCAGTACTCATGATAGTTTTATTTATAACAGCAGTGCCATTAAGCAACAAGTAAATTTTGGAGTATTACAAGGAATTCTTTTAGGAGACAGTGGATATGCTGTTAGTAATGTACTTCTAACACCATTCTTATCACCCAGTACAACACCTGAAGAAAATTACAACAAAAGCCATATAAAGACAAGAAATACCGTGGAAAGATGTTTTGGCGTTTGGAAGAGAAGATTTCCTTGTCTTCAAGTGGGAATGAGCTTAAAGCTACAGACAATTGTCAGTGTCATATGTGCATGTGCAACACTGCACAATATAGCTATTATGGTAGATGATTTGGCACTATTGAACAGCAATGACATTGGTGTAGATGATGTTATTGATGTTCTACCAAATACTGAAAATCTCAATAGTAGTGGCTTTGTGATGCGACAATCTTTTGTGGAAAGGTTTTTTTCTTAAATAAATATCTGTTAATTATTCAAATAATTACTTTTATTTTACAACACACAAACAAGTTATGCTTATTTATTTATTACAATCACATAGATTTCTTAACTTTTTCTAATTCTAATTTTGCCTTTTCTACTTCTAATTTTGCCTTTTCTGCGTCTGAAACAAATCAGCTTTATTTTGTGTAGTGTTGCTATAAATTAGTGTGAGACCAGTAAAAATGCCAGTGTAAGAAAATCTAATTAATGGAATTGGATGTTTTTTACAATTTAAATCATTGTTACATATTTATTCTTAAATACAAATGTTACTCATGTCTAAGGGTTTGTTTTTGGAGAACTGTGAATGAAAAACCGAGTAGAGCGCCATCTGTCACTAATGTACTCAACTACTAAGACCCACTAAAATCCTTCAGAAAAATTGAATGTTCCGAGTGAAATGACCCTGATATTGACTGCTATTACAAAGTACTCTGTGATTGGCTGGCCGGTAATGTTTGCAAAAAACGCTAACGAAAATAATTCAATGTTATTATTTTACTATTATTTTCAAGGAAATCTTGTTATTATGATTATTATTGATACATTTTCTGTTTGTCATGTCAATTTATTCTAAATAATGTTATTATTTTACCGACTTCAGGATAGTAGGAGGTTCGTGTTTATTGTTTTTTTTTTATCAATGTAGATATTTACTTATGTGATTTATGAACCGATTTATTTATATGTACTAGTTGTTGCCCTCGGATTCGCTCGTGGTTTCGATCAAGTCTTTTTATAGCTCATTTTTAGGGTTCCGTACCTCAAAAAGAAATAAAACGGATTACTTTTTGTCCGCTGTTTTGTTGATGTGGCGTCAACCTTGCTTACGCAATTAAAAGATATAGACGTTTATGTCACATTTCTCACACATTTGCAAAGGGAATCAAACCAACAGGGTACTTCCCGTTGACCTCGGATCATGAAATTTGGCAAGAAGCAATGATAAAAGCTGCTATTAAAGCGCAACCACATCATTGTATACACAGGGTGTAAGGGACAGCCCTCCCCGCAAACCTTTATTATCTCAAAGTACCTAAAGTACCTAAGCAATAATTGCTAATTTATGTTTGAAAATAAATTAATAATTACACAGGTCTGCAATGGTTTTCCTCTATGAAATCGGAGTAACGTTTTCCATAGTTTCAGATGTGCTGATTACGACAAAAATAATAAAAAAAATCCATCACGTCAGGATTTTTTGATATTGAATATTTAAGATTGTACTGAAAAATGTCTTAGCGCCTACATTTTTAAATTTATAAAATTACTTCAGCTTAATTTTTATTGCATTTAATTAGTGTAAGGGGACATAGAAATTAATCAAAATCAGTAATTTGTTAATTACTACATAATGAGTTTAAGTAAATCTATGAGAAAATCTAGGATCTAGCAGAAAATCTAGGAGCCGTTAGCGAAGAACAAGGCGAAAGATTTCACCAAGATTTGAAAGAGCTTGAAGTCCAGAATCAAGGGAGATGGAATACTAGCATGATGGCGGACTATTGTTGGTTATTGAAGCGCGACGATCCAAACCAGAAATTTAAGCGGAAATTGCACAACCGAAGCTTCCAGAAAAAAAGGACCAGGTTCCACAAATAAAATTTACATGTAATTTAGACTAGTAATAAGTTGTTATTATATATTAGTAGTTTTTTAAGTTAAAAGTAATGTACTTTTTTTTAAATATATTTTTTTATGTGACAACTTGTGTTTTTTTCCTATTTTCTATCTGTACCTTTTTTGAAAAATCTGGAGGTGATGGAGAAAAACTAAGTACATATTCGTAATTAACGCACCAAAATACCCTAGAATCAGCTATCAAATTCCCGAGAGGAAGTTATGACCCTCATTTTGCAGGCCTGTGTTATTATTTGTTCACTTATTTACTTACTATCAGCAAATCTAAGAAAGGGCTTCGAGAGGTTTGAAATAAAATGCATTTTCTTTTCAAGGAATGTTTAAAATTATTTAATAATAAAACTTTAAATATATACATTTTTGTACACAAAAAACCATAAGATAGGTACACTTTATTGTAACTGAAGGGTTTGTCCTGATTTTAGCCAAACTTTAGCAAAATTTACAAATGTTTAAAAAAAGGTTTGTGCTGTACATATCGTGGGTTTTATTTACAAAATCAGATTTGTCCCGTAAGATATTATCCACAATGCACAAACCCAGACTGATATCTGCCTCGTAAGATACCATTCGCAATGCACAAACCCAGTCTGATATGTGTCCCGTAAGATATCATTCACAATGCACAAACCCAGACTGATATCAGTCAGATATCAACGCAGACGCCTAAAGGCGCAACCACGCTACCGTTTCGTCCCCGATAGCTGTAACGCCCCCGATAACAGCAACGAAAGAAGTAGTAAACGAGATACATAAACGGTTAGGCGTCCCGTCAAAACGTGACCCTCATGCGAGAGCCCCGGATCACGATCACATTCAAACACAGTCGTAATCCACACCCACACCCCAAAAACGTTTACTCTTTGCGCTTCCGTTTCCGCCCACGTATATCTACGCCTGGGAGCTCTTTTGCAGAATGCCAAATTCTCCAACAGTCCCCAAAACAAAGATATGCGTCACACGTGATGCACCTTGAGTGAACGGCTTTGGATTTCTTCTGCCGTTGACAAATCACACATCTCTTTGTATTCTCACGTCCCATCAAGTGCTCTGGCTCGTGCATGATATTTCGCCTCAGCCTCACGTTTTCCACTGGTGCCTGACTGATCCCTATTGAACAGGGGCGATGCCGTTTAAGTAGAGATTCAGCAAGTGCATAGCGGAACTCACGATGCGTCACGGGCAATTTATCAGTTGTACGTTTCAGAGAACTTACAACATCACAAGCGCATTATGTATACTCACATTCAGTAGCCTTTTAAACATTTTCACATACCATTTCACGCCTCTCTTTCGCTCCAACAGATACATGGCGAGTTTTTGATCTTTGAGATCAACACCTCCCATGGATTTGTTGTAATCTTTTATACATACCGGTTTCTCCGTCGGTTTACCAGCCCTAGTTCCATTATAGGTATCGGGTCTGTGATTGGTGGATATTATATTCACCATCTTGGAGTCCATCCATGCAATGATGGATACGTCTCCAGAATGGCGAGATATAATAGTGGGGACTTCTTCACTTTCTTCGACACCTTGAAGTCACTAGGGACGTTTCGACGGTTTACACGAAGGGTTCCTAAACAATCAAAGCCCAAACTCTTGAGGTATCGTGCTAATGATGGACAATTATAATAATTATCCATCACCACACAATGCCCCCGATGTTCAAGACCTTGCAATAGTTCAAGAACCACTTTCGTGCTCTTCCCCCCCAAATCGACGCCAAGTGATAGATCACCGTCGGAACTGTCATCCTTGCCCGTGTAGATTTGGAACCTAGCCATATAGCCAGTGCGGGACTCACATACTGCCGTGCTTGTGATATATACAGTAAGTGACATGGAGACACTTTCGAGAAAAAGGCGGTCAAAGTTTTTTTTTTACTTCTGACGTTTCTCTCATTAAAATTAACTTTTCTAAAATGTTTTAGATGAAAATGTGTTTGTTTAATAATTTGTATATTTTCTTTTTTATTTAGTAATAATATTTAAATTTTAAAGCTTGAAAAAATATGTATATTAAGGAATGGACAATTAAAAAATAATGTTTTTTTTTGTATTAGTACAGTAAGTGTGTGACTTACTGTAACAATCTTTAGTTTTAAGTACATACTGCAACAATGATAATAGAATGAGGTAAATGTTTAGATAGAATAACAAAAATTGCACAATTTGCCTAATGTTATTTAATCACTTACTGTGATTATAGCTAGGATCAATATGAAAACTTGTGGCATCTACCATGAACCATAATTAATTACTCTTCCTCGATATTATTGGGATAAAATAAACAAAAGATTTTTTTTAAAATTATAGTTTAATAGAAGTAGGTACACAGTAAAATTATAGTTTTAGTACACAGCTTTATTAATACTCAAATTAAATAATCAGTTCCATTTATGTAGTGTAGGTAGTCTTTGAAGCATTTGGAATCATCATAAAAGCTAACATTCAAAAATTACAATTCGTGTCTGCGCAACAGGCTTACATACAAGAAACAATCAAAAACCAAATAAGTTAAACATTGTTTATAAAAAATAAAACAATCGTGTTTGTACTCCTTTGTACACAAGAAAAAAAAAACAAAAAACATAAAATAAACACTTTGTTTCCAAAAAATAAGATAGTTTTCTCTTTGGATTTTTTCATTATAAAAATAGCCTATGAAGGCACATAAAATTCTTTGTAAGTCATTTAACTTCTTAGGATGATATAACACTTAACTATTATATGTAGGTATATAGATTATGAGATCCTCGTTATACGAACTTAAAAATCAGTCTTACAAAATAACAATATCAGTACCGTTGTTGCAGCTTATAGTAGGATAGTAAAATGTCTTATAACTGACTGTCTTACATAAATAATATTTGCTTACCGGCTTACATAAATTGTGTTTATAAGAACACATTTTTTTTTATATTAACCGTAGAGTTTTAAAACTCTTCTGTTAATATATTGGTTGTGGAATTTGAAACCGGAATGTTTAACCAAAAACCCCTTCTATTCTCAGGCATCAGAGGTACAAGTTTCTGTATAATCTCTGCTTTACGATCTGCAGTGATTCCTCGTGGAATATTTTTATACTTAATCTCTGGGAACTTTTGGGTCTTTAAAATTTTAGCCTGTAAGAAGTCCAATGATTGAAACATCTCATTATGACCTAAGCACGAATTTACCCCTTTCAACTTTAACTACCATTATATCCTTGAGGTAAACCCTGTCTTCCATGTGTCTCAGTTTATATTGCGACGATGAGTCTTCATATGAATAAAAGTCCGAAACATCCAATGATTTGACAATACATTTGCGATTATTTGCCATTTTTACTCTTTGGACATAATCATCAAAATCGTACACTTTATTTTTACCTAACATTTTCTCAACCTGATGATGAAAATGGTCAGCAGACATGAAGGTATGTCCTGGCTCGAAATATCGTATCTCGACTGTATTCGCAGATATTAAAGAACTATTAATAATATTTACTAAAAACGACATCAGTGGCCAATTTTTATTTTGGGATGCACAATTATCAGCCCACAAAATAACATTTTCGGCATCTCGTTTGTGAAACAAAAAAGCCCTAAATGTTGAAATTATGTCATGTTGATGGCGACCTGATACAGACTCATTCCAAACAACTGCGAATGGCATTTCATCTTTGGATGTTTTTCCCAAAGGCACGAAACTTTCATTAAAAGCAATTATTCTGGGGCAGAAAATTGAGGCTTTATATTGGTCTAATCTTGGCAACATGATCACTTTTTTGTAAATCTACGTAATATCGAATAGTAGTTTTATCAACAATGGCATTATCTACATCTTCTTTATATTTTATTCGGCTCTCTGTATATCTTACTTTATGAGCATTATACTTGTTACAAACATCACAGGTAGTTACAGGATTTTTATTATGTTCTGATTTATGTAGTTTAAATATTGCACATAATTCACATTCTTCGTTTCCTAGATGTGTAAATGATATGTTTAACTCATTTTTTACTACTGTGCGGTAAGTTTCTAGAGATACTTTCAAATTGGGAAACTTTTCGCAAAAGTTTTTGTACATGATTGGCACATTAATATCACTGGGCAGATACAGTTTATTAGGAGCATGCTCTCTTCGGTAGTGGCAAATTGCAGGATTGTATCTTAAAATATGACTTTTTATAATACTTCTGTCTATTTTATTGGCTCTGTCATAGACACCCCTGCGATCTTTTTGCTGATCGACGGGTCTTTTTAGGGCAGCAAGAACTCTCTGATCGTTTTTTGGGTGATACCCCAAAGTGGTTAGAAAGAATGGTTTGCAAACTTCTAATTTAATATCATCTGGATTTATTAGAAAATATGCATATGTTTGTTTCCTTTTCGGTATTTCCCTACTTGTTTGTTTTCTTCTTTCAACAGCTTTCGTTTCAACCATACCCTTAATAAATATACCCTGTGATTCTTTGCTCAGTTTACTGTAATAATTGTTTAGTACCTTTCTTTGGTCTTCGTTAATGTTAGTCGAACATTTTCGTCTACAATTTTCCGTGCATGCCCTTTTAAGTGATAGCTTTTCAATCAATAATTGCTTTTTAATCTTATTTCTTTCTGTTAATGGCTCTACAAACACTTGTCTTTTTCGTGGTAAACCAGACTTAGTTAATCCTTTTCCTTCTTGTACGGGATTATTAATTAGATTTAATTGTTCCGAATTATTCAAACTATTATTAACATTATTTACTGCACTCTCATAATTAACTTGAGTTGAATTATGTTCTAGCAAAGATTCGTTAATATTAATGCCAGGGTCATTGGTTTCAATTGCTGTAGTATCTTCTTCTGGAATGAATGTTCTAACACGAGAGATCAGTGAATCTTCGCAATCAGTGTCGGTTGTGTCAGAATCAGGTATATAATCTTTATCCTTAACACTATCATCAGAATCTTCGAATAAGCTCTGATTATTATTAATTTGTGAATTTTCGTTTTCTTCATCCGAACTACACTTGGGAGCAAATAAATCGAGCCACTACCTTTTTTCACGTAAAATGGTAAATATTTTTGGTAATATGGAACGTATCAATTCGAACTATATATCGCCTAAAAGTTTAGTTAATAACCTTTACAATGAGGGTAAATTATTGAATAATAACCTTATTGAATGATAAATTATTGGCTCTGCAAGAAAAATGGTAATTTTGATAGAAAATTTAGTAGGGCTAAAACAGTCCATAAAAACAATAAAAAAACAAAATTATTGCAAAAAAAATATTCTTAATAACTGGTATTACCCCCCCGGGCCCTGATACATTCTTGTAGCCTATTAGTCATCGATCTGGGCCTGCAGTCTCGACATAGATAGCGATCTCATAACAACCGATTTCGGTCGCAAAGTCTTAGCGATCCGGATTTAACAATATTTGGTAGTCTCGACACTCAAAGTTTGCGACTGTCATTGGTATTGTAACAATCTTTGTCGCTAACTTACCGATTTTCGCAATATACTTTGCGACCATTTTTGACAGCCCGCAAAGTGATTCGGTAGCATCGTAAGCTAATTTATTGGTGGTTTTTACGAGATTATTAACAAAAATTATGCCGGACGGGCTTATTACTCGAAAGTCTATTGTCTGTAGCGAAGTATGCTGTGCTTACGGCCTTATAAGGTCGTAAGCCGTACCTAACCTATAAATAGGTTCCGGACCTATGTATGAATAGGCGTCGCTGATATTCATTTCATTGGTAGAAAGAGGATTCATTTAAATAAAAAAAGCACAACTATAAACGATTCCTATATTCAACTTTATTAATATTAATCAGAATCATCTTATTCACTCACTCGCTCACTTATTTTTTAATCTAGTTATGTACTGTTTAAAAGTAAATGTATAACACATGTAATTAAAGTTGTATTTACTTAAGTATCTTTATTTGCATAAAATGTGAAGTAAAAAGGACATTACAGTCATGCAGAACACATTCCGTCATACTCATCATAATAAAATGGCATGAAAATTACAAATCACAATACATCATGGTTAACATTTTAAACAAGACTCAATAACTAATACACACATCATCTGAATAAGAAAAATAATACTGTCTACTTGAATATAGGTATCTACATACATACAATCATTATTACCAAAACATTTTACACATTTAATTCAACTGAACACGGCATAGGTACAAATATCTGCATCAATAAAAACAATGATAAACACAAATACTTTCTTCAAACAAAATAAATTTATCAATATTTGAATTTCTAACATGAAAGTCAACAATTTAATTTAACAATGCATTTTTAAAATGGGAAAAATGAGATGAATACTTTTGAGGAACTTGTCATGGTGTAAAAATTTTGTTGAATTAACCATTTCCTTAAGGTACACAAAAATATTATATGATAGGATACTTTCTGAGGTAGAAATTAGGTAAATATTTAGATTCTGTGTACGGGTAATTCTACGAGTGACATGTTGGAGTTATATCTATTCTGAAAGAGTTTCATTTTACACTTAACAGGTTTGGATAATAAATTCATGAATGTAATAGATGGCTTCTTCTATTTCTTATAGTTATAAGGTTCTATGATTTGAAGATGGGTTGACAAGATTCAAACCTTTTTTTACTGAATATTTTGGAATTATCTTGCACACAAGCATTTCTTTTGTGCCATTTAAACTCTTGATAGCTCTGCTGTGTATCCCTATAACTATAATATGGTAATATCAAATATTGGAACACAGCGAATACACACATATGGTATTGAAAAACTCTGATCAATATTACACACACTACACTATTTCACTCAGTTTGATTTTCTGCTTGTTTTTCGTCATTCCGTTACCGTAGTCCCCAGCCCCTCGGAGGCATTCTGTAGTGTGAACAGCTCACTACATGCTGCCTGCGATAGCTTTGGTATGGTTCGACACATCACACGAAATCAGTGTGAAAATGAAAAATCCCTTGAATTTGCTTATTTCTGTATCTTGACGGAATAACTAGAGAACTGTTCACGGAGCTTCTATATGAATTTCAGCCATCTCTTCAAACACACCGAGTCACCGACCACGGGCTTTTTTTCGAATTTCAGTATCATTTCGTAGCTACATAATATATGTGAATGTAGGAGTATATCCGGTGGGGCCACAGCTTTAGCCAGAAAGAGGTTAGCAGAGGAGGTACTGTACTCTTGGCTATCAATGAATAATGCTTGAGAAAATACAATTGAAATCAAACACAACAAATATTGGTTTCCAATGACAACAAAAATGAGACCAATTGACTTGACACTTGACAAGTTTGACACTTAAGTCAATGTTGCAAGGAGGCAAATTCTAATTTCCTTAAATATTTAATGATTTATTTCAATTCTTAAAAACGTTTTAGCTCTACTTACGAGTTTTTATGAAATATAGTGCCTTCAAAATAAGGCTTGTATAGTCTCAGTAAGTTGCAAGAAAACCAATTATTTTTATTGACCCATGTTCTCCATTTTTCCCCATATTCAGGGAGATTTTGTAAAGCCAAAAAATTGTCTTTAAAAAAACTGAACTATGAATACAGTTTTCGCTAGCGTACCGACATTCTTATGTCAAGATAATATACGACTTTGCGCGCTATCTTGGATGTAGAGACTTGCGTTTGTCGCAAGCATCGTTACTGCAACCGATTTTTTTCGTTATTATTTAGCGATCTCAAGTTTGCGACAGTGTCGTTACTAATGTCGAGACTGCAGGCCCTGATCAGCGTTACGATGACATATTGTGGTATGTTCTCCCACTCTTCAAGCACAGCGACTTTAAGCTCGGGAATGGATGAAACAGCGGGAACCCTGGCTCGGACTCTCCGTTTTAGCTCGTCCCATAGGTGTTCGATCGGGTTCAAATCGGGACTTCGTGCTGGCCATACCATTTGTTGAATCCCGATCGCAGACAAGTATTCCGTAACGATCTGCGCGGTATGAGGTCTCGCATTGTCATGCATAAACAAGAAATTTTCTCCGACAAAACCAGCATACGGCATTACGTGGTTTTCAAGAATGTCAGTTATGTATCGGTCAGCTGTTAATCCACGTCTACCACTGCCATCGTTGGCGGGGTCGACGAAGACAAGTTCCGTGTTTCCGTCTAGAGAAATTCCTCCCCACACCATACAAGAACCACCACCAAAACTCACCGTTTCTCGAATGCAACATTGGGCAAATCTTTCACCAGGACGTCTATACACTCGGTTTCTCCCGTCATTGCTAAAAAGACAGATTCTTGACTCGTCAGAAAACAAAACTGACCTCCAGTCTTCTAACGTCCAATTAATGTGTTCTCGAGCAAACTCCAAGCGAGATCGGCGATGAGCTACAGTCAATTTTGGGCCAGTTGCTGGTTTGTGTGATGTTAAATTTCGTTCTTTTAGTCTTCGTCTCACTGTCCACCTACTGATTGCGACTCCTCGAACGTCACGTAACGATTGCTGTAGCTGAACAGCATTAAGTCCACGGTCGCGCAACGAATTGGTTGCAATAAAGCGGTCGTCACGTTCTGTTGTTGCCCGTGGTCGGCCAGTTCCAGGTCGCCGAACAAAAGCACCAGTCTCCAGATACCTGCGGTATACCCGCTGTACCTTTGAACGACTCAAATGAAGTCTGCGTGCCACTTCACGTTGTCCGTGTCCAACCTCAAGTAAAGCTACAACTTGGGCAGCTTCCGTCGGTGTAGTATCCATTTTATCAGGTTATTTTGATTACACAGACACAGATAAAGACAACAATAACAAGTAATATGGGTATGATTAACAAAAACCTCAAATTTAATCTTTTCTTAACAGAGTACAATAAAAATGTCATAAGCAAATTAAATGCGATAATTTTATTCTACCCTTTAAACTTTAATAAAAATGAAATTTTGACAACTAACTACCCTCATTGTAAAGGTTATTAAATACCCTTTTAGGCGATATATGTTTCGAATCGATGCGTTCCTTAATACCAAAAATAATTACCATAATGCGTGAAAAAGGAAGTGGCTCGATTTATTTGCTCCCAAGTGTAGTTAGAGTTTCATTACATTTGAGCAAATCTTCATCAAAAGGCTTTTTCTCAAAAAGCAACCTATCAAAGTCAGTCATATCATTTGCCATTACAGCACTACGTGAATTTCTGTATTCATTATCAAAATCAAATATTTTTGGATGATCATTAAAATTTACATACCGCAACCACATTGTGTTAATGTCAGTAACTACACGTTGCTCATCCATGTCGGTAACTACACGTTGTTCATTCGCGTCGGTAACTACACGTTGTTCATTCACGTCGGTAACTACACGTTGTTCATTAATGTCGGTAGTATTTGAGGCTGCTTTTCTAGCCAAAGCCAGAATTCGGACGTCATTTTGTCTGGAAAACAAATTAAAATGCTACTTGCAAGCAACACATTCACACAAACAAGCTATGGCAACAGGCTTAGTATACCAATATATTGAGGCGATGTTAAAAAATAAAACACAAGTTCGGAAAACTATAAAAGGTTTTGTAAAACCAGCTTATACTCTATTCGCGTTAAGATTAGACATTTAAAGAAACCTTTTTTACTGTCTGTTCAACCGATTTTAACTTCTATTCCGTTTGCATATGGATGACATTAAAAGCAAATAAGTCGTTGAAAAACTAACTATTCACTGCAGCTGCCGCCATTTGACATTCCATTAACGTAATAAAACTCAAAATCGATTGAAAGGACAGTAAAAAAGGTTTTCTTTTGGCAGTGGTCCGACCGCCGCCGGCGAGAAAACGACTAACTATCGGCGATTTTCTCTCAAGAAACGTACAATAAATATACATTCCGTGTAAGTAAACGAAAGAGATGCATATATTAAAAGTTGCTCGCTGACTGTTCACACTGCCGGCGACGACTCGCTTTACTCGTTTTGTCGCTGAGCGACGAGCTTTCAAAAATAAACTCGCTCAGCGATACTCGTTCAGCGATGCTCGCTCGCTTGATCATTTCTTTACAGTGCGGCATTGAAAGGCAGTGCGGCAGGACTGAGCGACCGCGGGCGAGTGGCGCGAGTAATCGCTCGTCGCACTTGCACACTCGCTCATAGCCCGGCGACAAAACTATCGAAACTACACACGCTTCCCGCTGATCGCCAACTCTTTTACAGTTTCTAGTTCTACTCGTTTCTTGTTCATCGTCGGCGGTCGGACCACTGCCTAAATGTCTAATGTTATTTTGAACAGAGTATTATAGATGCATAGTAATTTTACACACGTAGGTATATATTTCGTGTTTAATATAAGAATAATAAGTAATTCATTGTAATTTGTATATTATGGATATGTAGGTAGGTTACAACGATTACGACAACAATTTTCGAATTCGATAAGATAAATTAATGTAAAATTGTGTTGTGTGTAGCTCTAATATTATAGACCCGAATGCAAAAGCTAGGAAAGTACGTATACTCACGAGTGATTTTGGCGTCAACTTCTTTCTCCGACGCACGTCAGCCTTGTTTGTTGCGTGGAACGCGACTGCCGACTGCTTTACGCACTTGCCCCTCCCCGCACTACCCATTCGGACCCTAAGCACCTTGAATATTTGCAGTAAGTAACGTGTTTACCTTATTAGTTCCAGCCAAGTCTACGCATAAAGCTGGGTTCCCACGGTGCGTGATTCTGCGGATCATCACGCACAGCCGACGACCACGGACGGCAACGCACACAGACAGAGCTCTTCCAACGGTGCGTGTCGGTCTGTGTAGATCCTTTATAGCATCGTATGCATCAGTTTTGTTCTTACAACAAACAAATTTTGACCTGTCGTCTGTGCAACCACGGACGCGCTCGGATCCCGTCGCACCACACCTTTGCCTCGCGACGGATACCGGCGCACCGCCACGGACGCGGACCAGCTCGCACGACACACCGTGGGAAGGGTCTCGTCCGTCGTAGCGCAGACCGTCTGTGGCGGTGCGCCGCTATCCGTCGCGAGGCGGTAACTTCAAAGGTGCGGTGCACCGGGATCCGAGCACGTACGACGCGGTCCGAACGCGTCCGTGGTTGCACAGACGACAGGTCAGAACTTGTTTGTTCGCTGACACGAGTATTGGTGTTGTGTGTAGTTGGTTGCGCAGAAATGGAGTGGACAAACAAACTTATTTTAGAATTTTTGAATCTTTATCAAAATGAACCAATTTTATGGAATTCTACGGCGCCGGAACATAAGAACAAAACTCATGCATACGATGCTAAAAGGATCTACACAGACCGACACGCATCGTTGAAAGAGCCCTGTCTGTGTGCGTTGCCGTCCGTGGTCGTCGTCTGTGCAACCACGGACGCGTTCGGACCGCGTCGTACGTGCTCGGATCCCGGCGCACCGCACCTTTGAAGTTACCGCCTCGCAACGGATAGCGGCGCACCGCCACAGACGGTCTGCGCTACCACGGACGAGACCCTTCCCACGGTGTGTCGTGCGAGCTGGTCCGCCTCCGTCCGCGATATCACGGACCGTGGGAAGCTAGCTTAAGATGTAATATTCCTAAACATAATTACAGTAGTGAATCTTGCTGTTATTACGTCTACACATATATTTTTTTTTATTCGCTAACTTATCTTAAACACAGTAAGTTTTACTTACTGTACTTATGGAAAGATAATAGAATAATACATTGCGAAACTTTTAAGCATTAATATAGTATATATACTCTTACTGTAGATTTGTAAGGTTATACTAATGTTTATTCCCAACACTTAATATAATTATAGCAAATTGTACTTACTGTTAATATGTTTCAGTGATACTTGATGAAAAATACTAATTACTTAAAAATAATAAGAGCAAAATAACTTACTGTACCAATACATAGGAAATGGTTTTAACTTTGTGAAAAAATCAACCGTATGTGCCCATACTGCAATCATAATAACTATGCCTTGGCGCCAAACGCGTCTTACTGTAATTATGCTTAAGCTTATTTGATTTTCTAAACCACATTTTCAAATTTTAAGTATACAGAAATGTTAGGTTAAATCAATTCTCTATCTACATTCAGAATATATATTTAACTCAATATCGACCAAAATGTGACTTACTGTAACTATCATAAGCGCGGCAGGATAGCTCATATGACTTGATTCCAAATCGCGCAGCCTTTGACCTTATTGTTTGGGCCCAGGACAAGCGGCCCTTGAATAAGGTCAAAGACTCGTCGATGCTGATGTCAGGTCCTAGGTTGTACAAGGCTTTGAACTTTTTTCCGAGATGTTCAATAATAGGTGCCAACTTACCCAGCCTACGTGACACCCCTGCTGAAGAAGATACTCCAGATTGAGACAACTGCTGACTCTGGACAGCGACATTGTCTACAAAGTGAAGACACTTATTCAGCAGAGTATACCGATTAAAGGACATAAGACTTTTGAACCCCGGTAATTAGAGAACTTCGTCTGATGTCCAATATTCAGTTATTGACGTACGCGGGTCGATATTTCGTCTGCATTAGTGTCAGTCCACGAATGAAGGCGAGATGATGGTTTCAAAGTCCCTGCGTTACGCATGGTCTCGATTGTCTGATGGGCATATCGGTTAGTTTCCGTGGCGATCAACCTTATGATATCGTCATCCCATATGTCGGTGAAGGCATCATAAGGCGTCTCGTAGTCTTTGATTGGCCCAGGGGTAGGACCTGAGAACTCCCCACGAACACCCCTAAACGAATCAAAGTCCGGTGACCACGCGAAAATAGCCGACGTACCCAAAAGAGAATCGGCAGCGTCATCCATCCCCGTATCGATCTCGTTTACCAAATCTTGTAACCTCTTCACATGCCAGGGATCCGACTGCAGCAGCTCCGCTGCTTCGTCCTCTGACATGTCCAATGCCTCCACACGCTCAACCACATCGGAACTGTGAATAAATACAATATCGTAAAAATATAACCATATTACCATGTTCGTTGCCACCCACGCACCATGGAGATACTCTAGGAAGGAGAGTTAACTTACCAGAGAGACAAGTCCAGGCTGGGTTGCCTGCCATCAAAGAGTGTTGGGAAATTGTAATTTGACCTTCGAGGAGCTGTACACCGCACTAGCTAAGATTGAAGGCATTCTGAACTCACGTCCACTGACGCCCTTGTCTTCGGATCCTGCAGATTATACTCCGCTTACGCCGGGACATTTTCTTGTTGGGCGGTCTCTTACTTCCTTGCCGCAACCTGACTACCAGGATTATTCTGCCAACCATCTGACTCGCTTTCAACGAATCGAACAACTCCGCCAACACTTCTGGAGCAGATGGAGTAAGGAGTATGTGTCAGAATTACAAGTACGGTCCAAATGGCGTTCCTGCAAGGATGGGCTGAAATTAAACTCCTTAGTCGTGATTAAGGAGGACAATCTTCCTCCTCTGAAGTGGAGACTTGGACGGATTATGGCTGTTCACCCGGGAACTGATGGCATCGCTCGTGTAGCTGATATCCAGACCTCCACTGGAACCGTTCGGCGGGCATTTAACAGAATCTGCCCATTGCCTCTGTCTTCAAATGAATCTGGTTGAAACTATCGCTTTCAACGCCCGGGGGCATGTTGGAGCGCCTGATTAACACTGCATAGCAGCAACCCGCTCAACTAGTTTTTAGTCTTATTTTATAAGGTGTCCATGTACTTTCTTTGTATATAAAAACGTCACTTATTCTTGCCGTACATAACCCGTGCAGTTAACATCGATTAAACTAAAATTGTTCTTGCAACGAGTATTCTTCCAGCAAAACCCATTAAAATCCCGCACAATTGATAAGAAACAAAGGAGGCGGGCGAAAGTTCATAGAAAATTGGGTCTGATGTTACAGTAACGATTACTGCATTATTTAATTTGTATACTAATACCATTTAAAAAATACTAAAATATTTACGACTGCTCCATGGTAGAAAGAAAATATAGGATGTTGGTTTGTACAAAATAACCGCTAAGGTATTCATACGCCGAGCTCTCACGCTATACCTACTTTAAGAAAATAATTATTTGACTTTATTGTAAACTAGAATTAGCCTGAACTCATTGTAGGACATTCACACACTGAAGATTCAGATGCCCGTTCAACTAGATTCTAGAGGTTTTAGATACTTAATTATAAAAAGCAGAGGGAGTATGAATTAAAAATACTTCCACTTTTAATGATTTATTCATCTTCCACTTCATCATAAACAATTAAAACTGAGCAGGTGGTATTAAATTCTCTTGATGCCTTGCCCAGCGTAGGTACCATACTATGGACATCACATGACAACAGCAACCTACTGTTCTTTTTCCTGCCAAGCAATTACAATAATATTATTTGATGGCCTCTACCATTAAGAGAACTGTGAACTAAAATAAAAAATATTTTTGAGCTTACATGTCTCGATTTTATACTACCTCTGAACAGCCAGCTAGAATTATTATTGGATATTGACAGTTAAAAGTCAAAGTCGTTCGAGAACACTAATCGAATAATAATTATTACAGCACACGAAAACACAACAGAAAATATTCACTAATTTACCGCCACAAACTCAAAGACAACGAACGAAGCAAATGATTTGTTTGACGTTTCAGTTTTTGACCTGACATTGACATGAGTTCCGCTTTGTTGCCTGTATATTAAAACATTGACAATCGATTGTGAAATCGATTTATTTTACGACTTTTTTTGAAACGTTGAAGTGTCACGAAGAAACATTTTAAAAAAATGAGTTTTTTATTTAAACTTATGTAAAGAACAAAACTGAATCACGTTTTATAGTATTTTAAATATAATTAATTAACTATTCTATTTTTGTAATAATATCGATTAACTTTTATAATTCATCTGGCAACATTGTTTCAAAGTCAAAGTAAGGGAAGTCAGTATTATTTTGATTAAATATTTAATTTCTTATGCCATGATAAAACTGCTTAATATTTTATGATTAACCACAAAAAAAGTAAAAAAAAATATTGATAAATATTTCATTTGTGTAACGTTAGGCCCAGATTCGCCCGTCTCCTTTAAACTGGTACTCGTTGGAACTTTTTAGTAAAGCCTTCACGAATTATTTTTTTACAACAAAACAAGATTATTTTAAGTCTATCGTTATATTTAGATTGTTCTCTATCTTTACAGTGTTGAAAGAACTCAATAATAGGTTTAAAATGAAGTACTTACAACATGGTAATGCCTCCATCCAAGAGTTATAATAAACCCTTAATTTTGAATTATTCTAAGAGGGACAGTTACTCATTGGAACGTTGAAATTTGTCAGTGGAAAAGCGATTATTCCCGATGTCCACCACTTGTCTGGCCACCACTGGGGGCCAGCGAGACAACTTTAAAACATGATTATAAAGATCGGACTAACTTACCAAGTGACGTCCGATCCCCAATTATGTGAAGTAATCTCGTCCTCATAATTTTGTACATGTAGTATGCACTCTTGCGTGCTGCGTTGCCACAATATTAAAAGATGAATGTTTTCCTAAACCGGAACGCACCCATCCCTATTTCGCGGTAACATCACTATTGCCGCTTCTTTATCTGTCATTGCTTCAAAGAACACAACTTTCATGAAGGGTTAAAATCTGAAACATTTTCTGGGTAGGGTTGGGAATGTATGAGGACGAGATTACTTCACATAATTGGGGATCGGACGTCACTTGGTAAGTTAGTCCGATCTTTATAATTATGTTCCGTAATCTCGTCCTCATAATTTTGTACATGTAGATGTTTAAAGAAGAAAGTTGCGATAACACGTTCAAATTATTTAATCATCCTTACACAATATATAAGAATGTTACAACCAGTCAACATAAAATTTGTCTTCTACATATTATTAATTTAATACTAATTTAAAATCTAATAATCAGTCTTTTTAATTTACATCATATCAGGATATCAATTATCATCATTAATCATCATTAAGACCACACACTGCCTGAGCAAAATGGTTTGGGTCGCTTATGATAGGCCTTTTGTAAAATCTAGCAAATGTTGTTGAGTTATTGCTCCAACCTGCTGATTTTCTAATTATCTCAATGTTAACACCTGCATCTGAGGCTTTGGAAGTGGCTGCATGCCTTGTGCTATGAGCTGAATATTTAGTGACATCTATACCACTAACAGATAGTGTTTGTTTAATCCATCTACTAATAGATGCTGATGAAGCTGGATGACAAGGTTTCTTAAATGTTAGTATTAATTTATCACAATCACAATTATTAATTCTTATGTATTTAGTTGCATCTAAATAGAATAATAAAGTTGTTGCAGGACAGATATTTAAATTTTCTTTGAAATATGGTAGAATGAGTTTAGGCTGTAATTTATGAGGTCCAGATGTTTTAATAGAATCTGGAATCTTAATACTAATATTTTCTTTATTTATACATATGTTCTCTATCCTTATAAGTGATAGGGTTTGTACTCGGTGAGCAGTAACAAGAGCTAAAAGGGTAACCATTTTTTTAGTAAGTACTTCTAGATTAAGATCATCATTTGGATACAAGGTAGACAAATAATTTAAAACTATACAGGGATCCCAGACCTCTTCGTATTTAGGTTTCTTCGGCCTCAATTTGAAAATACCTCTAAAAAATCTTTTTATTCTATCATCAACTCCTACATGTGGTCCTATGATTAGTGATAAGGCTGATCTCATGGAATTGAGAGAACTATAGGACAATCCTTCTTTAAATTTAGTAGTTAAATATGAGATGATGATTGGTACAGATGCTGATAGTGGGTCTACTTCATGCTCCTTACAGAAGGCACACCAGTGCTTTAGTACAGAATCATATTGTTTCCTCGTCTTATTTGATAAGGAGGCCAGCATAACTTCCACTGAAGACAATGCAATTCCTCTCCTCATGAAGGCTTCCCTGATAATACAGCTGCTATAAGAGTGAGCGTCTTGTGTAGGGGATGTGGGTCTCTGAAAGGAGATTGCAATAGATTGTGATGAGGTGCAAAGACTACCTTCACAGATGTAACCATAGACTCAAAAAGTGGATACCAGGGCTGTGATGGCCACCAGGGTACTACTACAATGCCTCTCCCCCCCTCTCTTTTTATTTTTTGAAGAGATCTACTTAATAGGGCGAATGGGGGGAATGCATAAAAGAATGTTGCATCCCACTTAAGAGTGAAGGCATCTATGGATAAAGCATCTGGGTCCGGATACCATGAGACATAGTTCTGGCATTTAGCATTAGCTCGACTGGCAAACAAGTCAACCTCTGGACTACCAAGCTTTTTAACTATGGTTCTATATGCTATATCAGAAAGTTCCCATTCTATCTCAGAATGTGAGCGTCTGGATTCTTTATCAGCTATGGCATTTTCATTAGAGCTTATATAGGATGCATAGACCCATATTCCCCTGTTTTCACACCACTGCCATAACTCTCTAGCTAGACTATTAAGATGGGGGTACTTTGTTCCTCCCATTTTATTAACATATGCTATAGCTGTAGTGTTGTCTATCCTCAGCAAGATTTCACAGTTGGATAGATCTGATGCAAATGTTTTCAAGCCTATAAAAGCTGCCAGCAATTCAAGGTAATTGATGTGAAACAGTTTGTCTTGGTCTGTCCAATACCCATGACTCTTAAGACCATTGCAGACAAGACCCCAACCGGTTAGTGAAGAATCAGAAAAAATCTCTAATTTAAAGTTAAACTCTTTTATTTTGCAATGACTGTGAAGGTGGGATGTCCACCATTGCAAATCCTGTATGACTTTGTTATTCAGGGCTAGAGTTGCATTGTAATTTCCAAAATTATTTAGTAAGGCTATTGTTTTATGTCTTTCAAGAATTTTTGTATATAACCAACCATATTCCACTGCTGGGCATGCTGCTATAAGTAAACCCAGTAATTTTGCAAAATCTATTATTTTACAGTGAGTTGATTTTAATTTTTTCTGAATAATTTTGTAAATTGTTTCTATTTTAGTTTCAGGAAGTGATATAGAAAACAAGGTGGAATCTAAGAGAAAGCCTAGGAATTTACATTTCTGCTTGGGTTGCAAACAACTTTTTTCCTCATTTATTATGAAACCCAAGTTTTTTAGTAACTGTACAGTAATCTCTACATTTTTCCTACATTTTATATAAGTATCCCCAAAACACAGAATATCATCTAAATAAATCACTGACATAAGCCCTTGAGAACGCAAGTAGAACATGACTGGTTTCATAATCTTAGTGAAGACGTATGGTGCTGTACTAAGGCCAAAGGGAAGGCAAGTAAATTCATATATCACATTCTGAAATTTAAATCTTAAATATTTCCTGCATGGTTTTTCTACAGATAATGAATAATATGCATTTTTAAGATCAATGTTTGCCATAAAACAATTTGGACTCATCAGTCTAGTCGCCGTTCTTATGTCCTCTAATTTAAAATGTGTTGTATTAATAAACTTATTAAGCTTTTTAAGATTTAGGATAAAACGCCATGTCCCATCTGCTTTTGGGTGTAGAAAAATACTAGAAAGAAACTGGTTGTATAGGTTCACATGGTTCTATAGCCCCTAGTTGTAACAGTTTGTTGACTTCTAAAGAGATCAACATTATTTCTTTTTTGGAAAAGGTATTGTTTTCAGGTTGTGAACTCTGTGTGGGTTCACATTCAAATGGGATTTTATACCCTGATACCCAGTCACGTATTGTAGGGTTAGTATTGATACTATCCCAATTACAAAGGAAATATCTTAATCTGCCTGTTTGTACCTGATTCAACGGCGTGTCTGGCGGCGCTGTTGGTACCTCTGTGGAGAACGCCTGTTGCGGTTCGTCGACGTCGTCTGTTGATAAGCTGGGCGCCTCATTTTCGGTTTCGGCCCACTCGGACGAGGCATTGGCGGTCGTTGAGGGCCCCGGTAGTTTAAATTATTGTTATTAAACTTATGTTTTGTTTGTGGTTTGGATTTTAGGGGCACAGTATTTTTCAGTTCCAAGGCAGACTTCTTTACTGCTTTACAGGCAGCCTCTTTATCTTGTAACTTGTCTCCAAACAGATATTCAGAGATTGTAGAATTTTCCAGTAATTCTTTCAGATCTTTGTTTAGACCTGGGAGGATTAGTGACCTTCTAGTAATGGTGTCACTGTGGAAGATGTCACACAGTAACCGTGAGGCATCACTAAGCGTCTCTATTTCCTTCATGTTCTGTTGGGTTAACATACTATTTAAGACTTGTCCAATTGCAGAGACAGCAGCGGCCAGTGTGGCTTGTTTGTCACTTATCCTCTTGTCTCGTTTAAGCCCACTTTCATTCATGGCCGCAGCGACTTCCTCATTAAGTTTGGGGGGTATCAACAGCTGGCAATTATTTGGTATGTCATACTTCTTCCTTATGGAATCTCGTGTTTCAGCTGTAATTCCATCTTGCAAAATAGTTGTCCATCTTTTATTTAAACTGGAATGCAAGTCCTCCCCTTTCTTCTCAGGTATAATACCTTCATCTCCTAAGATTTTGAGAAATTCTTCCGTCTCCGGCTCCAGTATTGGCATTTGTTCACTGGTATTGGGTTTGCTTGGCAACCGGCCGGGTGTATGTGAACGGCTACGGGTATATGAAAGACTCCGTATACGGGGACGGTTCCGGATTCGTGAAGGGCTGCGAGTACGTGAACGGCTCTGGGTACGGGAAGGGCTCCGAGTACGTGGACGGCTGCGAGTACGTGGACGGCTGCGAGTACGGGAACGGCTGCTACTTGAATCCCGGCGTTCGTCGTACTCGTCTGAAGAAGAGACGGTAATATTATGACCACGGCTAACCTCTCGTGAAAGCTCTAGGTGTATTGAATATTAGGGTACCCTCACGCCGGCTAACCTCTCGTGAAAGCTCAATCTTGGCGAGTGTTGAGTACTTAAAACTTTTCATGGCCAACCTCTCGTGAAAGCTCTAGATGCACTGAATATTAAGGTACAGTCACGCCGCCGGCTAACCTCTCGTGAAAGCTCAATCATGGCAGGTGATGAGTACGTATTTAGAATCAACACATTAACTTTTTATCGGGTACACCCGAATAGTGAACTTGCCCGTAATCCAGGGAATTAATCACTAATTATTCCCATGGCTGACCTCTCGTGAAAGCTCTAGGGTTAATTTGTACGTGTTGTCGTTAATTCCGTTGCTTAACATATTATGTAAGCAGATTATAACTAGAATAAACGTTTTGTAAAATACGACTTACCGTAATGGCGGCGCCGGCGACTTGTCTTTATTTGCCTCTTGAGTTTTTTTACTTCTTTAAGGAGCCTTTCGATGGATGATTCACGGTCGCTGGATCGCCTTTGACGTTTTCTCTTACCCATATTTACTTCAATGTAAGAATTGTATTTTTACTTAATAATTTTATGTAAAACTTTGGAGAGAACGTAAGCAACGCGGTGCACAAAAAAGTACAATGACAGATAAAGAAGCGGCAATAGTGATGTTACCGCGAAATAGGGATGGGTGCGTTCCGGTTTAGGAAAACATTCATCTTTTAATATTGTGGCAACGCAGCACGCAAGAGTGCATACTACATGTACAAAATTATGAGGACGAGATTACGGAACATAATTCTCGTTGTCCACCACTGGGGGACAGCGTCACAACTTTGTAAACTATTTCCATTCGCCACCACTAGTGGACAGCGACACGGATTTTTAAACATTCCCTATGGCCGCCATTGGGGGACAATAGCACAACTCTTTTGATCTAATTCCCACTGGCCATCAATTTGAATTATTTAATCTAGAGACCATTTGGTTTTATGCTGAAATTACTTTTATCCAAATCTAATGCTTACGTAATAATAATGACATAATATTTCTTTCCTTGTATGCATTACTCAAACAACTTTAAAAAAACACAAAACCTTACCTTATAACTCGGATATACACTCTAGGAGAAGGAAACATGATATAGTTCAAATACCTAAAACCAAGACCAAATTCGGATCTATGCAATTCAGTAAACGGTCAGCTCAATTGTATAACAAAATTAATAAGAAAATTTTCGTATATGCAAAATCTTATCATATAATATGTAAAGAAATGTTAATTGACTGGATAAAACCACTGACATATGAAAATACTGAAGCTCTCCTACAAAACTTAACTTAATACATGTACACGACTCGCACACACACACAGAGACTCTCCCACACCTACACGTACACTCACACACACATACTCATACAATCACATATCCATAACACTCATTACACTCAACAACACACACACACTCATGCACACACTCACTCAATTTCACATAATTACATTTTGTTATTTTGTTTTACTACACCCATGTACTGTTTTTATTGTGTTTTAAGTAAGTGCCTACTGTTGTGAAGGAGCGGAGTCCTCTAATACAGGATTAATCTGCTTAAATGAAGACTCCAAACCCAAATTGCTTGTGTATAACTTTTGGACACAATAAACGTTATTATTATTATTCCTTTATTTATTTTCTTACATATCAATTACATTTTTAAATATTTTAATATAAAACAATATAAAAAAACATTTAAAAATATAAAAAATAGTAGCCCACCGGTATCGGGAACAGGGTCCAAGCTACCGGCAGTCAGGGCTCCAGAGAGAGGAACCTCCTAACAATACGAGCCGTGTCCAGAAGTACCGCTTTCTGAATCAAGCCCTTGATCCAGCTGCCTAACGAGAGCCTCCTGAGATGTTGGTCGAGGCTCTTGGCAATTAAGCCATGGGCTGACACGACTATCGGCACAATGATCGCTGAGTCCACATCCCACATGTCGACAACCTCGCGAGCCAAGTCAAGATACTTGATTTGCTTATCTTTCTCGGCTTTCACGAGGTTCTCGTCATGCGGGACCGTAATGTCATCAATCATTGCGCGCCGCTCTGATCGATCCATCACCACTATATCAGGCTTATTGGCTACAATAGTCCTGTCAGTGATGATGGATTGATCCCAGTACAGTGTGATATTGCCATTTTCGAGAACTGGGTCGGGCACATACCTATAGTACGGAACTTCCGATTCAACAAGATTGTATTTTAGAGCAAGTTGCTGATGAATAATCCTGGCTACAAGGTTGTGTCTATGCAAGTACTCTCCGTTAGCCAGACGAGAACACCCGGAGATAATGTGACGGATTGATTCGCCTGGACGGTGGCATGCCCGACATATGTCAACCGTGCCGTCCTTCACAATAAATCTCCGGTAGTTATTCGTCATCATAACTTCATCCATAATTGCACAGACAAAACCTTCAGTTTCCCCGAAGAGGTCCCCGGAACGTAGCCAGGCTACGGACGCTGATAGGTCTACATCGGGTCCATGCAGGGCCCGGAAAAAGCGTCCGTGAAGCTCCTTACTCTGCCATACCTCCCTGCGGTCGTTGGTATCAAGTACTATAGGTTTGCACCAGTTCTCTTTAGCCAAGGAGAGCGGGGTGAGGCCCTTGTCCACCGCGACCACATCTCGATGCATCCCCACGTCGGTTTCTAGGAAATATTCCCTGAGACTGCATATCTCGCGATTGTGGAGAGTCTTAGCGTTTAAAAAGCCTCGACCCCCACACCTTCGCGGGATATACAGTCTCATAACCGAAGAACGCGGGTGATGCATTCGATATGCCGTCATCAATGTACGGACCCTCCTATCCAGGGCGTCTAGTTCTGTTTGAGTCCATTTGAGTATGCCGAAAGAGTACATCAAAACCGGCATGACCCAACCGTTGAAGGCACGCACCTTATTTCCGCCTGATAAAAGACTATTAAATACTTTTTTCAGGCGGCCAAAGAAGCGCTCCTTCAACGAATGCTTCATGTCAGCAACATTGATGCCCAACGCTTCCGACATACCCAAATACTTATAGGTTTCGGTTGCTGAGAGGGATCTAAGATTATGGAATCCGAGAGCTGGGTTCCCACAGATTCCACAATCTCCCCTCGCTTTACATGCATGACCGCACATTTGTCCACACCGAATTCCATCCTGATGGCGCTACTGAAAGTTTCAGTTACCTTCAGTAGCTCCATCAGTTGCAAATCGTTGGGGGCAAAGAGTTTCAGGTCATCCATGTAAAGGAGGTGAGATATAACTTGACCACCTCTCCTCAACCGGTAGCCTAGACCTGAATCCTCCAGCAGCGTGCTAAGAGGATTCAAGGCCAAGCAGAACCAAAGTGGACTCAAACTATCGCCCTGAAATATACCTCGCTCTATCCTTATCGGTTCGCTATTCCCCTGGATTTGCCGACATCCTGGATAGCGAAGGACTGTCCTCCATTGCCCCATACATGACATCAGGAAGGTGCGCAGAGTTGCATCAATTTTATACAACTGTAGCACCCTCATGAGCCATGTATGAGGCACCGAATCATAGGCCTTCTTATAGTCTATCCAACATGTCGACAGATCCTTTCGGGAGCGGCGAACCTGTTGGCTAATGGCCATATCAATGAGGAGCAGCTCCTTAGTACCGCGGGACCCGTTCCTACATCCATTCTGAGAGGCAGACATGATAGAATTAGTCTCAATATGTTGATTGATTTTAGCTCTCAAAATGGATGTAAGAACTTTATAGACCGTTGGTAGACAAGTGATTGGTCTATAATTTTTGGGCTCCGCAGTACTACCTGATTTATGGAGCAGGTGGGTAATTGTCGTCAAGAACTGGGGCAGCGACCCTGACTCTAAGGCTGATTGAAACTGGGATGCCAAGCAAGCGTGCGATCTTGTGAACCACTTGATCCAGAAGTTGTGCAGTCCGTCCGGCCCTGGAGATTTCCAGTTAGGCAACGGACGGACTGCACGAGCAACGTCTTGTGGGGGCTGATGATGATTGCCCCCATTTCTGGTATTGGATCACACGCTTGTTCAACCTCCCGGATCCAATCGCCCTCAGTGTGACTGACAGGCACCGACCAAATGCTGCGCCAGAACGAACACATGGCATCATCATCCGGCAGGTGCGCGTCAGTCACACCTTGGTCCGGTCGCTCCCAAGCCCTATAAACCCACCTTTCATCTCTTTGGAATGTGCGATTCTGAGTGTATCGATCCACCCGCCGCCTATACCTACGAATACGGTTTGCCCATGCATAAACTTTCTGCTTCAGGAAGTCGATGCGCTCTGTGACACGGGACATGTAGTCTCGAGGACTGATATCAGTCCCCGAGAACGCCCGCCTCACAAAACGCATCACTCTAGGGCGAGTATTGCCCTCCCTGAAGCAGATCAGTTTGCCGATGAGTGCTCTGGTCCCACGTCGTTCAATCCTGTACTGCCATGCCGGTACGGCTGGTTTAGGTCGTGTAGCTCTGTCATCAGAAAATTTTACATGAGCTACACGACATGCCGCTACAGCCGCACAATACAGGATTGAGTGAGCATCGGTGAGGTCTTCGCAGTTGTCAAAATAGTTTGACAACTGCGAATCCAGAACAGCCACCAGCACCTATTTTTGTTATTTTATTTTTATTTTATTTATTATGGGACAATAAACAGCTACAATATATAATGTTCACAAATAACAATAATATACATATGTAGTATTAACAATATTGCAGCCCACTACATTATCCGCATGTTAACAAAATTAAGATAAGGTAAAAGGCGCCACTAGATTAGCATTACTGTTTTAGATTAAATAAAAAAGAAATAATTGATTAATTATCAAAACACAATAATACAATTACTTAAATAATAAATTGCAAAAAAAAAATCAACAAAAAAACAAAACAAACAACAAATACAATTTTTTTTTTTTAGTAAAATTTAAAATAAAATTAAAATTAGAAAAGAGAATGCTCATGGAAGTATGGAATCCCGTACCATGCTGCATGAAAATCAAACCTTGTTTTTTATAGACTACACTGATCGTATTAACTCCTACAAAAATTATTTTTGAAAAAAAAAACCCGCGTTTCAGAGTTATTTTATAAAATCGAAACTAACCTAAAAAGTAGGTCTATTTTTTCGAAGCTACCAACGACGTATTTTAACACACATACATTACATTATTGCTCTAAAAACAGCGTAATACACTAATATTAGTAAGAATTACGAGTTAAAGTAACATCCACAGTATGCTTGACTGAAACTCAATTTTATTTTAGACCTTTACATTGCCAATAGTCAGTCAGTACAGTACAAATGTCAGATGCCACAGATAAGATAACTATAAACCATAGAGTATAGTAAGTGCTATAAACTAGTCGGGATTTAGGGATGTAATCGATAAATCAAAATCTTTAGGCTGAGAAAATCTATTTTGTTGCAAATAGCAATAAACCAACTAAATCGATTTGGTGTACTGATCTTACTTAATTGTAATTAATTTTAGAGTCCGCTCGACAGACAAGGGTTTGTTCAATTGAAACGGAACGTCATTTATATTCAGTTGAAACGGAACGTCATATGAAGGGAGCAAAACAATATTCATACTTTTAAACTCGAAAAGTATATTTCCAGTTCAAAAATCAAATCCCCGACGCGTAATGCCGTAAAAAAATATGAAACTAATTACTATAATATTTTGGTTTTGAGGCGCGAGACTTTTTGGTACCAACTTTGGTCATTGTCCTTTGGGGTTTTTCCTTATTATCACAAATAAGAATTATGATTATGTAAAAAAGGAGATTGACAGTACAATACAATTCATATATTCATACAATTCATTAATGAACTAAATAAAACGGTTGAAATAAATTAAATTAAGAATAAAGGACTCACACTATTTCGTATATTCATTGGATAAGATTTTAAAAACATTGGACTTAAATTGAGTTTTGGAACATACAAAAATATCAATATCAATGAAGCTGCGATTATAAGATTCCACTATACGACGTACAGGGCAACGCAATCCTGAATTAGTCCGACAGGTATTTACAGCGAACAATGTACCTGCTCGGACACTACGCTTATTTACAGTGCGGGGGACCACATAACACAACTTACTTGTGAGATCAATGGAATCGAAGTGATTATGAACAATACCATGTAGTACGCTAGCTTCTAGAAACTTACGTCTAGATTCTAATGTTAACATATTATACTTACTTAGCAATTGTGAATACGACAATCACCTTTTAAAACATCTATAGTACATGGCGCGAAGAAATTTACGCTGGACTTTCTCGATCATCTATCTATATATATAAAATTCAAAGTCCTGACTGACTGACAGAGATATCAACGCACAGCCCAAACCGCTGGTCCTAGAGCAATGAAATTTGGAGTGTGTATTCTTTGTGAAGAGTAGGTATCCACTAAGAAAGGGTTTTTCGAAATTCTACCCCTACGAGGGTAAAATGGGGTGTTGAGTTTTCTATGAAACTTTTTATTCTCGCGGTCGATGGACTTGAAAATTTGTGTACCTACTCTGCAGTTACAATTATGAGAAACGTGTATCAAAGTTTTTCCAAAATCATCCCTCAATATGAAATTCAAAGTCCTGACTGACTGACTGATATATCAACTTACAGCCTAAGCTGTTGGTGTTAAAGACATGAAATTTAAAGGGTGTATTCTTTGTGAAGAGTAGGTATCCACTAAGAAAGGGTTTTTCGAAATTCCACCCCTAGAGGGGAGAAATGGGGTGTTGAATATTCGGTAAAACTTTTTATTCTCGGGTCGATTGACTTAAAAGTCTACATACTCTTCAGTTAAAACTATGAGAAATGGATATCACAGTTTTTCCAAAATCATCCCCCAATATAAAATTCAAAGTCCTGACTGACTGATATATCAACGCACAGTCCAAACCCCTGGCCCTAGAGAAATGAAATTTGGAGGGTGACGTATTCTTTGTGAAGAGTAGGTATCCACTATGAAAAGGTTTTTCGAAATTCTACCCCTAAGAGGGTAAAAATGGGTGTTGAGTTTTCTATGAAACTTTTTATTCTCGAGGTCGATTGAATTGAAAATTTGTGTACATACTCTTCAGTTAAGAAGAGATTAATTATGAGAAACGTGTATCACAGTTTTTCCATCATCCCCCAGTATGAAATTCAGTCCTGTTTTTTTTCGGTTTTTTCGTCATGGGTGTCATTTTCGTGGTTTTTGGGGCCGCCAATGACGAAAATGAGGTCAAAATATAAAAATTCAAGACGACGCCCATGAAGATTTTAAGTTTTTTCGTCATGGGTGTCATTTTCATGGCTTTTGGGGTCGCTGATAACGAAAATGTGGCCAAAATGTAAATCGATGATGGCGCTAGCAAAAAAATTCAGTTATTTCGTCATGAGTGTCATTTTCGTGGTTTTTGGGGTCGCTGATAACGAAAATTAGGTCAAAATGAAATTCAGGATGGCGCCGATGAAAATTTTTGGTTTTTCTTCATGAATGTCATTTTCGTGGTTTTTGGGGTCGCTGATAACGAAAATGTGGTCAAAATGAAAATCCAAGATGGTGCGGACGAAAATATTTGGGTTTTTCGTCATGGATGTCATTTTCACGGTTTTCAGGGTCGCTGATATCGAAAATTAGGTCAAAATGAAAATTCTAAATGGCACCAACCATATTTTTTAGATTTTTCATCAGGGTTATCATTTTCATAGTTTTTGAGGTCACTGATAACGAAAATGAGGTCCAAATAAACATAGGAAAAAAAAACAATTCTCATTTTTTTCTTCGGTTTCCCCTGACTCAATTTTCACTCTTCGCCACTGGTGGCAAAGGGTCCACTTAGAAAGGGTTTTTCGAAATTCCACCCCTTTTTTTTGTTTTTTTGGAGGGTTCCCACCCTCCAAAAAAACAAAAAAAAGGGGTGGAATTCAATCATCAAATGACCCCTCCCGCTCTGGGCGGAGCGGAAGGGAGTGTCAGACTCTTACTGACTAAAAACCACCCATGTTCCTTCTTTGGCCCTTTATGTTCCAGGGCCACGGTATCTCTTTCGAACAGTCCCGCAGCCCTGGCAGGCATCGGCCCTTGCGGGCCCCTCCCGTTTGCTGACATCTCTTTGAGGCGCGCGTGGAACACGAACGCGCCGTCGACACGGCCTGTCGTCATACGACGGACGGACGGCGAGCTAGCCCATTACTCACCATCCACAGGCCCGCGCCTACGGTGGCCGAGACCCATCACGGCGTGGCCCCCGACGCCCGGTGCTTCTCCTCCCGCGGCGGCTGCGACGTGAGGCTCTCTCCCTCTCACGTTCCGCCACCTCCTTCGCTAGCATGACTGCTTCGCAGGAGGAGGTGATGGCTTTTGATTCCCTCTCGCCCCGGACCATGGCTTGAACCAGGGCCGGACGCGAGAGGTCGTCGCCGCCAATCGCCGCTACGAGGACACGGCGGTGCTCCGCCCAAGCGGAGCAGACCTCCACGGTGTGCTCCACCGTGTCATTCGGGCGATCCTCGCAATGATAGCACCGAAATTCCACCCCTAAGAAGACAAAATGAGGTACTGAGTTTTCTGTGAAACTTTCTATTCTAGGTGTCGATAGACTTGAAAGTCTACATACTCTACTTACAGTTTTTCCAAAATCATCCCGCAATATAAAATCAAAGTCCTGATTGACTGACTGATATATCAACCACTGGTCTTAATGACATGAAATTTGAAGGATGTATTCTTTGTTTTGAAATGGGGGTTGAATTTTCTGTGAAACTTAATATTCTCTGGGTCGGTTGACTCAAAACTTAATGTACACATCACTCTTCAATTAAAATTATGAGACACGTGTATCACAGTTTTTGATATAACACGATGTAGTTTAGAAATATTTTTATTTTCATTTTTTAATTTACGACCCAAAAGTGGCTCTCCTGTTTAAAATTAATTTATACGTCCGTCTTTGAATCAATGACTTACATATATGTACCAAATTTCAACTCCATCGGTCCGGTAGTTTCAGAGTAAATTGGCTGTGACAGACGGACAAGCAGACAGACAGACACGCGAGTGATCCTATAAGGGTTCCGTTTTTCCCTTTGAGGTGCGGAACCCTAAATACTAATATTACATAATAATATATATCTTACATAAACTATTTATTAATGCGAAAGTTTGGATGAATGGATCTTTGTTACTCAATCACGCCAGAACGGCTGATCAGATCTGGATGAAACTTGGCACAGAGATAGATTATAGTCTGATACAAATAGATGTAGATTACTTATTATCCCAGAAGTAGGCAAGATCCTGTGGGCAATTCCCGAACTGCACGCGGGCGAAGCCGCGGGCAAAAGCTAGTATCTATATATTTCCCATAAAACGGGTTCCAGATTGGGACCGCGTATTCGAGCTGCGAGCGTACAAGCGTCTTGTATAAGTAAAGGTAGGTGGAGGACCGTTTGAATTCAGTAGATGATCTCATGACAAAACCATACATTTTTAATGAATTATTAACAATTCTGTCTACGTGTTGATTAAGGGATAACTTATTGTCCAGTAGAACACCAAGATCTCTTACGAGAGAGGTGTTACTTAAAAAGGCATTATTTAGCCTATATTTAAAATTTGTGATGAATTTATTTTTTGTGAAATTTATATAATGACATTTGGAGACGCTTAAGTGTAATTTGTTGTCAAGACAGTATGCTGACAGTCTATCTAAGTCTTCTTGAAGCATTAGACAGTCATCTATTGTAGTAATAATTTTGAAGGCTTTCAAATCATCAGCATACATAAGAAATTTAGTATTTAAGAAGCATTTCCCAATGTCATTTATATATATGTTAAATAGGAGTGGTCCCAGGATTGAGCCCTGTGGAACACCAGAGGTTATAGATACTGTATCAGACTGATGGCCACTCACAACAACCTTCTGTGTTCTATTTTGAATGTAGGATGAAAACCACCGAAGCAAGTTTCCCCGTATGCCATTAAATGCAATTTTATTGAGTAAAATTTCATGATCGACCTTGTCAAAGGCCTTTTTGAAATCTGTGTAAATAGCATCCACTTGCAAACGTCTATCCATGTTTTCAAAAAGATAGTTGGAGAAAATTAATAAATTTGAAACAGTTGACCGGTGTTTAACAAAACCATGTTGTTCAGGAATTAATACGTTGTGCAAGATTGGGTAGATTTCGTTATGTACGAGTCTTTCAAATAGCTTTGACAAGGTCGATAGAATCGAAATGGGTCGATATTGCTCAATATCATGTTTCGAGCCTCCCTTGTGTACGGGCGTTATATTGGCCCGTTTCCATGTTTCAGGAAACACCCCTTCACACAGGCATTTATTGAAAATTATATGAAGCGGTCTATAGATGGTGGTAGCAGTAGCCTTAAAGAACAAAGCTGGGTATCCATCAGGGCCAGCGCCTTTGGACGGGTCGAGGTTTTTTAACTCCAGAAGTAACTTAGATTCCTCGATACATAGGTTGTCGATTAAGACGTTAGCGTCACAGTGAGTTGGCGGGGTCCACGTCGACAACGTGGGAGATGCTGGTTCGAACACTGACAGGAAGTAATCGGAGAACATATTGCAAACCATGTCTGGAGCACTTGACTTAATGTTTTGGTATTGCATCGTAGATGGGATGCCTGATTTATCTTTACGGTTTGATAAATAAGTCCAAAAGCATTTAATATTAGAGGTGAGATTATCCTCAACGGATTTAACCTTTAAGTACCGACGTGCGGTCTGAGAGGCCCCGGCATGCACTTGACTCGCTACTTTACCCCTTTCCCCGCCAAATTCCGATCCCTACTTTTAAGTAGCTGCAAGAACAGTGCCCACTTTGACATCAAAACAGGAAGACGTGACCTCGCGCGCCTATTTGGTGAGTAATTACGATTTGAAATTCTGACGCGGCCTCTCAGGCCTCACGTCGGTACTTACGTAAGTTTCTTGTTTTATTTCTTTGATACAGTAAACTGTTATTTTTACAGATAGTGTAAACTATGGATAGACCAGGACCTTCAGGTAGTAAAAGAAATAGTTCTGCGACAGATTTACATCACTTAAAGAGACCTCGGATAGGAATAAGTGAATCTAATCCAAATTATACGCGAGTGATTGAGAGCTGGATCGCGAATGAAGATTCCAGCGGATCTGAGGTTGACGACGTTGGTGAAGACTTTTGTCCGGAGCACAGTGGGCATAATACGGATACCAGCACTGATATTTCTGATATCGAAGAAACTCAACCTGAACAACTGGATGCGCCGTCATCGTCATCAGATGAAGATGTTCCGCTCTCAAGGCTGGGATGTTTTAGAGGAAAGAATAAATATAAGTGGTCTAAATCACCTCCAAACAGATCATCTGTGTGTCTTTATAAAAAAATTAGCTAGACAGTTGGTATTAGAGCACATGAAGCGAAGATTTTGTAACCTAAGATTACCTCGTGAGCTTAGGATGAGTTTGGCAAGAGTACTTGGTTCTGATAAGCCAGAGGTAACTGAAGATCAAGCTGAAGAAGTCAAGACACGCAAGACTTGTCTTTCTTGTCAACCTAAACTAAAAAGAAAATCGACGTATAGGTGCTATTCGTGCAAAAAGCATATTTGTTTACAGTGCGCGAAACAAGTGTGCCCTGACTGTGCTTAGAATTTAAGGTGTAGTTTGATAGTGGACATTTTTTTTTCTAGAAGTTCTATATTCCTACTATATTTTTTTTCTTAAAGTTATATTAGTCATAAGTAAGAAATACTATTTTTTGTTATTCTAAGAGGATTATTTTTTGTGTTATATTTTTTTATATCTATTAGTCGGATTTTCCACCAAAAATCAAGCCAAGTATGATTGTAGTGTTAAATTTAAAAATATAATAAAGTTCGTTGTCTTTCTATAATTATTTTTTCTTAAAAACCTTTATTTTGTATCATATTGCAGAGACAAATACTTAAATCAACACTTTCTTTAAAAAACAATACATAATATAAGCGGCCTCTCAGGCCTCACGTCGGTACTGACGTTCCAAAAAATGCACGTGGGTGCTTAAAGGTTAATGTAGGTGGAATAGCAGTTGGTACAGGCTTCTTTAAAGGTTGTTCGGTATTCGGAAAACATATTGTAGTCTTTAATGTTTTTATACTTCTTCCACTTTATCCAAAGGCGCTGTTTCTTTTTAAAAGTCTTAATCAGGTGAGGAGAAAACCAAACAGGAAATTCAAGTGCTCGAGACTTTACTAGAGGAACGTTCGGTGAAACAATGTCGCTCAACACATCATAAAATATTTTCACCGCTTCCTCGGAAGAAAGATGATCCAACAGATCGATTCGTTCATTGATAACATCATAATTGGCCTTACGGAAATCGTATTTTGCCATGGGTTTTCTTTTTATGTTTTGCATTGATATATCTACGGGAGCTATTGCAACAAACGGAGGGTGGTGTGGGTCTATAGGTAGTAAGGGGTCTATTGGGGGGCTCAAAGTGCTAATTATATTAGAAATGAACAAATCAAGAATATTACCATTTCCATTGGAAACAAAACCACAATGGACTAAGACTATCACCTTGGAATATACCGCGCTCTATCCTTATCGGTTCGCTGTTCCCCTGGATCTGTAGACATCCTGGATAGCGAAGGACCGTTCTCCAATGCCCCATACATGACATCAGGAAGGTACGTAGAGTTGCATCAACTTTATACAACTCCAGCACCCTCATGAGCCATGTATGAGGCACAGAATCATCATATAATCTATCCAACATGTAGACAGATCCCTTCGGGAGCGGCGAACCTGTTGGCTAATGGCCGTATCTATGAGGAGCAGCTCCTTAGTACCGCGGGACCCGTTCCTACATCCATTCTGAGAGGCAGACATGATACAATTACTTTCAATATGTTGATTGATTTTAGCTCTCAAAATGGATGTAAAAAAATGCAAATAAGTCAAAAATAAGAACCGTCCAACAAACGAAAAAAAAGTATGTTTACAGCGATCAGTTTATTTCAGAAACCCAAATGGAACTTATAAACGGCCAAATATCTGTAGGCCAATTTCTAGAAATTATGAGAAACTTATAAGTACTTGTTGTTTTTTGTTTAACTACTTATGTGATTTTTAAAATCATATCGGTAGGTATCTTGCGATGGCAAAGTTGCAACGGACTTATGATTTTACCTGGAACAATTGATATATTTTAAGAGAAACATCAGTAATACTGGTGTTTCTTAAAATATATCAATTGTGTTATTTCTGAAGCCCTACGCCCTATATTTGGTGACTTGGGATCGTAGATTTCCCTACGCAAAACATTTTCTTAGATGGATGTGTGGGTTGACAAGAATGGATAAAGTGAGAAATGAGTATATTAGAGGAAGTTTGAAAGTAGCTCCAGTGACTGAAAAATTGAAAGGAAATCGACTGTCATGGTATGGCTATGTAATGAGGAGGGATGAAAATCATGTGATCAGACGAGTGATGAATTGAATATGTGTGTTGACGAATGTAGAGGAAGAGGTAGGTCAAAGAAAAAATTGATAGATTGTGTGAGAGAGGATATGTATGAGAAAGGAGTGAATGTTTAAATGACTGCTGATAGAGGAGAATGGAAGAAGAAAACATTTTGCGCCGACCCCAAATAACATGGGATAAGGGCAGGCAGAAGAAGAAAACATTTTCTTAGGTCCGTCTTATAGAACCTCACTCAAGATACAAGTTACAGTACTTAACTAGTTTCAATTAATCAAAAGGCTTTAAACGAGTTTTAAGTAATGCTCGAGTCTTGAGTAAGGTTCTGTAATTTAATACGGACCTTGGTATCCTAATCAACTACACACCTTTTTATTCTTCGCCTAAACAATTGTTACATACGTAATCAAAATAAGTATAGCCGTCGCTGCATTTTGAACAAATAGATTTTTTGCATGCCATGCATTGTATTATTCTTGATCGAAATGGCGACACGTGTAGGTTTTGCAAAATCGTCGTTCCGTCTGAATGTCGTGTTTAAATCTTCATCAACAAATTGGATAATCTCATCCAAATTGTCAAATTCACTGTGATGAATGACAGCTTTAGATGAATTCGTGTCTGTCGAACGAGAGTCAGCTCTGGGTGATGATATTGTACCAGTTGGATGAATGTCAGCTATGAATGAGATTATTTTTGAATTATTATTTATTGCACCAGAGTCTGTGAAAGTATGAGATGAATGTGTGTCTGTCAAACGAGTGTTAGCTCTGGGTGGTGATTAGGGGTCGCAATACCGGTCCCTCTTTCCGAAACCGGTATTATCGGTATTGAGTCTAGGAGAATACCGGGATTCCGGTATTTCCGGGATTTTCGACATTTAGAGAAATCATATTTATTTTATTAGTTTTTCTTTCCATTTAAGTCATTATAATATAGTAAACTCTCTAATTTTTTATCTCTAAGTTTAATATACCTACTATTAATAAACTATTTGCCCCCAACAATTTGCAACTGATGAAGCTACTGAAGGTAACAGAAGAAGGTTTCAGTAGCGCCATCAGGATTATTCAGGATGGAATTTGGTGTGGACAAATGTGCAGTCATGCATATGAAGCGAGGGGAGATTATGGAATCCATGCGAACTCTCGGATTCCATACACCTTAGATCCCTCTCCTCAACAGAAATCCACAAGTATTTGGGTATGTCGGAAGCATTAGGTATCAAAACTGTCGACATGAAACAATCGTTAAGGGAGCGCTTCTTTAGCCGTCTGAATAATGTGCTAAACAGTCTTTTGTCAGGCGGAAACAAGGTGCGCGCCTTCAACAGTTGGGTCATACCGGTTTTGATGTATTCTTTCGGCTCAAATGGACTCAGACGGAACTTGATGCCCTGGAGAGGAGGGTCCGGCGGACCCTCCTCTCCAGGGCCGGTCCCGGTCCGCGCACTGCTGACCGCAAATCGAATGCATCACCCCACGGTCGTCGGTGATGAGACTCAGTGCTCAATAATCGTCGTGGAGTACTCATGTTATTAAACGTTGCCGTTCATAGCGGTCTATCACCTAATTTTGCCTATTTTCTAGTGTAAGTATCGCGCGACGTTGCCAAAATTCGCATGAGCGCCAGCGCTGACATCCCTTCCCGGCGACCGCCCCGCCGCCCACCACCCTTCCTTCGTTCATTAGTCGTCCTAAAACGTTTGTAGGTCACGGTCGCGCGCGCATTCCGGAAATCCTACTTTACGTATTGCGAATAATTTGTATTGTTGTCTTCTGTTTGTGTCATAACAATGCCTAGGACGAGATGAAATAGTCGTGAACCGTTAACAAACGTACAGTACCTATCTCGATATTGTCGTGTGGTACATACAACACCGTAAGAAATCTACGTGAAACACAGCGGAGATTTCGGCTAAAATATCCCATGTGTCTGAACTATTACAAGATGTGCCTGTGTCTTATCTTGCTG
The DNA here is from genome assembly GCA_950022335.1 of Eurois occulta. Taxonomy (NCBI): domain Eukaryota; kingdom Metazoa; phylum Arthropoda; class Insecta; order Lepidoptera; family Noctuidae; genus Eurois; species Eurois occulta. Next base: position 14,908,120 of record OX465500.1, on the reverse strand, counting down.
GTATGTACTTTCAACAGGACGGAGCTCCGGCTCATTATTTCAGTGAAGTGCGGGCTTATCTCCGAAGTGAATACGGTGATAGGTGGATAGGTCGCGGCGGACCCGTAGCATGGCCGGCACGGTCACCTGACCTAAAACCGTTGAACTTTTATTTGTGGAGAGAAATAAAAAGACTCGATCACGAACGCGAATCCGAAACTTTAGACGAACAAACAAAATCATTACTGCATTCGGAACTGTAAAATCACAAACTTTAGTATTAATTAAACTTAAATACAATTTGCGGCGCCATGCTCAATTGAGTTTACAAAACGGAGGTGGACATTTTGAACAATTATTAAAATACACGTAAGTGTACCGATTTCATTTATTGTAAATACTTCATAATTATTGTAAATACTGTGATTCCAACTTTTTAAATACGCCAAAAACACAATAATTGATTTGTTGTTGTAACAAACATTATTCAGGTTATACCTCATACTAAAAAATTGTTTTACTATTTACTTTTATTGTATTTTTAATCGTCCTAAGTCGACAAAAGGGAAATTTGGTTTCACAAAATTTTTATTAATCGTGCGCGCGGGAAAGAGAGAGATGCGCGGGCGGCCGGGCGGACGGAGGCGGCGCGGCGCGATTCATTCATAGCGAGAATGTACCTAAAGCTGGGCATTCACGGTCGCGCCGCCGTTCGGCGTGGATCCAAATGGCTTAAGTCAAATGGATGGACGCAAAACAAGTATCACATTCACGATCACTACAATTTTCTTTCATTTACGTGTTTCACCGGGTCGAAAGAAGTTGAACATGAGCTCTGATTCCGAAGAAGAACTTTTACTTTGTGTGGCGGTTGTTTCTCATCATATAATAACGAGAAAACCAAAAAAAAATGGTGCAAAGAGTGGCTGAAGAAAAGGGACACTTTCACACACATCAATTTGTTAAATGAACTATCATTGGAGCCAAGTGATTGGAGAAATTATCTGCGAATGGACGAGCCTACATATTTTAAACTACTGCAACTCGTCACCCCACTTATAACTAAACAAGACACCAATATGAGACAAGCAATAAGTCCTCATGAGAGGCTGTGTGCCACTCTTCGTTTTTTAGCATCAGGAATGAGCTATGAGGAGCTAAAGTTTCCAACTGTAATATCTCCACAACGTTTGGGAGTAATTATACCAGAAACTTGTAAAGCAATTCTCACCGTATTGAAGGATTATATGAAGGTATGTATTTTTAATATATTATTTTAATCCAGTTAAAGTTGCTAGCTATATTATTAAATAGAATTAAAAGATTGGGTTTAGAAACATGCTACCCTGCATACTAACAAGGTAGCACGTTTCTAAACCCAACCATTTTTTTTTTAATTATGTTGCTTGTACATTCAAATTATAAGATATAGGATTCTTTTTCTTTTTAACTAAGCTAAGTTGGTTTTGCTTAGCTGGCGTAGGCTTAGGTGGCGTTGAATAAAACTCAATAAATAGAATTAATTACACATTTTTATGTATGTTATGGTAGCCCATTACAATTAATTAATGTAACATAATACGTTATTTGTTACGTAATGCTTCTATGTACTTGTTCAAAACTGCGTCGTCGTCGACTTCAGGCAGAGATATAGTATTCTCATTACTGTCGTTATATAATGTGGCCCTGTATGTAGCATGTGATTCGAGAGGCATTTGGACTGGTGATAGTAGAATGTGTGATGGTTGGGTCAATGGCTGCTGGGCTGATGGCTGTTGGGTCTGGGTCTGTTGGCCCTGTAGCAGTTGGATCTGTGGCAGTTGGGTCTGTAGCAGCTGGGACTGTGGCAGTTGAGTCTGTGGCAGCTGGGACTGTGGCAGTTGGGTCTGTGGCAGCTGGGACTGTGGCAGTTGAGTCTGTGGCAGCTGGGACTGTGGCAGTTGGGTTTGTAGCAGCTGGGACTGTGGCAGTTGGGTCTGTAGCAGCTGGGACTGTGGCAGTTGGGTCTGTGGCAGCTGGGACTGTGGGACCTGTGAGTGTTGATACTCGGTGACAATACGTGATGAATAATTTAGGTTACCACAGTCGGCCTGAAATATAGCGTCATTTATTAATTTTTGGCAATATAAAGCCATTCTTTCATCCATCTCTCTCAATTTTTCAGCCACATGCTCTCCAAAAGCACTGTATTTTTTTTTCGATTTCGGAACATCTAGTCTGTTGGAAATTTTTGACAAAACTTCAGTAGCCGTTGTCTTTAGTTTTTTTTTTGCACTCTCATTATTTTGCTGTGACGCATTCTGGCGGATGCTTCTTTTTGAGTAGTTCGACATGTTTGTACTGGTGCTACTTTGGGAGTAGCAAGGCGAAGGTGGCTCCACATCTGTGAAGTCCTCGATATCCTAAAAAATAAGCATTTAGAATTTATAATATTATTTTTGTTGCAGGTACCTGCAACAGAAGAAGAGTGGAGAGTTATCGCAAGAGGATTCGAAGAAAGATGGCAGTTTCCTAACTGTCTCGGAGCTATTGACGGAAAACACGTCCGGATCATACCACCTGCTGGATCTGGATCCAGTTTCTTTAACTATAAAAAGTTTTTTAGTGTTGTTCTCATGGCTTGCGCTAATGCCAACTACGAAATTATTTGGTGCGAAACTGGAATGAATGGTAGAATATCAGATGGTGGAGCTATAAAAGAAACTTACTTTTATGAGAAGTTAATTAATCACGAGTGCAATATACCTAATAAGAAGAGGCCTTTGAATAGTTCTACAGCTTTACCATATGTGTTTGTTGGTGATGAAGCATTTGCTTTGAGACCTGACTTTTTAAAGCCATTCGGCAGACATGCTCTTACGCAAGAGAGAAAAATATACAACTATAGATTGTCACGAGCAAGAAGAGTAATCGAAAATGTTTTTGGAATAATGTCGAATCGTTTTAAAATGTTTAGTACTCCCATCAATTTATCTATTGATCGTATAGATCTTGTGGTCTTGACATGTTGTATTCTACACAATTTTTTAAGGAGGTTGGTCCCCCACTATTCACAAATCGATCAATTTGATATAGACGATGATGCTGTTGATGAAACCGTTCCAGTAATAAATCTGGAACCATTGGATATAACTACTGGAAACTTCAGTAACGATGCAAAGTTTGTTAGAGAGGAATTTGTACGCTATTTTAATGGCGATGGCGCAGTAGGTTGGCAAAATGAAAAAGTAAATTAAACCTAAAATGAAAAAAGTAAATAAATCCTTACAACCCTTGCAATTTTTTTTTATTCATAACATATTTACCTCATGTTCAGGTGTCGTTTCATTTAATACTTCAGCAATACCACTAGATTTTCTCACTTCAATGTCTCTATCTGCCAAAAATAGCAATAAATCATAGTACCATAATTTAGGTATATGGACTTCATCGGTTCCGGCCCCTGATCGATAAGATGCTTTAACCTGCAACAAATATTTTATTAGTTAGGTACTTATAATCACTATTTCAATACGGCTGTCGTATCTTTGTGGGTCAATTAATTACAAACAACTTAAAAATAATAATGATAGGTAAATTGCAGTTTTGACAGTCAATAAGTAATTTCCCGTAATAAAACTATGTTTTCTATTGTAATTTATTGAATGGATGATAGTAGCTCGAAATGGTCACCTTAACAAGTTTAAAGACTTTTTAGCAGAACCCGACGTGAGTTGATCGACCCTTGATTGAATATTTGATTTGTGTGCATATTGTTGTTTGACAGTGTGTTAAAAAAAAAGAAGTTACTTTGAATACTAAGTAGGTACATAATATAAAATAAAGCCATGATTTATAATTAGCTATTGCAGTTACTTTTTTTTTTTTTTATCGTGGTAAAATCATCAAATGAGACCTCCCACCCCGGGCAGGGCGGGAGGTACTGTCAGACTTGTACTGACTAAAATCCACGGTGTTCCTTCAATAGCCCTTTACGTTCCGGGGTCACGGTAATGAGATAAGTCCCGCGACCCCGGCAGGCTTCGGCCCTCTACAGGGGGCCCCGTCATCTTGCTGACGCTCTTTGAGGCGCGCGTGGAACACGACGCGCCGTCGACCCAGTTATTGCAGTTACTTAACAAAAAAAAACAGGTTTCAGTAATGCTGACTTGTTTATCATTTAAACCCTATAAAACTCAAAGATACTTATGTAATTTGTATAAGACATACCTTATTATGCTCCTTGTTGAATGAACTCCTCAGTGAATTAATTTTTTTGTTTACACTATCCATGTTTGCGCTAGGCTCTGTTTTTTTTATTATTTGTAATAGCTGTTCGGTGGCGTTTAACCTCTTATGTTTATTTCTATAATCTTTGTCATTCACCTTCCACAAACATTCTAGTTCCTTGTATTTATTGATAAATTCGATTATCGCCTCGCGCCCGGACGCCATTTTGGTAACACAAAACAAAAAAGTAGATACGTCTTGCACGAAACACGTCTCCATGCGGAATGAACACAAAATGGATGTCGGTTTGCGCATTCACGGGCAGCGCGGCGCGATGGCATGACGTAGTGTATCCCCACTCACGATGCGACGGCATGATGATGCGGCGTGACGCCACGGCGCGGCGCGATGGATTTTGATGCGAATGGAAATCCAGAGTTTTACATCATGCCAAAAGGATTTTCACATTCACAATCAAATTTGGACGTATATCATGCCATTTGACAAGATGGCATGACCGTGAATGCCCAGCTTAAATCCTGCCCACTACACGAAAACGGTAGTACGCGAAATTCTTTGATACTTTAATTATTTTAACGCTTTTCGTAACACTGATCAATTACTTTTTAATTTTATATTTGATATTTTCTACATTTCCTTGACAACACGTATTATTGTATATTTAAATTTGTCGCATCTATTCAATTTCACCCTGTATACTTACATAGAAAAAAAACACTTACGGAGAATCTTTTTGTAAATTATAATTATTAACATTGGGAATACAAGAATGCCTATCATTTATTATTTTTCAAAATTTCAACGGTTCATGAATTTCATCGTATCGTTTCGTTTTTCATGTATAATAATCAGTGATCGGAATAGGCTGAGTATATTTGCCTAAACTTCGGAGAACAGAGACAGAAAGTGGAGACTTCCTTACGACTATATTTTTTTTTTCCGTGATTCGGGAAAAATCTTCAATAAGTTGAAAATAAGCTTTATTTAAGATGTGTAAAGGCTATTTTTAACGAAACTTGCAATTAACAGATCTTAGGAATTTTCACTCAAACTAATCTAACTTAAATCATGTATTAGAATAATTTGATACAACGGTTAGTTAAAGGATCGTAAATATAATTCGAATACATGAATTAAAGTTACGATTATTTATTTCGGGATTTTACGTGAAAATTTCGAAATTTGGTAATTGCAAGTTTAGTTAAAACTAGCCTTTACACATCTTAAATAAAGCTTATTTTCAACTTATTGAAGATTTTTCCCGAATCACGGGAAAAAAAAATATAGTCGTAAGGAAGTCTCCACTTTCTGTCTCTGTTCTCCGAAGTTTAGGCAAATATACTCAGCCTATTCCGATCACTGATAATAATAATATTATAGATAGAGTAACTATCTATAATATTATTACTATGCATGAAAAATACGTTAAAATTTTGAAATATAATTACTATAGGATTTGGTGTATATTATATTATTATATTATTCCCAATATTTATAATTTGAACATTTAACTTTTTATTTCGAAGTAGATTTAATCATTGACTTTGAAATAAGTCAAACAAAACAAATTAAGATTCATAATCAAAAAATAAGAAAAAAAGGGGAAAAAATAATAATAAAAAATTAGGGGGCCGATCTGAAATTTAGGTAAATGGCCCATGTTATAATCAACAATGATATACAGGGTTTTACAGAAAGGGTATATACATCCCAAAGGCACGGCTTCTTTGGATAATAACAAACGATAATGCAAGGGTTTTTTAATCCTATCACTACAAATTTCTATCACTATTACAGCGGTCAAACCGTTGTTTCCTTTACAAATAGGAGACTCGAAAACAACGGTTTGACAGCTGTGATAGTGATAGAAATTTGTAGTGATAGGATCTAATAACCCTTGCATTATCGTTTGATATCATCCAAAAAAGCCGTGCCTTTGGGATGTATATACCCTTTCCGTAACACCCTGTATATTTTTTAATTACTTTGATTCTCACTTTGGTTGTGTTTTTTCTCCTTTAATTTAAGAGCCTAGCTTTGGTTAAATATTTATGCCCCATGTTATAATCAACAATGATAATATTTTTTATAAGTAGGTAGGTACTTTGATTTTGACTTTGGTTATGTTTCTTCTCCTTTAATTTGAGAGCCTAGCTTTAGTTATATTTACCCTTAAAAAATAAATGGTACTTAATCTTAATTTTTTGTCTTATTACACCCTTAAACGTACCTATACACTAATTATTTAGAATATGAATACAAATGATTATTTCTGACAATCATTACATCTTCCATTATAGAGTCATTCAAACTCATTCTTAAATTGTTGAGTATAAATTTCAAGGAAGAAAAGAGTCTCTCGACGCTAACGCTTGTCGGTGGTATAGCTAAAACCACTTCAGCCAGATTATATAATAAAGGATCGGAGATTTTTTTTGATTCCCAATATTTTAATATACACTTCTCATCAAAAAAATCGAAACACTTTCGTTTTTATTGTTTTTGTCCTAATTTTTTACAAAAGAGAATTAATTCCATGAAAAAAAAAACATTATTGTGTAGCTGGCAGTTTGGTCATTACAGTAAGAAGAAAAAAATCAAAATTCGAAATTAGAATTTCATTTGTTTATCCTATAAATGAAATTAATCACTGTTTTGAGACAAATGTGTATTTAGGGTTGGAGTACGTTTCTCGTTTAAAAACTAAAAATTAGCGCTTGTCTTTAAACTTTTTGTTTCTTATTTCATTTACTGTGACTTTGGGACGTCTGAAAAAACTTTTTTTTCTAAAACATATGGATACTTCGCCCGCAGAAGCCGCCCAAGTGGTGGCATTGCTGGATTCTGGACTTAGTCAGCGTGTTATGGCTGCAAGATTGCATCTAAGCTTATCATCTGTTCATAGAGTCTACAAACGCTATCGGGAGACTGGTTCGTTCACGCGCCGTTCAGGATCTGGCAGGAATCGGGTCACTTCTGAGCGAGATGATCGATTTATTGTAACAACTTCTTTACGAAATCGACGCCTTAACGCTTTTCAACTGCAGCAGCAGCTTCGCGTTGTACGAAGAGTAGCTGTAAGTGACTCTACAATAAGAAGAAGGTTGAAGGAACGCGGATTGGCACCGCATAAGCCAGCGAATGGGCCGAAATTAACTGCAGACCATCGAAGAGCGCGCCTTAACTTTGCACGCGAGCACCTAACTTGGTCATACCTTCAGTGGAGCAAAGTACTGTTTTCTGATGAGTGTAAAATTATGCTGTATGGTAACGACGGAAGGAACAAGGTCTACAGAAGAGATGGAGAACGCTTTGCACAATGCTGCATTGAAGAAAAGGTCAGCTATGGTGGCGGTTCGTGGACGGTTTGGGGAGGAATCAGCGCCGACGGTAAGACAGAACTTGCCTTTGTGTCTGGGCCACGGCTGCCTGCACTAAACTCTCATCGGTACATCGAACAGTGTCTTGAACCTCATGTGATGCCCTATGCACATTTTATTGGCAACGACTTCATATTCATGCACGACAATGCTAGAGCTCACACCGCGGGCGTCGTACGAGATTATCTTACCGAAGTCGGTATCTCCATTATGGTATGGCCAGCAAGAAGCCCGGACATGAATCCCAGTGAACATCTATGGGATGAATTAAAGAGACGAATTCGAGCAAGAGATCCAGCCCCAGAAACACTTAGCCAGCTGCAAAATGCAATCCAAGAGGAATGGGATAATATACCACAACATGTGATCGTGACTCTCATCCGATCGATTAAGAACCGTATGGAAGCAGTAATAAGAGCTCGCGGAGGGAATACAAGTTATTAAATAAACGTTTCTTACATTTTTTTTTCATTTACGCGTGTTGTTTTACCCATTTCCTTCATATTCCATACAGGGTAAAAATTACTCATTATACAAAATACGAAACCTATGAAGACTTAATTTGAATTTAGAACAATAACATTAGGATTTAAAAACCTCATACTACTCACTATTAAATGACATTTTACATTTATTCCTAAATATACACATTTTTCTGATAATCCTTATCAAATCATAAACTGCGAGGTGTTTCGATTTTTTTGATGAGAAGTGTATTATAATTAGACGGCAATAAAGATTCTTGCAAAAATTCGACTAGTTTAAAATTGATCTCTCTTTCTAACACATGATGACTAATTTCCTGTCTATTAGTATTATTACGTGCAAATTGCTGATGGAGGTAATCATCAAAATTTGACAGATTCGATAGCTGTCTTGAAGTTCCCGGTTCAGAGGCTGAATCCGATGCATCTTGAGGTCTTCTCTCATTGAGCTGTATAATTCTTTTATAAATGTCAACTAAGAGAACTCTTGCGCTGGTTGTTTGTTCAGTTGTAAGCACTGAATTGACTCTTGGGTCTAAGTATATGGCCGCCACAAAATATTCATTTTCAAAGAGGTTAGCTTGTCGGTTTATCATACAATTTTCTAAACGACTGGCAAAGGGATCATCTATTTGAGCCACTTGGTGACGACATTGCATCCATGAGATGTAAAATCTCCAAAAGTTAGCTGTTCTTTTTGTAGCGTCTTAGACAGATACCTGCATGGTTGTAGAATTTCCAAATATTTGTCTAAAGAAGACCAAATTTCGGCTGGTACGTCTAAGTTAGCAATGCAAAAGGATTGCAATTTTTGTAGGCTCTCTAGCATATTTGCAGTTGAGTCCCACCTGACAGGCATATCGATAACTGCTTGAGACAGACTTTGCTGCTTTAGTCTTAGAGACATATTGGGCGTACGTAAATTACGAACGACCTGCCGGCATTGTTCGAGAAACTCTTGTATGTCTTGGCTTGCGTCTTTTACTGCTAGTTGCAAACAATGCGCAGCACACCGTATGCTTACAACTTTACGTACTACAGTGTTATCTGCTTCGATTTCCAGCTCCAAGTTTAGCGTATTGTCCTCACTGTCTGTTTCAAATAATACACCACCTCTATCCTAGTTCATAGATTCATCGGATTGGTTGATGGATTCATCTAACAATTCGCTTACAGATTCGTCAATTCTATTTACCATGCGCAACATGTTTGCTCCGTTGTCTGTTGTTACAGTCAATATTTGTTTGAGCTCTATTCCAAAACGGCTTAGGGACATAGAAATACTTTCTTTTAGGTAGTCTCCGGTATTTCTGTCGTGCAACTCAAGAACGCTCAAGTTACGGAGAACGATCTTTCCATCTATAACAAAAAGGGCCATAAATTAAAGTTGCAGAAAATACTTACTTCACAAAAAGTGTTGGTGATTACTTACTTGAAATATATTGAATATTTAATCCCAAAAATCTTCCTAGCTTAACTGATGCTACGTCCACTTTGAGCGCCAATAAGCAATGTTTTAATTCTTTGAAAATTTCTTGCCGAACTCCATAGGCCATTTGTCGTATGTTTTCTTTAACGTTCTTTACGTTAATAGCCTGCTGCTCTTTTTGGCTCATGGCAGGAATCAACTTCAATAATTCTTTAAAGGCTTCGTCTTCAACGATACTAAACGGCCGACCATGTACAGTAACAAGCTTCGTGCAGTACCCCATAACGGAATTGGTATTGCGGGATTATTGCTGTGGCATATTTTCTTTATTCTCAGAGTTCAATTTTATTATTTCTTCATATTTCGCTCTGTGTTGTGAAAAAAAATGCCGCAGTAAATTAGCACCATGGTTACCCTGAAAAAAAAAATCCAAGCATCAAACAAACTATTAATCGGAATTACACCTTTATAGACGTACTGACAAAAATACAGTGTGTAAACGAATTCGTGTAATTGATTGAAACCGCGTGTAGATTAACCCAGCAAGGCTTAAGAGTCCGTGCACGAAATCAACTCATTTTGAACAATTTTGATCACTACTTGAGGGAAAGGCAAGAACAATTTGAACCTTCTTTTTTACTTTTTTTTATTATAAGAGTCGAGTTCTTATTCTTGGACATAGGGGGATTTAAAAAAATAATAATATACAGGGTGTTACGGAAAGGGTATATACATCCCAAAGGCACGGCTTCTTTGGATGATAACAAACGATAATGCAAGGGTTTTATAATCCTATCACTACAAATTTCTATCACTATCACAGCGGTCAAACCGTTGTTTTCGAGTCACCTTTTTGTAAAGGACTCGAAAACAACGGTTTGACCGCTGTGACTACAAATACCTATCACTATCACAGCGGTGAAACCGTTGTTTTCAGGACACGTGACCTGATCGAAAATTCGTAAAACGGAAAATATTCAAGTTTTTTTCTTGTGGATTTATGATGCTTATCTCCTGTCCGGGCTATCTAAAAGGGGGGAACAATTTTCGTTATTTTTTACCTCAGACGCACCGTTTCCGAGATATTTTCGAAATACCACACAACATTTTTTTTAAGTGAAAACTTCTTTAGAGGCGTTGTGAACTTTTTTGTGATGGGTAAAAAATGTTAAACTCGCGTCAGGACACGTGGCCTGATCAAAAATTCGTAAGACAGACAAATGCGCAACGATAATATTCAAGTTTTCACTTCTGCTGGCACTCCCGGAGTGTTTTTTTTATGTTCCTATTGGGTCACCAGGATGTTTCTTATTCTTAGCTTGTACTCTTAGTTTCATTGTCATCTAGCCAAGGATTTTAGACAAAAAAATGGCCAAAGAAGTGAAATCTCTAGTAACAAGCTAGGTATATAAATTATGTTACGAAATTATCTGTAATAATAATATTATAAAGCTGAAGACTTTGTTTGGTTGAACACATGGTAACACAAAATTGTAAGTAACATTATTATGTTGATTGTGATAAGCACACAAATTCCAGACTTTTATTTCTAAACCGTACTTACTAGGTACTTAATATGATGTTACTTTAAAAAAAAAATAGTGTAAATAATCAAAATTGTTAAAGCGATCACTACGCTAACGGTGCACCCGTGCATACAAACATAGCATTGCAACGAATTTGCCTAAACTATAGCGAGTGAATTTTATTCACGGCCTCTTAATCTACTTGCCCAGCAAACAAACAAACCACAACTACAAACTACAACTATTTTGCAACGAGATATTGGTAAGTGGTTAAATCCAAACCAGTTCATAAGAAAGATAGGGTTGGGTTCAAAAACGTGCCGCCTCGCTAGAAAGAATGTGAGGTTATTTGGGGTCTCCTGAACCTTCTGCAACAGATTTTTTATTATTTATTTACCAATCACATTTCAGTTGCTGTGTAATTTATGTATTTTGTCTCACAATGGTGGTTTTGCAAATACCAATGCTATCGCTTCGCAATCCTCATCCATTTTCACGACGACAGAAGACGACACACTATTTTACCCGTACCAATCGGTAAATATCTGTACCGACCTGTCCGTACTTGTAGTTTTCACCTACCAATTAGTACCAATACCCTGCAATAATTAATAAACATACAACATAACAAACTTACCTTGATGTAGTGATTACAACCTTCCATCAAACATTTAGATCTGTTTGTTTCTTGGTTGTACTCGAACATAGAGTACATTTTATTTTTAGCGGCCCCAACTACATATCTGCGGCAAACGACTAAAGCAAACTGAACACAAACAAGTAAGCGCGTCCGTGAGATTGTGACACAGGGCGGCGGACGGCGGCGACGGCCGTGCATCTGAGTAAAACCGGTTTATTCAGGTTAGCGCGAGTTTTAAAATTATGTTCTCTGTAATAACCGGTCACTAAAATGATTTAGGTTTAGTCTAAACCGTTTTTGTAATTTACCGGTTAATCGATGAACGATATTATAACGGTTTTATGAACAATATTAACCGGTATTTCAAAACCGGTTCCAAGCCCTGATAACACAACACTGGCGCGTGCACACTAGTCTGATGCGGTATGACGTCTCACGGCACCGCCCCCCGCACCTCACCCTTTCTGACGCGGACCGGGATCGCCTGTGACACGACACATCAGAAGCCGTCATAACACACCGCATTGAATAAATGTGAACGCTTCCATATTAAATGTATGAAACTGATACCGTTCTGATGCATCACAACACAACACGTCAGATAAATATAAATGCGGCTTTAGTCACGCATAAACAACTTCTGGGAAAACGCGTTTGTTTCTGTTTGCTTTATCCATGACACTTGAATAAAGAGCAATACTACCAACACTCTCATAATAATGTCTACCGGCAACATTGTCAAAAAAACGGGTGAAACAACCGTCAGATTTTAAATTAAACCGGTTTTTATTTTGGACTTAAGCACTTTTGATGGAAACGATGTGGATTTAAGCTTGTTTGAAAGCAACTGTTATTGGACTTAAGCGAATTTAAAAAAATACAACGTGACTTAGGCCGGTTTGATGTAATTGAGTAGTAAAGGGACGTATTTAGGTTTTGAATCTTAGGAATAAAAGAAACACGCATATTTATTATTTATTTCGGTTCAAAGTCTTAAACCGATTTAAATAGGTATTGTCATTATGATTGTATGCTTATCGGCTATTGGTAAAGAAAGGTTCAACAATAAAAATGCCAAAAGAATTCTTTACTTATAAGAGTACATTATATTGCTTCGTACGTAGTTAGGTACTAACATTGTAAAGTCTTACAATCATATCAATATCAAATTATATAATAGATAGATACATTTATTATAATCATAAGGCGAAAATTCAGTAAACCCTGATCCAGTAAATGATAACGATTAATACGTTAAACAAAATCCAAAATTTTTCTGGCAAATACTCAGGATCATCATCATCTTCTTGTTGTTCCGGCAAGTTTGCATTATGAGCCAGTACAGTTTTGTAGTATTGTAAATCAGGCAAGTCACTCCAAGCTTCACCATAATGTTTTTCGAGTAGTTTTTTAACATCTGTTAGTTTTTCAGCTTTAACATTAAATCGTACTTCTATTATGTTTGGTTGGATTCCGGATATATGTTTCCCACGTTTAGTTATGCTTTGTGGATTGCACATATCATTTCTGTATGACATTTCTCCTCGGACTAAGATTTTCCGACGATCTGTTCTATTTAAGATAATCCGCTTCGTTTTACTTATTTGAAAGTGTAACGTTTGAGTGTTTTTCAATACATCTTTGCATGCTGTTTTCCAATCAAAAATTGGCACCTCAATGACTAAACGACGGATAGTCGCATGAGACCCCATGATATCAATATATGGCTGAGGGTTAGACATAGTTTCTAGTCGTTTTATTTGTTTTTCCACAAAAGCAACTACCCGATCGGGTGGGATGAAACTATGTCCAGTGACAGGAAATACTATTTCTACTTCTACTATGTTTTGTGTTGTTTCATGCAGCCATTTAGCAACCATTCCCAGCAATATCGAATTCTTATTTTGGCCGCCGCAACCGTCAGCAACAAGCCTTATCTTCTTTTTGCCATCAAGGTTTACTCGGTTCAGGCAGTGGTATAAGCAAGACGATATTTCATTAGAACCCTTGGCTGCCACGTCTTCAGTCCATATATACGAAAAAACATTATCTTTAGTCAGGCTTGCGTGAGAATTTCCCTCGACAATTGTAAAATTATAAATGTTGTCGCGAATAATACGCCGACTGGTCGGGTACTTTTGGTAGAGGTAAATTTTTTTGGCAGTCGAAGGACAAAATGAGCAGTTCTGGATCATCTTCCTTTAATTTCTCAAAGAAGCATTTTGCTCTTATTTTGTGAATTCTATATTGGGTTCGCAAACTCTGTTTTTCACTTTTGTTTTGAGTTATTTTTAACTTTTCTAGCAACTGTAAATAGTCTGAACAGACGTCTTGGCGCGGAGACCCAAATCCAATATTAACCTCTCAAGCCCCAGCGGCACAAAAACGTGCCAGTAAACAAGTAATACCGTTGAGCCGCTGCACAGTGTGGTATTATGAAAATCTAGCGGGACAAAATTATTTTGACCTATATTTGTGTGTTATTGGGCGGTAGAATATAAATGAATAGATAAAAAAAAATATTTAGTTGTTTTAGACGTATAATTTAACCATATTTCAATAGAACATACATTCAAAATTATACATCAAAATTATTATAAAAGTAAATACAATAAAAAAGCTATACAAAGTTTAGCACAATTAAGATTAATTGCCAGTAGACGAAACAGATAGAGATTCTTCAGAATCTTCGTCAGTTTCTTCAATACTTTCATCCGAGTCTTCAGATTCTGATTCAGATCCATCAGTATCTCTGTCTGTATCGTCTACTGCTATCTCACGTTCAACAGTTGGAATCCTTATTTTTAATAGCTCATTTACCTCGGGTTTAATTTTACCACGCTTTGTTTTTGGAGCTGCACGCAAACTAGCAATATACGGATCCGATGAAATTAACAATCTATTCAGTAAATCTCGATTTGTATTAATTCTTGAAGATTTTCTTGTAAAAAGTTCCCTGAATTTCCTATTGTGTTTGTTTCGTGCCTCTTGAGCTTCTTCAGACATTTGACCAATTGGTAAAACACATGCAGAAATTATATCTTTCCCATGAAATAAAATTTTATGTACGCTTACTGGCATTGGGTACCACGAATACTCCTTAAAATACAATTCTCTTGTTTCCTTGGAGAATTCATGGAATTTGTCAACATTTATGAAATACCCGCTATTTATGGTCTCTAATATGACATGGAAGCGTTTGATAAGCTCAACATTTACACCAGTTATTTCTGATGACTTTTCGGCATTTTGGAAAAACTTACGAGCCGTGTTTCCATCATTAGTGTTTCCGGTTTGTTGTTTTGGCATATCTACTAAAAGACCCAATTCGCTTCTAAACTTTTCTTGCAAGTACTTCTTTTTTTCAGCCACTTTCTTTTTATTTTCGGTTCCCCTAGCCTGCCATGTTTTTATATCCAGACGGTAAGATATGTGCAAGATGCATTCAAATAATCTTATCCAAGAATGCAGAGGTGATATGCCCAAAGATAGAAATTCACTTCTTACCGTCTTTTCTAAAATCAGTTCTTCATTATTCATTTCACTGGGTTTGGCACCACATAAGTAGCATGTTTGTGTGGATGTACATGAAGATACTGCATTGCATATTTTGCCGTCTATCATACAGAATATCAGTGTTGATTTTACTAATACTTCCATGTCATTTACAATAATTTTAGTAGGCACCAGTGATGTAGCTTGTTCTTTGATTTTGTCAACTTCGGTCACAATAATATTTGGAGTTTCTTTGGCAAACACAAACTTTATGGGTCGACAATATCTAGTTGATGATGTCGCAGGGTTTTTCCAAACAATTTGCATACCACTTTGGCCATTCATTGCATACATTTGTATTGGCACCATTGAAATGCTGAACAAACTTTCATCACTAGAGTGCGATTCAGAAAATTTTTGCTTATATCGATTTTGTTCTGCTCCATCACAACCCCATTTAACAATAATATCTAGGTTTCTTAAGTTTTTTATCGTTTTCAGGACCTCTTCTTGCACTTTACATAATCTTAATATAGTGTGATCCATTAAAGATTGAAGTTTAACTTCGGCATGTGTTTCTGACACATTAATATCACTTGGATAACATAAATGTTTTGCCGCTTTCACTTTGTGGTATGGTGGATACAGATTTTTTTTTATTATTTTTGATTGCTCGCGTATGACACCATATTGGTGTGTCGACAGATTTGCATCAATCATTAATGCCAGAGCTTGGTCACTCGAAAGCCCACCATACTTTGGGTTGATTAAACACCTCCGTGCTTTTTTTATTTGTGTACCTCTTCTGGGTGAAAACAGGGAAAGCTCTTTAACAATAGCTGCTGAATCCCTTTTCCCTGACTGGCGAAGCTGTACTTCGTTTGCCATCGATATCTCTTCCGGACACGTAGTTTCAAGAAGATGACGAATTCGCCGTCTCTTTGTCTTTTCACTGGAAGATTCAAAGTCTTTCGGTGGTCTTCCGGCCCGGTTACTTGTTCCAGGCAGTGAACCATCAACGATAGTTTCACTGACAACACCCGTAAATGATATGTTCGCTTCTAACCATGAAGAATTCGTTTTCAGGAAGCGTTCTCGATGTCTTCCTGATTTCGACCATTTTTGGTCAATTTTTTGACTAACCCTACTGATTGTTGCTTTTAAATTCTTCAAAATATCATCCGTAACTGACTGGACACCAAGTTCTTGTAAAATATAATGTAACAAAGCATCCTGTCTTGATTGTTTGGCGTTAGCAAACCAAACGTCAAAAAACGAACGACGAGAAATTTGTGCAGTCATTCTGAAAATAAGAAAATGTTGTATGAGTGTCGCAAACTTCCGTAAGCAAATGAACATTTTTCTTGTAGTATATGAATATACCTTTCAGAAAAATATAGCCAATGCACAGGGAAATGCGGGGAAACCAACTAAAACCCTAGATGAAACTAAAGAAGTACTGTTTATGATTAAATAAAAACCTCACTCTGTTAATTTAATATTTTTGATTAAAGTAGTATATATACTAACAAAAAAAAAATGATAATTTACCTTGATAGTCCCACAAAAACGATAACAACACAAAATCACCACTAGCACACAGAAACACAGCGTATTCATCGAGCGAACTCAGACGAATGAAACGATAGCAGCAAGCGGTTGGTCGGTATGGCTCAGGTAGCCGGCCGTTCCGACCTTTTTATACCTGCTATTGTTTTGCGAGGATTCCCGGAAAATGTACTAGATTGTAGTATAACTAGTTAGCTTTGAATTTATTCCATTAAAAGGATCTTTTAAGACATGTACCTAAACTGACTTTTGTCCGTCTAGATTCTCAAAATATTACACTGTGCGCTGGCACAAATTTGTGCCACCAAACCCCGATCGATTTAGAACTGTATTTGTAGTAAAGATAAGTCTTAAAATCGTTTTTAAACGAATGTTCTCGACGGCAGATAATATTTTACAACCACAGACAAAGATAGAACGAAAAAGACAATAAAACAATATTTTGATTAAAAAGAGTGTCCATGCAGTTTCTTGCCCATTCTTCTCCATAGAGATCTACGATTTGGAATGTGCAACTACAGTACTTTCGCAAGTTATTATGCCTTGTGACTGTGACTGTAGCTTAGCTTTTTTGTTTTTGACTTTCAAAAGTGCCTGTAATGGTCTAATTGAAATAAATGCTTTGAGTTGAGTTTTGAGTTACTAAAAATATTGTAGGAAACATTTAAGAAATAAAGTGTGAAGTTAGTACAAAAATTTCATGTTCGCGGTTACGAAGCGCGCGATGAAGTTCGAGTTTGAATATTGCAGGAATCGGATACAGAACTCGTAAAATAACATTAACTTTAGATTACCAGTCTATTCATGAGTCAGTTCCCAAAATTTCGTGTAAATTGATCACACAGTTTAGTCAGAAATCAACAAATATAGTTATGTTGCTGTATTATACAGCAACATAACTATATTCGGCAAGTACTCCGATTTCATTATTTCTTGAGGTCTAATCAGAATCTTGTTTACATTGTATTTCATAGTCACATCATTGAACAACCCGACACCGTTTAGAGTGTGTGAATAGAAGCAACAGAAACGGAGCAATAACATTTTTTGTGACCGGGGTCAGATTACGCTTACGATAAGAGCCCGTCGCGGTGCTTGACGGATAGTTGACGTAAATAATGGCGGTCCTTGAGAGGTTAAAAGAGGTATTGAATACCTTCCTGAAGAAACTTTTAGTCACTGAATATCCCGGCATCGATTCGTCTTCATACATCCTGTATAGTTTACTTATATTTAGACTGGGATCCAGATATATTCTTTGTTTAACTTTGCCTCTGCAATAGTGACAATGTAATGGCCGAAATTTCTTTATGAAATTCTGTACAGCTTCTCTCTTAGACCGAAAAGCATGATATTTACGGTCTCCTCCACGCTTTTCGAAAGCTGTTTCTCCTGTAGCTGCTTATCGATTGGAAACGCCTTTAACACGGCCTTGTTTGATTTTTAAAATGCCACAAAACGCAGCGAGGCAGACAGGAACTTTTTCTTTACTACTGTGCTTAGTAATGAAATACTGCTTTGAGAAAGCGCGTCCATTTCGACTGTTATTTCTAGGGCGTTTTCTTTTAAAAGGAGCCAATAGCATATTTTGTAAAATATAATTATCTTGAGTTATCTTGTTAGGATTACGGTAAAACTTTTTGTGGAAGTAAAAAACATCATTGGAAGTCAACGTTGCACATTTGTATACACTCTTTTTGTTGTGATTACACTTTGGTTTTTCTGGCAAGGTTTTTGCAGAGTACCTGGAAATAAATTGAAATGAAGGTATAAAATTAAATGTGTAACTTTCTACGTCGTAAACAAATTTACATTGTATCGCTATCTCTTAAAGAGGCGTACAACGTTCAACCTATTACGTGACATCTCGTGGTATACACTCATTCAAACACAAACCCAAAAAAGGTGATGTTGGTACAAACTTAAAAGGACAATGGGCAATTTTGTATGGAGCGTGGGCGGTCCGCGGTCAAGAATGATTTTATCATTTATTGGTGTGCTTTAGTCCTACAATTATTGTGGACAAGTCTTATTACTGTGGTGTACTTCTAAAATGAATAAAAGACATTTTTGTGTTTGAACCTTTATATCGTTTTACTTATTATTCTGGCTTATATTCAATGCAAAAATACAAAAGGAAAGTGAAACAACAAATCTAGATAGTCTCAAAGATATTTATTTTATTAATCACATAATGTACTGTAATCTACATGAAACCTTTATTTTGTTATAAAAAAAGTTATGTTTAATAAACTATTATTATATCTAATTATTTATTACATAATTATATTAATAGGTATAGGTATTGTAGGACCACATGTTTAAAAATAATTAAGACAATGTTTTTAAAAAGGAATTAAGTGTGATTTTAGAGCATGTTTGGCCTAGTTCCTCCTACTCATGCTCTAAAATCACACTTAATCCGACCGTGCGCCTACCACTCAGACACGAACAATAGTAATGGGCGATAGCTTCTCTTCCGTTCCTTTGTCGGTCAATAATAATGTAGGAATAATAGGTCCTAGATCTTACGTGCCTTGACTGTATTCAAACGCGTAACAACCAAACGTCTTGCTCTGCTATATTGTAGTGTGCAGCTCACCTAACCTTATATATGTAACTGCACACACTAATTATTGACATTATTATACGAATCGTGGAACTAAACAGTTCTCTTTTATTTCGACAACATCATTATAATACATGGCGACCCTTAGCCAGCAATTAAAATTTTGCAATCTACGCAATAAGAAAGACTGCGGACGAGTCAAATAAATTATGAAGATATACCGATAAAAGTTGAAGTTTGTGAAGACGGAAATTAGAAGAAAGGAAGCGAAGAAGATTTTAAAAATTTATAGAAGAATCAGAATCCCAACAGAAGAATTAGTTTGAAGAGGTGAAATCATTAATTAAGAAGACAGAAAAGGAACGTTGCTGCCGGGTGCTGGGAGAATGCTCAAGCCTTGTGATGAGAGGATATGCAGGGCGCTGGGAGTTGAATTGTACGGGTCCGATGTGGAGCAGCTGGGAGTCAGTTCCAGACCAGTGCTGAGGAGTTCATTCGTCCAAGCCACGTGAGACGTCGTGACCTACATAATCGTTGTCAGTAAAATAAGTAACTACTGCAATGTAAGTTTTGCAACGCTAACATTTTTTATATATTCTACTATATTTCATGTTATTGTAACTGGATCATACATTTTTTTATATTTTGTTCTGGAGATTAGGAATGTCCCAACAATTACAAGATTTGCACGCTAGATTAAAATATCTAAGAGAATATTTAGTAAAACTAGGTCCAGATAGGCGTAGAAAAGATTTAGCTTTAAAGAAGCTAGAAGAAGCAGAAAAAGAATATAGTAAATTGGATTGTATTTTGACTCAGTTGAACCAAGAAGTTATAGATCGCAAGTTAAGCAAAGATGCTCGTGAGGTTTTCCAAACATTAAATAATGAAACTCAATCAAATTATCAGAAAATAAAAAGTTTACTTTCTTTAGTAGATAGTAGTTGTCAAACTAGTTCTAAAGATTTAATAGAATACGAATATACTGATTGTCTTACAAAAATGGCTGACGCATTTGATATTAAAACTGCAATTTCCCTGTTGCCAGTGTTGAATGGTCAGGAGCAGGTGACAAATCAGCTTATAGATGGTATCTTACTTTATAGTTCGCTTATTAATGAAGCCAGTAAAAGTCAATTAATACAGTTTGTGTTAAAAACGCGTCTCTCGCCTAGTGCAAAATTGCGACTTAAAACTAACTACACAGATATAGAAAGTTTGGTAGAAGATATTCGTGTTTATTTGTTACCGAAGAAATCGTATGTAGCTTTACAAAGTCAATTGCTTACGGCAACTCAAGGCCGTAGAAGCATAGAAAAATTCGGTACGGAGATCGAAGAGTTATTTGTCAATCTCACGATTGCGCAGGCTAACGATAAGCGTGATGCATATGAGGTTTTGCGTCCACTCAATGAGAAGACTGCAATTAAACGGTTTAGTGATGGGTTGGCTGATAAGCGGCTCAGCACTATCATTGCCTCACGTCAGTTTGCATCATTGCCTGAAGCTATAACGGCTGCGGTAGATGAACAATCCCTGTCAGTCCAGCCACAAAATCAGGTTATGCAATTTAGGGCTAACCAAAATTATAGACGAGGTAGCTTTAGAGGCTCTCGAGGCCGGGGAAATAGACAATTTTACAACAGAAATAAAACGTATAACCATAATTATGATAAAAATAATGAAAACAGCACAGGTCAAAGAACTTTAAGCAGCGTTAATCGAGGTAAAAACTCAGGTGAACAACGTCAGCAGTTCCGCGGACGTCCGGTGCGTTGTCAGCGTATTCAACATAACGCGCAACAGTCCAATGTTCATGACAACTTGCGCAATGATCGCACAAGCCAAGCAAATGAAAGCCTAGAATTTTTTCGTACCTAAATCGTACACGCATTCTATTTTTAGTTTTTGTAATTTTTGTATTATTAATTGTCAGTTAACAAATAGTGATGTTGATCTTAATTTACTGATAGATAGTGGAGCTAGCTTATGTGTGCTAAAGTATGAATGGTTGTCGCGACATAGGAATTTATTGAATTTAGTAAAACAGGACAAGATAGTCATTAAAGGAATTAGTGGTAATTTAGAGTCCATGGGATACATTTATTTAGATATTATGATTAATAATGTAACTTTTCAACAAAAGTTTTACATATTTGAACACTTATCTTGTGCTGCAGAAGGTATACTCGGACAAGATTTTTTCGAGCGGTATAACGCTGTATTAAACTATAAAGATGGTACTCTGAGTTTGGAAACCCGAGACCAGTCCGTTAGTGTTCATGTTAATAGGAATTTATTTACAATTCCCCCTCGTTGTGAAGTAATTAAACACATCCCGACGTCACACAACAGTGATTGCGTCGTTTTGTCAAAGGAAATTTATGAAGGTGTGTTTACAGCAGGTGTAGTATCGAAGCCACATAATGGACTTATTCCTGTTAGGATATTAAATACAACTGATAGTTCGGTTGACATAAATACTTCAGATTTAAGTATTAGTTGCTTAAATAATTATTACGTTTGCAAGTTTGACCACGATAACATTTCTGTGGATAGAGTTAAAACTTTACTTACTACGTTACAACTAAATACCTATTTAAATAAAGAGGAACAAAGAGGTATTGAAAACGTATGTGCCAAATATGCAGATGTTTTCCATTTGCCAGGAGATACGCTCACAACAACTAATTTAATAGAGCACTCAATTAAACTAAAAGAAAATACTTCACCAGCATACGTTAAGCCATATCGATTGCCTAAAGCATTGAAAGGCGAAGTACAGAGACAAATAGATGAAATGGTTAAAAATGATATTATTGAAGAGACTATTTCAGAATGGTCAAGTCCAGTTCTATTAGTACCTAAAAAGACAGATAGGTCAGGAGAAAGGAAATGGAGACTTGTAGTGGACTATCGCCAACTCAATAATAGAATACAGGATGATAAATTTCCATTACCTAATATCACTGAGATACTAGATTCATTATCTAATAACATCTATTTTTCAAAATTAGATCTTAGTCAAGGTTACTATCAGCTATCCTTAGAAGAACAGTCTAGGAAGTACACTGCATTTACAACAGACAAGCAGTATCAAATGAAACGATGTCCAATGGGACTTAAAACATCGCCTAGTGCTTTTGCACGTCTCATGACAATAGCAATGTCAGGATTAAATTATAAATCATGCTTTTTATATCAAGATGATTGCATTGTCGTAGGAAATTGTCTCGAAACGCATAACAAGAATCTTATAAAAATTTTAGAATGCCTAAGAAGAGTGAATCTAAAACTAAATCCGCTAAAGTGTGAATTTTTACGTAAAGAAATCGTTTATTTAGGACATAAAATAACCTCAGAAGGAATATTTCCCGATCCATCGAAGGTAGAATGCCTACAAAAATATCCAGTCCCGCAAAATGTAGACGACGTCAAGAGATTTGTAGCATTCGCAAATTATTATAGACGTTTTATTCCAAAGTTTGCTGAAATAGCCTATCATTTGAATGCGTTATGTAAAAAAGATGTAGCATTCGTATGGAGTGATGAATGCGAGCGAGCATTTTACAAGTTAAAACAGATTCTTATTAGTCCGACAATACTTGACTATCCAGACTTTAGCGACAATAACACTTTCACGTTACAAACTGACGCATCAAAACTAGGATTAGGCGCCGTACTGTCTAATAGCAATGGCAAGGTAGTCGCGTACGCAAGCCGTAACTTGAAACCAGCTGAGACGCGGTACCCTGTGATTGAGTTAGAATTACTTGCTATTGTTTGGGCAGTTCGACATTTTAGACCTTATTTATATGGGAAAAAGTTTTACATAAAAACAGACCATAAGCCATTAATTTACTTATTTAATATGACCGATCCTTCAAGCCGGTTGACAAAGTTTAGATTATATCTTGAAGAATACGACTTTGAAATCAGCTATGTCCCAGGACGGCACAACGCAGCTGCAGATGCATTGAGCCGGATACCTATTACATCCAACAGTTTAAAGGATTTGAACAAACATGCAGTATCAGTCATGACAAGGGCACAGACTCGAAGGTTGCGCACTGACTGTGACAACAACGACATAACTACTGAGGTATCCTCTACTCCAAGGCCTGATCAACCTAAGGTAGTGGAAATCCTCAAACGACCGACTGACAGCATTGAATTGATATTATTTAGTAATAAAAATACTATACAGCAGATAGAAAAATCAAAATATTACACTAGTGACAATGGCAACTACAAATTCGTTCCTGAAAAATCAGCAATTTATGTGATATCTCGATCGTTATCGACCGTAAGTGTGTTAGCGAGAGAATTACAACGTTTTTGCAAGCAAATCAAAATAAATGAGCTCATAATAATTAAAACGAAGCGCTATGAAAATTATGTTAACCATTTTTTAGAGGAAATGAGTCATTTGAATGACATTCCGAAGCTACTTGTTATTAAAGATGTGACAAGAGTTTCTGACAAAGACACGAAAACAGTGATCTTGAATGACTTCCACTTATTACCCACCAGCGGCCACGCAGGAATAAACAGAATGTTAAATAATATTAGGAAGTACTATTACTGGCCAGGAATGACTAATGATGTAACAGAATTCGTAAAGAAATGTAGAAGTTGTCAGATTCAAAAGCATTCCAATAGACATACAAAGGAACCGATGGTTATAACATCAACGGCATCCACTGCTTTTGAAAGAGTAAGTTTAGATTTAATGGGTCCTTTAGATGTAGATAATTTAAATTATAAGTACGTACTGACATTACAGTGCGATTTAACAAAATACGTTGAAGCCTATCCTATAGAGAGGAAAGATACTATTTCTGTAGCTAGGTTATTTGTAAACAATTTTATTCTGAGATATGGTATCCCTAAAGAAATAATAACAGACCAGGGAACAGAGTTTATGTCATCAGTTTTTACTGAGATTTGCAATTTGTTGCATATAAATAAACTGCATTCAACAGCTTATCATCATGAAACTCTGGGAGGATTGGAAAACACTCATAAGGTTCTAGGAGCTTATCTTAGGATTCAGTGTGACAAGAATAAATCAGATTGGAGCAGTTGGCTTCCATTCTGGTGCTTTTCATTTAACACTGCAGTACACTCAGAGACAAAATACACTCCATTTGAGCTAGTATTTGGAAAGAATTGTAATTTACCATCCAATATTGCACAAAGTTCTTATGTTGATCCATTATATAATCCAGATTCTTACCCTTTGGAACTAAAATACAGACTACAAAGAGCACAAACTGAAGCTAGAAATAATTTATTATTTAGTAAGGAATTAAGAAAATATAATTTTGATAAAAATGAAAACGGATTAAAATATAAGAGTGGAGATTTAGTTCTAATTAAAAATCAAGTAGGAAATAAGTTAGATAAAATTTATTTAGGACCATATAGAGTGATTGAAGATGTATCACCAAATGTTAAAATTTTAAAAGGTGACAAAGAATTATTAATTCATAAAAACAATACAAAACTGTTTGTTACTTAATATACTTGGTTTTGATAAGATGTTATTTTTTTATATAATGTAATGGTAAAAAGTATAATTATTTAAAAATAAGTAGTCTTGAAAATATTGTAAAAAAAAAAAATGTTTTATGTACTAAGATAACAAAGCCATTTTTTTTTTTAAAAAAAAGGGGAGGTGTAGTGTGCAGCTCACCTAACCTTATATATGTAACTGCACACACTAATTATTGACATTATTATACGAATCGTGGAACTAAACAGTTCTCTTTTATTTCGACAACATCATTATAATACAATATATTCGCTAAGACTTATTTGTTGCTCTCGGTACACTTCAATATTATACAAGCCCTGTACTAGATGCTCAGCATAATAATTGCGGGCTACCTTGATTTGATACGTACCGAGAGCAAACAAAATAAGATCATGCTCTGAAAGAGTTGGAAAATCGTCGAAAATAAGGTGGTCACTAGTGATGCTTTGGAACGTTGCTCTTTGTCTATTCATATTATTACGAACAACGTAGTCCGCCAGGTGATTAATAATAATAATAATTTATTTATTTTCTCGCCACAATACACATTGAGTACATATTTTAAGGAACAGGTGGATACAGTAAGTATATTGCGGGAAACTGGTGCCTAAACTAGGCTTGTGGTCTGTATTTCAGGACACCAGGTCTCCATCCTTTAGGTTACATAATATTGCAAATCAGACAGTGGTCGCGAGTCAGTTAACAACTATTAAAATGATTCTAAATCTATACACTACTAATTTTTAATTAGTACAAATACTTAAATGACTTCTTGGAGAAGGTCTTGTTATTATATATGTAAAGTCTCAATAAATAATATTCATAAACAGCAAAGTTATTAGCGTTTATTTATATCCCACAATGTCAATTTATGGAGTTATTGTACAGGCCATTCATAATAGTATTCATAATTCATATTGCCTCGCTCTCGCGTTCGCGTGTCTCGCTCAAACTTGCCCCGCCTCCAACAGCTGTTATTGTAATTGTAGGTAACTCAAACGCGTCATTTATGCTTTACGATTGAAAAGTAAAAAAATGTAAAGAAAACTTAGGACTTAAACTAAAGATAAATAATAGGCACATAATCAATTCAAACTTTTCCTTCATACTTTAATTGGGCTTAGGACCAACAAAATTACCAACTTTTTTACAATTAAAACAATCAGGTAACGAAAGTAAAAAGAAATTAAATTAAAAGCTTTAGAACTTTTTAAAAAGTAATTTTGGCGTATTTAAAAAGGTTGAATCAGCTGATATTTACAATAATTAACGTATTTACAAAACTAAAAAAAAAAACTTACAGGTATTTTAATTGTCCTTCAAAATGTCCACCACCATTTTCGATGCAAAAACGGGCACGTTTAATTAAATTGTTTTTTAATGATAAAAGTATGTTTCGCTGACTTTTCACTTGGTTAAATGCGTCCAATATGCGCTGTTTTAATTGTTCGACAGTTGTTGGCTCACTAACGTACACTCGTCGTTTAATTTCACTCCACAAAAAAAAGTCCAAGGGCGTGAGATCAGGTGAGCGTGGAGGCCATGCCACGGGGCCGCCTCGACCAATCCACTGACTCCCGAACTCCTCCGTCAGGTACTCACGCACTGCGCGATGGTAGTGCGGAGGCGCGCCGTCTTGCTGGAACCAGAGGCCTCGTAAGTTGGCTAATGGAATGTCATCAAACATTGTAGATACCATTGTCCGAAGCAAGGTTAAATAACTTTCGCCATTAAGACGCCCTTCAATAAAATAAGGGCCAACGATAGTGTCGTTTAAGATTCCTGCCCAGACATTTACAGAAAACCTGTGTTGAAATGAGTTCTCCTTTGTCAGCATTGGATTTCGTAATGACCACCAGTGTTCATTGTGTTGGTTAAACAATCCGATACGAGTAAACATACACTCATCGGAGTATAAGACATTTGCTTCTGTGTTGTTCAGTATCCACCTGCAGAACGCCATCCTTGGTTCAGTATCCACAGTGGTCAATTCTTGACCCTTTCTGTAATGGTATGGGTGAAATCCATACGAACTAATGATCCTCCATGCACAGTGCTGGCTAATATTAAAATGTTGAGCTGCGTCATTCGTACTTCGCCGGGGATCTTCTTCAAAGTAGGCCACTACATCGTCGTAGAGGTTTTGAGAATAGGCCGGTCTGCCACGACCTTGGCTATGGGCAGGGGCGTGGAAAGATCCATGGTCGATTAAACGCTGGTAAGCGTTTACCACCGTCCGAACGTTTGGCTGGCGAACATTTGGATATTGTTCCCTGTACATACGTACAGCGGCACTCGCGTTCTCACCAGACAAAAAGTACACACGCAACATAGCCGCATACTCCCGAAATGAAAACTGGTAAGCCATCGCGACAGTAAAAACGTAGTAACAATTTGGGTAAATAAAAGAAGCACGCGCACACTTCCGCTAACTTTTTTGCACTGATGCACTCTGTCGGTTCATCGGTTGCTCGAAAATGGATCGCTGGCCGGCTGGCGCGTGGCGGTAGCGCTGGTGCAGAAGGGGGCGTGGCTTGAGCTTAGACGGGAGTTTGCCGGGATTTATGAATTGCGAACTTGCGACCGAAATGGAAAAATACTATGGCGCTGTCCTATTGTCATCGCTCGCGCGATAATGCGATGCGATTTCATCGTGCGATGAAACCGCTCGCACGATAAGAAATCGTGTGTCCTATTGTCATCGCTCGCGCGATAATGCGATGCGATTTCATCGTGCGATGAAACCGCTTCGCTGCGATCACACTCGAAATGGCTCTTAACAAAAATGCACAGTTGTTGCTGTCGGGCAATATTTCTTTAATCGTAAATCACATTAAGAAAAGGAAACGTGGACCACATAATACACTTTATAAAAATAGAAAGCAGCGCGGTGAATTTCACAATCAGTATTTCGACGTAAGGAAAAACGAAAAAGATTTTTACGAATATTTGTGTATGTCAACAGAAACATTTGATTACATCTGTAATGGAATACGCAGTGATTGTACTCGTTATACTCGTATTAGTGTGGAACAAAGATTGGTGTTAACATTAAGGTACGTTTTTTTTATAATTTACCTCTACTCATAAACGTTGCTTAAATTAAACCTCGTTTAAAAACTAACGTTGTCTCCTTCATTGTTTTAACGACTGACAAAGACAGCATTAGTTTCTAACAATGCTTAACTTAAGGTGAATGCGCACAGCCCGCCAAATTCAAATTTTCTTCGGTTTTTTAGGAATTACAGCTATGTTTTACGTTGTAGGTATGTTGATCAAAATGCAATTCGCGACTGTAAAGATAATATATTTACTGAATATTAGGCACTAAAATCATATAAATTGTCAGTCTTCATCATATTGGACTCAAGAATCAATATTTTATGAAAAAGTCATACTTGAGTCCATTATGATGAAGACTGACAATTAACATAATTTCGATGACTAATATTTAGTAAATATTTATTATCTGTACAGTCGCGAATTCCATTTTGATCATCATACAACGTAAAACAGAGCTGCAATTCCCAAAAAACCAACGAAAATTTGAATTTGGCGGGCTACCTGTGTGAATGCACCTTAAGCAAATTAGGCATATTTACCCTATTATGTAGGTATGTGTGTAAATTGATTCCTATAATGTATGGAGATAGAAATAAAAGACTGAAGTAGGTAATTTATAATTATGTATTTAGGTAAGTTGGATAAAAACGAAAAAGAAAAACAATATTATGTTTGGTATTTAAACATCGTCATTAAACGTTTCGTAAAATTGACGAGTTTGAGACGGTGGCGACGTGACGATGGTGGAGTGTACTGGAGATGGTAAAATTGAAGCAGAATATGAAGAGTTCGAGGGGGAGGGGGAAGTCGTTAAAGCAATTTCATCGGCAATTACATTTTGTAATTTACTCTTTAATCTCAATTTTTGTACTGGGCTTAAATACTGGAAATACGGAGCAAGTGACTTTAAAAATAGCATGTCTGCATCATCAACTTCATTCCTAGCTTCCTTAAATGCTTTAATTTTGTCTTCTTCAATTTTAAGCATTTTGATTTCAAATTCTGAACAAGTAGATTTTTTATGTTTTTTTCCTTGAGATCTATCCAAAGAAGACGTACTTGCACTCTGGCTTACAGTTCGCTCCAAAGAAGACGTACTCGCGCTCTGGCTTATTACATTGTGCTCCAAAGAGGATGTACTTGCGCTCTGACTGCATACAATGCGCTCTCGGACAATGGATAACGCTTCATCTTCATCAGTTGAATTGTTTCTATCAGGCAGCTGTGGAATTTCTTCTGATCTTGATGAATTATCTATCTCAAACTCCCAATTGACAGATTGTTCGCTTTGTGATTCATCATCATTAACGCCATAATTACTGTGAGTTTGCCGCGGCACCATAACATCCTTTAAAAATGTCATATGATGAAAATATGTCCACTTCCCGGAATAATTTCCTAGGCTACCTGGGCTGCCTGGATCTCCAGATCGTGGCTTATGAACCTTTTTTAATTCTTTTTGAAATACATCCCTCAAGTTTCGCCACCTAGTTTTAACTTCATTTGCTGTAACAAAAATAATGATAAATTAATTGTTTTTTTTTTTTATTTCAGGTATCTAATAACAGGAACACCTTTTCGGAAGTTGGCAGTGCCATTTCGTATATCAAAAACAGCAATCGCAAATATTGTTGTTTAGGTTTGCAATGCTATTTGGAATAATTTTAACAATACCCATATGAAATTTCCAAATACAGAAGATTTCAAAGATATCGCTAACTCATTTTCAAATTTGGACAAATTTCCACATTGCTGTGGCGGCAATCTCGACGGAAAACATATTCGTCTCAACAGACCACATCTCTCTGGTAGCATGTACTATAATTACAAACATTTTTACTCAATTGTTTTATTAGCCGTTTCTGATTCACAAGACACGTTTCGAATCATTGATGTAGGAGCTTATGGAAAAGATAGTGATGGAGGTGTTCTCAGCAATTCAGTTTTTTTTAAAGATCTAAGCAGTGGAAAAATCCAACTACCATCTGAGGAACGACTACCAGAAAGCAATATTATCGCGCCATATGTATTTTTAGGGGATGAGGCGTTCCCGCTCAACAAGAAGGCAAGCATCGGGAAATGCAAATAAATCAAGATTTAATTACAAATTATCTACAACGAGGGTTGGAATAGAATGCACATTTGGAATGGCTGCGAGTAAATTTCGAATTCTTTTAAAAAGTATAGAAACATCAGAAGAAAATGCAATTACAATTGTTAAGGCAATCTCTATATTGCATAATATTATAATACATATGGACGGAAAACAATCAGAAGAAACAGTAACAAATCGTCAATTGAACAACAGATTGATGAGAATTCAAAGCAATACAAGTAATAATAGAGCAACAAGAACTGCAATTAATGCGAGGGAAAAATTCACGGCTTATTTTTGTAATCAACAATAATTATTGTGTTTAATTAAAAATATACATGTTTAATAATAATTAAAAACATTCTAATTTAAACTTACTTGTTTTATTCAAATTCCTTGCAATGATAGCCCACTCTTTGTCACTTTTAAGCCTGTTTTTATAATCTTCATTCCATTTATTCCATACAATGGGATGAGTACGCACTTCGTTGATTAAGTTTTCTTCAAAAGTCATCTTACGAATCCACGCGACCGAACCAAACGATTTACTTACACAAAATGGCGGATGGTGGTTGCGTGCCGTCGATACGAGCGCAAACCGTGGTACCCCTCCTTTGCCCCTCCTCCCCACTTGGTCGGGCGAGCGCCAATAGGACATTCAGTACTCATCAGTATGTTTGATCGGACGATCGTCCGATTGATGCGATGCGTCGATGGTCGCGCGACGAAAACTAGACAATTTGGTCGCATCGCATGATCGTGCGACCTTCAATAGGACATTCAATAGATATCAGTATGTTTGAACGCATGGTCGCACGATCATTTTCGTCGGACGCACGCATTATCGCACGAGCGTTCGCAATAGGACAGCGCCTATGCGTAGTATTTTCTAGTAGCAATTGTTATGAATGATTGATTCAAATATGAGTATACCAATTATGTTGAATTTTCGTAGACAATTTTGGGATTTCGTTTTTTTGACTTTTGAATACACAAATATGATCAGTAAAGGGTACGGATAGAGCCCCATTTTTTTTTGTACTAATTAAAAATTAGTAGTGTATAGTGTTAGTATGGTTAGTATTGTGTGGAGATGAAGGAAAGTGTAGAGTGTGGTTTTGTGTAGTGAGTGAGCAATGGAAATGCAAGAGCTGCTGTGCGGGAGTATCAAAGACGGTATCCGAATCGACCAATACCGAATCACCAGACATTCAGTGCAATTCACGCTAGATTTGCTGAATATGGTATAAGGAGGCCTCAAGGTGAACGTAACCCATCTGTATCTGTGCATAGTGAGGAAGCGGTGTTGAATTTAATCGTCAGTGATCCAAGACTCAGTGTCCGTCGTATTTCAATACGTTTAGGAATATCACGATGGACAGTCTGGAAGATTTTGAAGAAAGAAGGACTACATCCATATCATTTAAGACGTGTGCAGGATATAAGAGAACCAGACAATGCTGCACGATCAGTATTCTGCTTGTGGGTAACTCAAAATATGCGGCGTACGCCTGCATTTTTAAAACAAATAATGTAGACAGATGAAGCATCATTCACTAGAAGAGGAATAACAAATTTTAGAAATCGACACTTGTGGATGGCTGAAAATCCGGTTTCGTAGCACGATGCCTACTTTCGCACTATGACTACTTTTTGGTACTTTCAATTAATCGGTAGCACAATGCCAACATCTTGAAATCACCATACATTAGATCGCATGATGCCAACAATCGCATATTGACAAAAAAAAACTTACTACATTATTCTAATCGCAGCATGCCTACTTTCGATATCGTCAGTACATTTTATATGTACGAGGCCTACAATATGTACAGTCAACACCAAATTTTGGTTTACTTCGGGTGTTTCGTAAATATATGTGGATGTGATAGTAACATTAAATTGCTGGGTAATAACAAATTAAAATTAAAATCAATCGGTTATTTTACTAGTACTAACGTATATTAAATAAAAGTTGCAAGTACCTACAAGTACATAATGCATGTTACAAAATAAGTTCTTCTTTTTACTTCTTTACATCTTATATATCTATATAACATATAAAAGGCTAGTGTCCTGGCTGCGGCGCGGAGACAAAGTCGCGGGCACGGTAATAATATCTAAAGTAGTGTATCTTCATACAAACGCGACGGTTGGAAACGGGAGTCATACCTACACGCCTCGAGTTTGGTATACACTAAGTACGCAACGAGTCGCGAATACGCCGTACTGACGATTAAACGTATACTCATGTGAGCATTAATACATCGATTCATGTACAGACAGTCAAGTCTACTGGCCTACCATACATAAAACGCTGTTGCGACTAGCCCGCACTCTGCTCAGCATTGACGCGCACCGCTTGCGCAGAGTGGCGTAGAAGCAATTTTGTCCGTTGAGCCATCTTCAAATAATAAAAAAATTATCGTCAACTTTTCACTTATTACGACATCTTGTAATGTTTTGAAGACGGTTGCGGGTACATTTAAATATGTTTTTCTGGTTCTATATAGAGAATCTTTAACTGCATCATAAATCGGTAGAATTTCGTCGTATTCATGGTTTTTTTTTGTACTTGGACATTACATTTTCAAAAATTTGTGGGAAGGGAATTGAGGACCCAGGTCGTCACAAACGGCTTGCTTTAGTTCAGCCTTAATTTTTGTTAATTTGAATGACCGAAAATCAGGACGACACGTATGGTCACTCTCTCGAGTGATCGTTTCGTCTTCTTCCATCCACGTCACAGATCCCGGACATTTTCTAATTGCACAGCGCCAAATAGAAGAGAGATTTTTGTTGTTTTTTTGATGTGTGTAATTGTGACCGTTCCGCCACAGCGACCAGGATCCCTTTTCAAAATCAAAATCATAATATTTTTATCTGACATGGGCACTTATAAAACGTCGACAAAAAGGTTCACGGTTCGGGTTGGTCGTTTCCTATGGAGAAGAACCGGCAAAAAACTCCATGGTTACTCTTAAAATTATTTGATTTTACAATATTATCATGTTGCAGCATTAGTACTCAAGTATGGGGGGACAGCATAGGCCCGACAATAAGTCGTTGTTAGCGGGAGGAGTCATTTGATGATTTCCCATCCGAAAAAAAAGGTAATATAAATAAATAAGACTTTGACGTTCCTTTTTTATTGGTAATCTATCGAAAAAAGGAAGTTACAAATACGTACCTTGTAATTTTTGATAAAAACCACGTTACTATTTTCAATGCATCGCACGAATCTCATTTTCCGTTAATTTTTTAAATTTTTTCGATAAAATTAAATGAAATTTATTGACACTGTGATTGTATGTCAGAAGGATTGACGTCTTTATTATTTTATTTAAAAATCATCATCCATGCCAGTAACGGTAAATTTAGTACCTACTTCCGTCACTTTAGGTGGAAAAAGTAATTGGTAAGAAATATTTTTCATTAGACTGTACTAAAATAGACATAATGCTATCGTCAGGTTGAATTTTTCAGAAAGTTGGCAAACTGCGATGTAACTAGGACAAAAATTAAAAAGTAGGCATCGTGCGATCTAATGTACGGTGGTTTCAAAATGTTGGCCTCGTGCTACCGATTACTTGAAAGTACAAAAAAGTAGTCATAGTGCGAAAGTAGGCATCGTGCTACGAAATCGAAAATCCACATGCTGTTAGGCCATCAACATTTCAGCATGCATTTTCTGTTAATGTGTGGGCAGCTATGATCGATGATCAATTGATTGGCCCTATCGAACTACCAAGAAATTTAAATGGCCCAAGATTTTTGGAATTTCTGACAAATGATTTTTGGGAAGCGTTATTAGAATTGCCATTGTCATATCGGCGACGCATGTGGCTTCAGTTAAGGCGCGGGCCCACCGCGGCGCATGCTGTGCACGGGCACGCGGCGCATTTTAGCTGCGTGTATTAATTTGTTTGACAACGTGGGTCTACGTTTCCACTGGAGTACACGAATATGACCCACGACTATGTATAGCGTGGTACGGCGCACGGAGAGGCTACGCACGTGCCACTGCAATCCACGGTGTATGACTGAAAACTGCGCTGCGATAAGTGAGCTGTACATAGTCGTGGGTCATATATTCGTGTACTCCAGTGGAAACGTAGACCCACGTCGACAGCGTTGAGCTATGTAACCGCCTATTCGAGCAAGCCACGCATGTATCAATGACGTCAATTCATGCGTAGCCTCTCCGTGGGTTGCAGTGGACACAACCACATAAATTTTCTTACAAAGCGAAGCTTAATACACGTGCGTAGCCTCTCCGTGCACCGCGGTGGGCCCGCGGCTTTAGACGGAGCTCCTCCACACTTTGCCCGAGCAGTAAGGGCACACCTTTTTTTTTTTTTTTTTTTTTTTGTTTCCGGGGTGGAAAATCCACACGGATGTCCTCCGCCCTGGGGCGGGCGGAGGGGTCTGTCGGACTCTAACCGACTAAAAACCACCCCGGTGTTCCCTTCCCACACTTGCACCGGGGATCATGGGAACTAGTGCGCCTTCCACGATCCCCGGCTAGTGCCGGCCCGCTTCCGCGGGCCTCCTCAAGTCTGCGGGGGGAGTGAGGTGTCCTCCCCCCGGTACGCCGTTAGGGGGGCGCGCGGAACACTACGCGCCACCACCTCGGGTCCAGTTATACGGGGGGGGGCAGCGGACGTCCCCAAGTCCGCCGTCCCTCTGGACCCGTTTAGGGGGGCCGGAAGAGGGCGTTATCCGCCCTCCGCCGACGCCCGGTACGTCTGCTGCGGATCGGGAGAGTGGTCTCGACCTCCCTCAACCTCTCCGCAGCCTCCTTCTGTGAGATGACCGTTTCACAGAAGGAGATCACCGCATCCCACGACTCTGTGCTCCCGACCATCGCGCGAGCGACGGCCGGCAGCGACAGGTCGGTTCCCACTACTGTCACGAGGGCACGGCGCGGCTCCTCCCATGCGGCACACTCTGTCAGCGTATGCCGCGCCGTGTCCTCCAGACAATGGACGCAGTGATGACACCGAGCGTCCGGCTCTCTGTTTATGCGACACAGGTACTTCCCGAAACAACCATGCCCCGAGAATACCTGCGTCGCCCGAAATGACAGGGAGCCGTGCCTCCTCTCGAGCCATTCCTCGAGCACTGGTCGGATCGCCTCGATGGTAGCGAAGCCGGCGGTAGGGCGCAAAAGCCTCTGCCGCCACTCCGCCACCAAGACCTCGAGGAGCTGGGACCGACGCAGATCGATCTCTCGCTGCATCGGTTCACCGCCCCGCGCCCGCGCCTCCTCGCGCCACCGGTACAGTGACGCGAGGACTCTCGCCTCTAGGTCCCAGGGTGGCGACCCGGCCAGTGCACAAGCCGCCTCGTAGGAGATTGTGCGATACCCCCTGATAGACCTGACGGCCATCGCCCTCTGCGGTTTCCGCAGAATCGCGATGCTGCCGGCCGTCAGATCAGAGGCCCACACCGGGGCCCCGTACAGGGCCATGGATCGCAAAACCCCCAGGTACAATCTCCTACAGGCGGTGCTCGGGCCCCCCAGATTGGGAAGCAGCGTTGCGAGCGCACCCGCCGCGCCCATCAACTTGGGCGCCAACCGCTGGAAGTGGGGTCCAAAGTCCCATCGGCTGTCGAGCACCAATCCCAGATACTTCATGGTGGACTCGACAGCAATTGGGGTCCCACCGACCACAATATGTGATCCGGGCGGCGGCGCCCGCCGGGGGCCGTGAAAGACCACGGCCTCCGACTTGTTGAGGGCCACCTCCAGGCCCAGGCGCCGTATGCGGCCCACCACCTGTGAGACCGCAGAGGTCGCCAGCAACGCTGCCTCCCTGTAGGAGCTCCCCCGGGCCGTGACCAGTGTGTCGTCCGCGTAACACACCAGGGCCACCCCCGGTTGGAGCTCGCCTCTCAGCACCCAGTCGTACCCGATGTTCCACAGGGGTGGGCCAACGACCGAACCCTGTGGAACACCGCACGACATGTCGCGCCGGCCTCCGCCGTCGCGTCACCTGTAGGTGACACACCTTTCCGATAAATAAGCCCCAATGATGCGGCGGAGGTACGGGGGCACCCTGTGGTAACACAGCGCCTCCCGAATACAGCTCCAGGGCAGGGTGTTAAAAGCGTTGGAGATGTCCAAGGACACCGCCAACATCACCCCGCCCCGGGACACTGCTTCCTCCGCCAGGACTCTTACCCGCATTATGGCGTCCACAGTGGAGTAAGGGCACACCTAGACCAACATCATCGACAGTGGATTGGCCGCAGCGGTCCTGTAGCGTGGCCACCGCGTTCACCAGACTTAACGCCACTGGACTTTTATCTCTGGGGTTGGATGAAACAGAAAGTTTATTTTGAGCCAGTCAACACTAGAGAAGAGCTGCTCGAGCGTATTCGCGTTGCTGCTGCCGAAATTAAGGCTGATCCGAGCCAGTTGAGACGGTCAACACAGCAGGTAGCGATCCGGGCTACTGCGTGCCTTCAAAATGGTGGGGGGCATTTTGAACAATTATTGTAAATATGTAAATTTTCTACTTTTGTAAATAAATAATTAATACTTGTTATTATGTTTATCTTCGCTCATCACTGTAAATATCTAAAGAAAAACCAAATCGTTATGAATTCACTACCTGCGCAAGCCTATGTTCCAACAACAATATCTCATAAACCAATTGTCATAGAATAGAGTTTTTGGTATCATTATTTAGGTAAATTTACCATCTGTGCGACACGTACATAAAAAGAGGTAGTTCTCGGGGGTGTATTTTGTAATAACCTTGAAAAACTAAAAAACAAAGTTAATTTTGACGTAAAGTTGATCTTTTAGCATTTATTTCAATATGATACAGCATTTGTTAAAATTATTTGAGTTATTTAACTGATTGTTAATACTTTTCCATTATGGAAAGTTTTTTTTTTACGATAATCGGGCATTAAATTCCAAAGTTACATAACTTTTAGTAAGGACGCTACGAAAAAGTCAACCGAAATACAAAAATGGCTGCCATTCAGAGGGAGTTGGGTTTACGACCCACATGTAGAATAATTTTAGTGATAAAATAGAGCAAACTATCACCCCCTAAAGTTTGTACAGTCCAAACCCGGACATATTGTATAAGAATTTA
This sequence comes from Eurois occulta, assembly GCA_950022335.1. Classification (NCBI taxonomy): domain Eukaryota; kingdom Metazoa; phylum Arthropoda; class Insecta; order Lepidoptera; family Noctuidae; genus Eurois; species Eurois occulta. The sequence goes on along the minus strand of OX465500.1, from coordinate 14,871,006 downwards.
AGCGGTCATTTATAATGTCTATAAATGCAGCTGCATGTACGCTATCGTGTATCGGCTCCTGGAAAGCGTTAATTAATGCAGCTGCTATTTTAAAGTCTTCGAACATGTGGTTTAAAGCCCTATTAAAATAATCCTGGCGGAACAACTTAAAGTCACGCTTAAATCGACCGTTTATTACTTCTACCACCTAGCGGCATATGGTGACCAATCTAGACCTATTCGCTTGTTCGGTTGTTAGTTGATCTACACCGCGTCCTTTACTTTCAGGCATGTAAGCAGAATAATTAAATTGGGACAAATCGGGAAGGGCGTCTCTAAACCCGCGATCTAATATAAAAACATCACCTTGACGAAAACCAGTGAAATGTACCTTCGTCATTATATATCATTCTTTGTAAAATAGTTGCATCTGAGTCAGTAGCCGCATATGGTCCACAAACATCTAAAATATAACCATCGCAGCTTACAATAATAAATGGTTTAACACGGTTTGAGTATTTATGTAAGCTATACGTTTCCCTCTGAAAAGAATAATTCGAACTCTTCTGTATGTAGATGTATGTGCCATCCATTATTACAATTGCTTTTCTGTCTTCTAATGTTGAGTTTGGATTTCCAAATAAAGCATTCGGTACGTACAGGTTGCGTTCAATAAGCATTCTTCTGTCGACGTGATCGAACCCTAGGTGCCTAGGCACGAACTCAGCTAATAAACAATCTCTTGCTTTTTTTAAATGCCGTTCCAGCGTTCTTCTACTTATTTGAAAGAGCGTGGCTAGTCTCTCGTTGCATTCACCGCTCCGCAACTTCATTAAATATATTGCTAGAGCGGTTTTGGAATGTAAACCAGTCAAGGAAGGTGTCTGTTCAGAGATATCTGTGAATTGTTCTCGGCTAAGACCCAATCGAATATATATTTCATTGGTGTCCATATTTTCAATATTTTCAAAATCTTAAATAGCTCTTCTTGACACAGCTGCTTTCATAAGACTCATCATGTGAATAAAATGAGTACTATTAAAATCATGTCTTAGATTCGGACTATCTACACACACCGGCACAATTAAGGGAACACAAAAAAAGGTCGTTTTTCTTAACAAATTTATGTAGCACATATTTTTTTTATTAATTGCACTCAAACTAACTGAAATAAACGCTAAAGTGACTCACACAATACTTCTAGAAATATAGAAAAATGACAAAAAATGAGAATTGAACGTTTTTTCCTTAAAAGTGAAATCTGTAAACATTTTCAAAAATGACAAAAAAGAAGGAGTTTTAGAATCGGGTATTGCCGCCACGGGCTCTAATTAAAGTCTGTACACGATTTCCCATGCTTCGGATAACGTTATCAATGAGTTCTTGGGACAAATTGTTCCACTCTTCCACTAACGCTAATTTAAGTTCCTCCACATTATTAGGGGCTGGATTTCTTTGTCGAACCTTTCTTCCCAGGTAGTCCCAGACATGTTCTATCGGGTTCATATCCGGTGATCGCGCTGGCCAGTTCATCTGAGTGATGCATACTTCATTAAGGTAGTCACTCACTATACGCGCAGTGTGAGGGCGTGCGTTATCATGCATGAAAATGAAATTTTTGCCTATGAATGGGGCAAAAGGCATGACATGGGGTTCTAAGACTTCTGTAATGTACCGCTGCACAGTACGATATATATTTTTAAATCTAGGTGGACATCATTATTTTATGCTTTAAATGAGTAATAACATTTATTACACGCATTAAAAAAATACTGTAAGCTGTGAAATATTGAAATTAAACATCAATAACTTATAAAAATGGGAAATAGGGATTTAATTTCCCTTGGTCGCGCCATAAATTGAGGACGACTATACCGATTTCACCCATCTTTTTTTTTTAAGTTTTCTAATACTTTGTAGAAGGTTCTTACTTACGGAAAAAAAATTATGAAAAAAAACGTTGCTTCACGTGGACAAAATCACCGGTTATTCCCGTTCGCCACCGCCAGTATTGCCCCCTCCGGTGGCGACTGGGAATTATTCTAAAAAAATATCCCAGTCGCCACCTCCGGGGGCAAGCGGGATTGTTGGTAGTAAAAATCCCAGTGGCCACCCCTAAATATAGTTAACATAAAAACTAGGTATGCTACCTATTATCTTAATTTTTTTTTTTGGAATGACAAAGAATGTTAATTTTATTAAATTTCTGATTAAAAAATAGAAGTACGTAGGGTTAATCAAACGAGAGAGTTACAATATTTATAAATTGGTAGAAAATTAAACAAACATTATTTTTTACTATTTTTATTTTCAAAATCAACTATTTTAAACACAAATCCAAAATCACAGATAATTAGGTACTTTCAATAGAATATAAAATATTTCTTAAAATATACTTGAAAAAACAATTCTCCGCCTTCTTAAATCTACATTTTCATTTCCAAAATCAACAAGTTTTATACAAATTCTAAACAATCACATCAACAAGTCAACAATCATTTCTATAGGAAAAAAAATATTATTAGAAAATATACAAAACAAATAAAGTATTACTCTGCCCTAATAAAAAAAATATTTTTAACAAAATTAAAAGTATGCACTAAGCATAATGAGTATTTTCAAATAATCACAGACATAACGAGACTCTACCCTACCCTAATCAGTATTAGAAAAAATCACAGATGCGTCCTCTCAATTAAATTCGTCATTAATGTACTCGTATCACAGAGTATTTACAGTAATTGGGTTTTATATGTAAAAAAAAAACTTAGAACTAGATATTTTGCTACTTTAAAAAAAAATACTTAGGTAATTTGTTATGACTGGCACAAATCAACATCATTATTTAGGTACCCATAATTGACCTACGTTATTCATTGATCGTCATCAAGTAATGAATAATTTGTTTAATTTACCCATACCTCTTATGCTTTTTTTTTACCTTTTTTTATTTATTTTCATTGCCAAGAAGCCTTAATGCCTTACAGTTTCTAAAAAATGACCTACTGATATATTGCCATGTAACAGCTCTAACTGAATATCCAAAATAAATTGATCAGTAAGGACATTATTTTTCTTTCTTTTTTTAAAAGGTGTCATTTTGGTTTTATTAATGTTATCACAAACACTGAAATATGCAGAATCTTTAACCAATACATTTAATAAATGAATAATATTAGGGTTCTTTTTTCCAATTTCTTGGTTTAATTTGTGATTCCAAGCTTCCAAGAAGTTAGTGGTCCTATGCTGCTCTCCGTAAGCACACCAAATTGGAATAAATTCTTCCTTCAGCCATTGTTCTTCAAAGTATTTTCTGAATTTTTTTAAATCCTCCTCTTGTGTACTGTAGCGAGTAATATACTTCCAGCCGTTTGAAATTTCGTGTGCAGGCAATAACGGTAGAACTGCACTTAGTGCAACCTCTCTTATTTTCTTCACATCTTTTGATTTTGTAATTTGAAGTTTACGGGCCTTCTCCCAAACCGCTTTATTATAGTGATAATAGCATCCTTTTGTGTTAACTTGCGGAAATAAATTCTTTATAGCAGTCATTGCCGCTTTTTCGAAGTCAGTTTTGTATTTAAGCGGATTCCAGCCGGGGATTTGAGCTTTTATCATGGAAAACAGAATGAAGTACGATTTCACGTTTCTTTCACTCATAAGAGCGTAAACAACAGGCATTAAATTCGTACTATTTGATGTACTTCCCATATCTGCATGTATAACATATAGCTGCGAAAAAGGTTTCGGACAACTTTTAAAAGTTCCGTCACTGTAAAAATCAGTCGCTTTGCAAATTGAAAGTTTAGCTTTTTCTGTGCAGAAAATTAGAATTCGGCTGTCACCATCAGCATAATCAGCTAGTAAAAAATTTGTGAATTGCTTCGGGACTTCAACGTTTCTTACTAGCTGCGGCTGTAGACACTGTACTCCAGCTTGTGCATTCCTAAATCTGTACAAGGATGATTTCACGCTATTGAATGTTGGTATCTTGCACACCAAATCTAATCCGCTGTTTTCTAATGTTGCAATCATATTATTATAAGACTGAGGAACTGCCGGGTAATTCCCTTTGATAATTTCTTGTTTGCAGGAATAAAGCCGCTCATCAATTTCATTTTTTAGGAAATCTGGAGTACATAAATGCGGCGTTTCATTTACGATATTATTATTCTGCGAAGAAAAAAAGATTTTATTAAACATTTAATTTGATTATTAAATAAGAGTATAGGAATCAGGGTACGAAATTATAATCGATCCAGTAGTTTCGGATCCTATTCGTTACAAAAAATCTCTTTATAATACAAAGAAAAAGATATTGCTTACGATTAATAGGCATACAAGTAGACAAACTTACACGAATCTTTATAACTCCTTTGCATTTCTTTTTTCGCTGGCTGCATTCCCACACACTTAGTCCACTTGGGTATTTTTTTTTCACATAATATTGGTGGCCACCGTGAAGCAAAACAACACCATGTTTTCTTTTAATATAAATTAATGACACTTCACCCGAGGTAGTACACGATGTACTTGACCCTGACATGGTTAGGAATGCACTAATAATGTTATAATTAGAAATGCTGCCACAACGCATTGCCAGCCGATACTTGTTTTACATTTTAGATCTAAATGCATTGTACTTAAAGTTTAGTTTTGCAAGAATCACTCATAAAACCATCCCCATCAAGCCCAATAAAAAGCTGTTTTGTGTTTTTAAAGATTTATGACCTTCTGTCTATTGTGTCTGTTTTGGCTTTTCGGCATGTTTGTTATAGGTAAAACAAAGCACACGGCCTATTTTATGGTTTATTCCGAGACGTGAAATGTAAACAAAGGACATCGGCATCTTCAATTGAGCTACTAGAGTTTAAGTAGCAAAACAAAAGGATTAGTAATCCTTTCTCACGATAGTTTTGGCTTTTCGGCGCTCGTGTCATCGGCGGGTCGCCGCTGCGCAAGGCGCTCGCGCCGTTTCCTATTTTATGGTTTTAAAGACGTGAAATATTAACAAAGGACATCGGCAACAATATTATAGTGAACCGTACCTATTGCCTAAATTTCAATGCATATATATCTAGATACATAAAGGTACCTAACTAAACAATTCATTTACTTTAAACATTCTGTGACGTCGGTAATTATTTTAAAATCATTCCAAAAAAATATAAAGATATAGCATTTATTTTAACTATATTTAGGGGTGGCCACTGGGATTTTTACTACCAACAATCCCGCTTGCCACCCGGAGGTGGCGACTGGGATATTTTTTTAGAATAATTCCCAGTCGCCACCGGAGGGGGCAATACTGGCGGTGGCGAACGGGAATAACCGAAAATCACGGGCAGAAGCTTTTATTTTATATAATTAATGAGAAATCAAAAACATACAATTGATTTACGATATATTCGAGCACAGAGCACACCAATTAATCAGAGTCACTTTCAGATTAATCTGTATCTCTGTTTGAATCTTGACCAAATTCGTCTGATTGACCTTCACCAATTTCCATTGCAGGAGTTCTAATTTCTAGCAACTCTTGTACTTCTGGAGTAATTTGCCCACGCTTGGTTTTGGGCAAACGACGTAAACTTGCTATATATGGATCGGATGTTATAAGCAACCTATTGATTAAATCCCTATTAGTATCGACTCGTGAAGTCTTTCTCGTAAACAGCTCTCTAAACTTCTTATTATGTTTATTTCTAGATTCTTGTGCCTCCTCTGATAACTGACCAGTTGGGACAACACACGACGAAATAATATCTTTTCCATGGAAGAGAATTTTGTGCACGCTTACAGGCATTGGGTACCAGGAGTATTCCTTAATATACAATGTGATAGGGGTGGGACTTCTAACCCGTTAAGGCTGAGTACTACATCTAATTTTATCGACAAAAAAAATAATATGGGGGGTCCCCCTAAAAATTATGGCTATTTTAATATTTTTTTTAATGTACTACGGCGCGCTTGATACTTTATGTGATATCAAAGGTTGTATGCGTCGCACAGTGTGTCCCGTAGAACAAGCTAGCTGGACAAAAATACTAAGTGATTATTAAATTGACATTTCGCTATTTTACTTAATATTACATCGTGGTCGCCTTTAACATTATGGGATATCAGTTTTGTATGTTTATGGAATAAATCGTAAATTTTCAGAAAAAAAAAAACGAAAATAAAATTACTTTTAACTCTTTATTTAAAAAAAAAATCACATGTTGGCTCCGCACCGTTTACATTAGCTTTTAAATCATGTAAACACTAGCTAATAATAATAATAGAACAATAAAATAATAGAGAATAGTAATATTAGATACTGAATAATAATCATTTACAAAAATTTATCGACGGAATTTTTTACAGCAGTTGTTACACTGTCCACATTATAGTGTCTTAATATGTGGTCCGCAATCACAGAAACACGATTTTTCTGAGGCACTTGTTTCCATTTTTCAAAGAGTTCCCTTCGCTGCATTGCTTTTGACTAGATGCACTGAAAAAAAAAAACTCTTAAGTCGCACGTTTCCGCATGAAACTACTATTTGTTATCAAAAGAAGAATATCGTAACCTCTTAATAAAAAATGAATTACAACTCGACTGGACTCGACTATACAACTTTTCTATTATTGAAATACAATAACATACAGAAAAACTACCTCAAAATTTAAGAATTGTTTTCTTCAATTTCATTATTAGAAAATTAAATAAAAATTCATACCTGGAAAGTACACAACTATAAGAATCTCCAAACAACACAAAATTTTATTTAGCATGCGCGATAGTACTGGTACACAGCAAGTTCTATGGCAGACTGACGGGTGGAAAAAAAAGGGTTCGTCGCAACCTATTGTTTGCGTGCTACCTGAGCGCGTACCAAGAGAGTAGGGTTGTATTGGTAATACGTTTAAGGTAAACCGGAGTCTTATTTTTAGAGGAGTAGGGTTCATTTAAAAAAAAAAAAAACTTTATTTTCGGTATTTTGTCCGGCTAGCTTGTTCTACGGGACACACTGTGCGTCGTAGAAACAAAAAAAAAACGACTAACGGTAGCTAATAACCTTGGCTAACTAATTCATTACTTTTTTCATATGTTTGATAATGTTTTGGTGAGAAAAAAAAATCATTTCTGAATTATTTTGACCGAAAAAATCGCTATTTAATTCGTTCGTCTTAATAGCGCGTGATCAGATCGAAGTTCGTCGGCGGCGATCCTAATTCTTTCCCGGAGCTCTTCTCTCGTGTTTACCTCGACGAAATAAACTTTTTGCTTCAACCATCCCCAAAGATGATAGTCACAAGGCGTCAAATCGGGCGAACTTGGAGGCCAAGCAACTGTTCCGCCGCGTCCAATCCATCTCGGGAAGACTTCGTTTAGAAATTGGCGAACACTCAAGGCAAAATGAGCACCGTCTAATTGTAGCCACATGTGGCGCCGATAGCTTAGTGGCAAACTCATGAGTTCTTCGTTAAATTCATTTTGCAGAAAATGAAATCTAGGCCCATTTAATCTCTCTGGCAATTCAATGGGCCCTATTAAAATATCGTCAATCATGGCAGCCCATACATTTATTGAAAACTCGTGTTGGAATGTCGATGTTCGTACAGCATGAGGATTTTCAGCCATCCATAAATGTTGGTTTCTAAAATTTGTAATTCCTCGCCTTGTGAATTTTGCTTCGTCTGTCCACATAATCTTAGCAAGGAAATCGGGATTGCGATGCACTCTGAGATTTATCCAAGAGGAAAAAACACACCGCGCGTAATTATCTTGGCCTGTTATTTCCTGTGCTCTCCGGAAGTGGAAAGGATGTAATCCTTCTCGGTGTAATATTTTTGAAATAGTCCAGTAACCCAGGCCCGTCATTCTTGAAAGGCGTCTCAAACTTAATCTAGGATCTCTGTGTATGAGATCTAACACGTCCTCTTCCGCTGCCACTGGTAGATCGCCAACACGTTCTGGAGCTGGTCTTCTTATACCATAATTTGCCAATCTTGCGTGAATATCAATAAACGTATGATAACTCGGTGTGGGTCGGTTTGGAAACCTTCTACGGTACTTCTGCTGCACTGGCATTGCCATTGCAAAAACCATATACGAAATGAATATCCGCAACATATTCGTCATAATTAAGACGATTAGCCATAGCGAAACTTGTCGACGAAAAGCGCGAGAAGAAATTTAATAAGGTGTGTTAGCAGCTTCGATCAAAAATGTACTAGATACACAATCCCATGCAAAAGTTCACTTAAAAACTGGCACCAATCGTATTTACCTAATCCTAGTTAAAAAAAAATATGCATTAATGTAAATTCAACCTTAAATACAACAACTTAAAGTTATGTTCACCAAGCTATACAAAAAAGCAATAATTTTTTACGACCGAAGCTCGCTGGTCAACATACAGCAAAAGAAATTCAACCTTACATGCATGATTTAAGGTCAGAATTACAAAGTGTCAAAAAAAGCAATACAATTTTATGACCGATGCTCGCCGCTTGGACAAGAAATGAGTGGAGTTGAACTACTTATCTAATATATTTTATTATTTACTTATCTATTATAATTTGTTTGAAAGGTGAAGTAATCGGGAGTAATGTTAGCTATGTTTCATGAAAATCTGTTCAGCCATTTGAAGATTATCAGCTCTTTTCTAGTTGAGGGGATCTGACTACCTTCCATAATGTCCTATCGATTCGAAATTTGGTACCATGTGTGTGTATATAATTGCTTAATCAATTAATAGTTAATGATAATAAAAATTAAAAAGCATAAAATAAAAAAGTTAAATTAAAAATTAAAAAAACCCCCCACGCAAAAGTATCCTGTAAAAAGTAACAAAATAATATGTATTGACCCTTTAAGTTTCATAAAAGAAGTAATATTTTAATCCAAGCATCGTTGTATCAGGGGACCGCTGAGTAAATATAATAAAAATAAAAAGTTCGATTAAAAAATGATAAAATATGCAATAATAAATACTATATTTAGTTAGCGGCCCCCAACACAACGATGCTTGGATTAAAATATTACTTCTTTTATGAAACTTAAAGGGTCAATACATATCATTTTGTTACTTTTTACAGGATACTTTTGCGTGGGGGGTTTTTTAAATTTTTTATTTATTTTTTTTTAACCGACTTCAAAAAAAGGAGGAGGTTCTCAATTCGTTGTTTAAGTCCTGTCATCGGAGAAAGGTAAATAATGCCTAATAATAATAATGCCTATGGTAATTTCCTTTAGGCAATAAATTTTAAATGACGCTTGAAAATAAAAAGTCATTTTAATATTTGCAAAAACAAAAATGTTTATTAAACTACTTGACCGTCACTGGAAGCTTTATTATGAGATGGCATTTCCGTTTCCCGCCGATTTCTTACCAGTTTTCGTACTTTTATCCCCTCTATACTTCCGGCTCAGTGGCGCCACCTGGTGGTTGCGGGCAGTTTTTAGGTTTCGTAAAAAGTGGCACGCTATTTTTGTTCATTGGCTTTTTATTCTCCGTCGAAGCAACTTGTGCGCAGTGGTAGCATCCACGACAGTTGCATAATACGTTGAAGTGAATATTAAGTGAATACATAATTTATAAATTAAGTGTAAAGTGTTCTTCAAAGAGGATTAGTCTTGTACCGTCGGTAAGTACCCTCTTTTAGAGGTAACACTTTTATGAATAATTCGTACGTGATCAAAGTTTTTAACGGTTTTTCCGTTCGGATCACTACTGTCATTTTTTACTTTTGAATTTACCAGTAAATTTTCGTAATCAATATTTAAATTATAACTGTGCTGTGTAAAGTGTTATAAATCCACTGCAAACGTAATTCGTTTGCAGTAATGGAGGGTAATAACCACAACTCCAATACCCAGCCCCAGGCTGTGGCTGGTCCGAGTGGACTGAATCGCAAGCGAGATCGAAGTAGCAGCAGCAGTAGTGCTACAAGTGTTAGTTCTTCAAGTACGTCTACTTCGGGTAGCAAACAAGCGCGATCCAAAAACCGGCGCCGCCGCCATAAGAAAAGTAAGCGTGCTCGACGTTCCAGTCAGATGGACAAGCTTTTTAAGGAAATCAGTGAGCTTCGCAAACAAATTAATACTACAAGTAACATTGATACAGCTTGTTATGATAACGCTTCTGTTTATTCCGGAATTAGTGGTCAACTTTATGAACAAATTAGTGACGAGGATTGTTCAAATCAAGAACATCAAAATACAAGTTTAGATTTCACTTTTGACATTGATACTAAGCTTAAAGAACCATTAGTTCCAAAAACCCCTGAGAGTTTTTTGAAGAAGTTGGTAGATATCCAGCGTTTTGGTAGTACTTCTTGGTCAGAAGTGAGATACGCCGATACGCAAAAATTATATAACCATACTCCTGGCTTTATAGACCTGGAAACAAATGAGGAGGTAAAAGCATATGACACCTTACGCCATCTGGCACATGCTGACAAATCGTACGCAGCCTTAACCTACTGCATATTAAAACAAAGACAATCATTGCAGGAAGGTATTCGTGATCTTCTTTCATGGGCAAAAAATACTGAATGTATCAGTTTTGATAATTTAAATGGGAAGATTGACGAATTATTTCAGAAGGGCGAATTTCATAAAATATCCTCAGACCTTTTGCAATTAGCCTGCGGCCATAGAGCCGAAAGTATTGAAATGCGTAGGGAAACTATAACGAGTCAAGTTAGAGATCCATTAGTGAAAGCATTCCTGAATAAAATACCTCCTTCAAGTACTTACATATTTAATGCCGAGCCCTTTACCTCTACTCTAGAGAAGGCTGGCGGGGTCCGTAAGGCTTTTTGGCCTCCAAAAACTGAAAGGTCTTCGCAAAAGGCTTACCAACCTAGTAGCCGCCCCTCGCGGGGGCAAGGCGCACGAAAATCAACAGTTCCATCGCGTGGAACTCCATTTCACGAACCAGGATCGCATAGGCATACCTGTCATAACCCACCCTCGCGGGGTGATTACCATGGTCAGTGCCAACATACACATACCTCTTCCAGAGGTAACTCCTCCAGTCATTATGATCACTTCAATACCAGAAGTTCATTTCAAAACCGAGGCTCGCGGCCCGAACGTGGAAGTACACGAGGACGTGCAAACTCCTCAAAAAGTTCCAGGGGAAAAAGGTATAAACAATGACAAGACACCGTTTCGGGCAGGTCAGTTGATAGACTACCAATCACAATGGGTGGAAATGGGAGCAACAGAAATAGTTCTAAGATTAATTCAAGGGTATCGCATTCCTTTCTTTCAAAAGCCCCCACTTATCTATCCAGATGTAACGAAGGGACCTTTTCAAACTCCTGTTTCAAAACAAATGTCTTTAATTGTAGACAAAATGAAACGGCAGGGAATTCTAAGGAAAGCGCTACCCTCGCCAAGCTTTATTTCCCCTCTATTTCTGGTTCCAAAATCCGACGGATCTGCCCGTCCCATATTCAATCTAAAATCACTGAACAAATATGTGAGGACCGAACCGTTTCATTTAATAAATATGTATCGCATTCCGGACTTCCTACAATCTCAGGACTGGATGTGCAAAATAGATTTGTCCCAAGCATATTTTCATGTAAGCGTAAACAAATCACACAGACGCTTTCTGCGCCTAATATACAACCAGGAGTTGCTAGAAATGACTTGTCTTCCATTCGGTCTGAGCACTGCTCCAAAAACCTTTTCCATGCTCACGAACTGGGTAGCCCAAACATTACGGGAAAAATGGAACATGAGGATCCTGGTATACCTGGACGATTATTTGCTAGTACACCAAAATGTTCACACGCTTCGCGAGCATGTCAAGATAACTGTACATACATTACAGAAACTGGGGTGGCAAATAAATTTCGAAAAATCAATTCTTTCTCCTCAAAAGAGTATAATTTATTTAGGGATACTGTGGAAGCCATGGGAAAATCAAAAATCCCTTCCAAAAGAAAAGGCTCAGGGCATCATCACAAAGATAAATCAGGCTCTCGAACAAGAGCAGTTAACCTTGAAGGAGTTTCAGAAAATAGTAGGTCTTCTAAATTTTGCCAGTTTTGTTGTCCCACGGGGTCGGCTGAATCATCGACAGTTATTAATGTTAATGAATTCGCTGCCAGTCCTGCCACCAAAGTCCTACCCACTACCACAAGGTGTCTTAGAGGAACTAAACTGGTGGGCCCAAAATTGTCAAAAGTCAACACCTCTTCAGTACCCTCCACCAATAAACTTTCTGACTACAGATGCGTCGGATCAAGCGTGGGGGGCGCAACTGAACAATTTGGCTCTGTCAGGAACTTGGTCGCAAGAAGAGAAAACGCTGCATTGCAATCAAAAAGAAATGCTAGCAATATTATACGCTCTTCAGAACCAAGTTCATTGGCTCCATCAAAGTTCGCTCCTCATTCAAAGCGACAACAGAACAGCGGTCACCTACCTGCGAAAGGAAGGAGGTACGAGGACATTATCCCTGTTGGAAATAACATATCGAATTCTGAATTTGTTAGACCAACATCAGATACATTTCAGCATACACTACATTCCGGGCAAATACAACAATCATGCGGACCACTTATCGCGCCTTCGCCAACCTCCAGAATGGCACTTACTACCGACTTGTGTAGAAATAGTGTTTGCAAAATGGGGAACCCCAGTAATAGATTTATTTGCCTCGGCAACTGCTCACGTAGTATACAATTATGTGTCTCTAGATCAAAGAGATCCTCAAGCTCTGTTCCACGATGCCTTCAGTGTCCCATGGAATTACCAGCTCGCATGGATATTTCCACCACCATTCCTAGTCCCCAAAGTCTTGTCTCACTTAAACCAGTCGACAGGAATATTCCTAATAGTAGTACCTCGATGGGAGAGGGTATTCTGGCGTCCGGATCTCAAAGCCCGAGCGCTCGCGGCCCCATTAACTCTGAGAAACCTGCACAGATACCTAATAGACACGTCGACGGGACTCCCACCACCGAAGGTCGAGAACATTGTTCTCGAGGTTTGGAAATGTGGGGGTGGTCCGATGCGATAAAGACGTGGAACCCTCAACAACTATCACTGCTTAAAAATTCTTGGCGAAAATCGACTCTAAAAACCTATGAGGTAGCCTGGAAGCGCTGGACGTCGTGGTGTCGCAATAAAAACCTGGACTTAATGAATCCCTCTGGTTCACAATTAGCGCAGTTTTTATGTGACTTATACTTAATTGATAAGTTGTCGTATAATTCAATACTTTTGCATAAATCTGTAATATCTACATTATGTAACGCTGAAACTTCAAGTCAGTTAAGTTCACACGTTCTAGTTAGACATGTTTTAAAATCAATTGCCCTAAAGAATCCAAAGGTCACTAAACCTCCAGTTTGGGATGTTGGTAATTTAATTTCCTTTTTGACTAATTACAATATTGATTCAAATAATCTATTTCAAACGTCACGTCATACTGCAATTTTATTGTTGCTTTGCTCTGGCAGGCGAATACACGATCTAACTCTACTTAATATTGATCCTAATCATTGCATAAGATCTGATAACAGTATAATATTTTGGCCACGGTTTGGCTCCAAAACTGACGGCAGTAATTACAGGCAGTCCGGCTGGAAATTGCTTTTAAATACCAATAGTTCTAGCCTTGACCCTATATTCTGGATAAAAAGAACTATAGCATTATTAAATGACAGACGTAATGAGGCAAAATCAACTAATTTGTTTATTACGGTAAGAGGTGTGGCTAAACCTGCTTCACGTACAGTCATTGCAGGGTGGGTAAAGACCCTGTTTGGGGAAGCTGGCATTGCAGCCACTCCAGGTAGCACCCGGTCTGCTGTAGCCTCCAAAAGCTGGTTTCAAAATCATCCCCTCGACGAAATCTTGGCTCGTGGAAATTGGCGATCAGCTAATACATTCCAGCAGTTTTATAGACGAGAAATAATGAGGAGTACCGATTCACAAAACGTCACACAATTGTTCAATCCAATTGATTAAAGTTGCTGAATAAATATTTCGAATATTTTGTTTATCTAGAACGGATATTCTTAAATTGATTGTTTGTGATTAGAATTTATGATTTTTCATATTTGATTTTTAAAAATCGTATGCTAATTATATCTATGAGCTAACGTACACCTAGGTACTCTCATTGAATCATGAGAAACATTTATTTAAATAAATGCATAGTTATTAATTACACTTCTGTTTAATTTCATGCCTTATCACATTGGCCTATTATATAATATTACATACTTCCAAGTATAATATGTATACGTACATCAAAGTGGCGACACCAGGCGATAACAAACAGATCTCATAATAAAGCTTCCAGTGACGGTCAAGTAGTTTAATAGCAGCGTTTTACCTGAAATAAAACGCATATTAAAATACTTACCTCACTGGAAGCTTTCACTTTATTTCTGCCTGGTTTTATGAGACAATGAACAAAAATAGCGTGCCACTTTTTACGAAACCTAAAAACTGCCCGCAACCACCAGGTGGCGCCACTGAGCCGGAAGTATAGAGGGGATAAAAGTACGAAAACTGGTAAGAAATCGGCGGGAAACGGAAATGCCATCTCATAATAAAGCTTCCAGTGAGGTAAGTATTTTAATATGCGTTTTATTTCAGGTAAAACGCTGCTATTGTAAAATGAAACTTAAAATCTAAGCAATAACGTTAAAAACATTGTTGTTGTTTGGAACTAGACATAGTTCTTGGTACGCGATTTAGAAGTATTTTATTTATTTTGATTAAATCAATTTGATTTAAATCAAATAATGTTTTCATTTCAATTAAAGTGCAAATAAAACTGAATGGTAAACAATCGTAACTGAACGTGCGTGCGAGGTGGATGCTTTAAATAATGTATCTAGACAATCGTAATGTGTCTGTTTAAACAATATGAATATTTAATTACCTTTAAAAAGATTTAGCTTGTTATAAAGCTGTCTTTTAGAATCAGTTTTTATCTGAGCGGTTTCTTTTTTACAAATACACTTCTCATCAAAAAAATCGAAACACCTCGCAGTTTATGATTTGATAAGGATTATCAGAAAAATGTGTATATTTAGGAATAAATGTAAAATGTCATTTAATAGTGAGTAGTATGAGGTTTTTAAATCCTAATGTTATTGTTCTAAATTCAAATTAAGTCTTCATAGGTTTCGTATTTTGTATAATGAGTAATTTTTACCCTGTATGGAATATGAAGGAAATGGGTAAAACAACACGCGTAAATGAAAAAAAAATGTAAGAAACGTTTATTTAATAACTTGTATTCCCTCCGCGAGCTCTTATTACTGCTTCCATACGGTTCTTCATCGATCGGATGAGAGTCACGATCACATGTTGTGGTATATTATCCCATTCCTCTTGGATTGCATTTTGCAGCTGGCTAAGTGTTTCTGGGGCTGGATCTCTTGCTCGAATTCGTCTCTTTAATTCATCCCATAGATGTTCAATGGGATTCATGTCCGGGCTTCTTGCTGGCCATACCATAATGGAGATACCGACTTCGGTAAGATAATCTCGTACGACGCCCGCGGTGTGAGCTCTAGCATTGTCGTGCATGAATATGAAGTCGTTGCCAATAAAATGTGCATAGGGCATCACATGAGGTTCAAGACACTGTTCGATGTACCGATGAGAGTTTAGTGCAGGCAGCCGTGGCCCAGACACAAAGGCAAGTTCTGTCTTACCGTCGGCGCTGATTCCTCCCCAAACCGTCCACGAACCGCCACCATAGCTGACCTTTTCTTCAATGCAGCATTGTGCAAAGCGTTCTCCATCTCTTCTGTAGACCTTGTTCCTTCCGTCGTTACCATACAGCATAATTTTACACTCATCAGAAAACAGTACTTTGCTCCACTGAAGGTATGACCAAGTTAGGTGCTCGCGTGCAAAGTTAAGGCGCGCTCTTCGATGGTCTGCAGTTAATTTCGGCCCATTCGCTGGCTTATGCGGTGCCAATCCGCGTTCCTTCAACCTTCTTCTTATTGTAGAGTCACTTACAGCTACTCTTCGTACAACGCGAAGCTGCTGCTGCAGTTGAAAAGCGTTAAGGCGTCGATTTCGTAAAGAAGTTGTTACAATAAATCGATCATCTCGCTCAGAAGTGACCCGATTCCTGCCAGATCCTGAACGGCGCGTGAACGAACCAGTCTCCCGATAGCGTTTGTAGACTCTATGAACAGATGATAAGCTTAGATGCAATCTTGCAGCCACAACACGCTGACTAAGTCCAGAATCCAGCAATGCCACCACTTGGGCGGCTTCTGCGGGCGAAGTATCCATATGTTTTAGAAAAAAAAGTTTTTTCAGACGTCCCAAAGTCACAGTAAATGAAATAAGAAACAAAAAGTTTAAAGACAAGCGCTAATTTTTAGTTTTTAAACGAGAAACGTACTCCAACCCTAAATACACATTTGTCTCAAAACAGTGATTAATTTCATTTATAGGATAAACAAATGAAATTCTAATTTCGAATTTTGATTTTTTTCTTCTTACTGTAATGACCAAACTGCCAGCTACACAATAATGTTTTTTTTTTCATGGAATTAATTCTCTTTTGTAAAAAATTAGGACAAAAACAATAAAAACGAAAGTGTTTCGATTTTTTGATGAGAAGTGTATAATGTAGTCTAACATCAATGAATTTTTCTATAATTAGTTTCATCAAGCTTATTTTATGGTTGTGTTCGTTTCCTCCAGAAAACACATCCTTTTCAATATATGCATTTAAAACGTTGACACTTATAAAGTTTTTATCATTTTTTTTTTGTATTGTTTTGCCACCACTTATGCGAAGACGATTGCGTATAACACGTTCGGTTTTCATGCATACGTCGAACACGTCGTTAGAAGCATAACATAAACCACCCATGTCTCTTAAATCTATTAATTTGTGAAACCATAACTTTTCTTTAGCCCATAAATCCATTTTACAGTCCTCACAACTAATTTTCTTAACAAGGCTACTGACTACAAAACCAGAAATATAACCTACTATTTGCGGAACAATATCTGAAGTTGGGTTATGATATAGCTTTTCACTCAGTTCAGTGCAGTTTGTCTGATATTTATCAAAACTCTGTTCTATAGATTTATTTTTTAATATTTCTGTAGAACTTAAATTTTTCTCCTCAGTTTCCTCAAAACGGTAACCTATCGACAAGTTATTAATTTTATTGAGTGATGATGATCCAGATAAAATTGGTATGTTCTCTATCTTACTTATTAATAAACACAGACTAGAGCAAGAATAACTTTATTCCTAAGCTCAAGTTAAGAGTAATCAAATTAATAAATATTAATAATTAATCAGTATTAATAAACATGGAGCAAGGAAGGAGTAAGCTAATCTGAATCTACTCTCGTCGTAAAAGTTAATCCTTCGCGCTACCTAGTTTAAGGAGTGAGTAAGCATAGAACAAATGTGTATTTTGACATTTGACGGCATTCATAACCTACAAACCTCAGTTCAACTCAGTTGAGTTTACTTCATTTTTGCTGCTTTGCGCGCGTTAATGTTTTGTTGTTGAATGTGTTGTTTGGTTAGCGAAAAGATGGATATTGATTATTTTATTGAGGATTTGAGGGTGATAGATGATATTACTGAGGTTGAAAACCTCATGCCATTGATGAGGAGCGTAAAACATTATAAAATACGTAGAAATCCCCTGGAAGAACTTCAAGAAGGTGAATTTAAAAAAAAGTACAGGTTTTCTAAACATACTGCTGTAATGATAATTGATATGGTGAAAAATAATCTAGCTGGTTATGCAAGAGGTGGCTTAAACCTCACCTTAAAGTATTGGCTGCAATTAGAACATGGGCCCGTGGAGAGGTAAAACTGATTCTTTATGTTTTATTTTGTATATTATTTTCTAATCATTGTAATCCAATCTCTAGTCATTTGCTAGTCATATAATAAATTCTTATATTCTTTTTATTAATCAGTTAATTTTTATGTTAACAGATTCAAGACGATGCAGGAGATCTTGGTGGCATGAGCCAGTCAACAATATCACTAATTTGCAAACAAGTAGCCTTAGCAATACTGGCCCATGCTCAGCACATTGGATTAAGATGCCTCAAAGTGAAGTGGATCAAAATGAAGTTATTGCTGGATTTTATGCACTGTGTGGATTTCGGCAAGTAATAGGAGCCATTGATTGCAAGAATACCAAAGGTTGGTGGAGATGTAGCACAATATTACATAAACAGGAAGGGATACAGTTCCATTAATGTGCAAGTGAGTTATTTAGTATAGTAATAACTACTATTATTGCTATACTAGCCTTTCTTTGAAACAATTTCAATAATTGTCATCAATCTTATGTATTTTTGATACATTGTTTCAGGCAGTATCAAATGCAAACTTAGAAATAATGGATATAGTGGCACATTGGCGAGGCAGTACACATGACTCGAGAATATTTAACGAATGTAGATTGAAGCAAAGATTTGAACAATTGGAATTTAAAGGAAGACTTTTAGGTGATGCAGGTTATACTTGTAGTCCTTATTTATTTACTCCGGTCCTAAATCCAAATACTCAAAAGGAGGAAATGTATAACCGAGCACACATAAGAACCCGATGGGTAATAAGCAGTACTCGCACAGGCAATGCTGCCCGTGCAGCATTTATCAATGAGAACTTTTAGTTTGAACTCTATTTCTGTACATAAATAAAAAACATTTAAGTTGACAAAAAGTTTTATTTACAGAACCTCAGACGAATAAAAAAGTAACAGAACTTAAAAAAATATTTATCTATGAAGCCTCACGTGCTTTCCTTATTTCCAACATTTCTCGTTCCAGCATTGCTGCTTTTAATTTTTCTTGATTTATTTATTTTTCAAGTATTGCTGCATTTATTTCCATTTTAATTTTGTGTTCTTCTTCAGCCATTTCCATTCGCCTCAGATGTTCGTCATCTTTTAAAAGTTTACTATGGCTTAACATGCGGCTCACATATTCTTCTTGGTCCTTTCTGGGTTTTGAACTGTTACCCACAATGTTGTTCATAATAAGTTTCCGTTTGGGTGCCTTCTTTGCTTGATTTATTCCGATACTTTTTGTTTTTGGCGTTTCGATGGTTGTATCATCTTCAGAGATCTTAATAGGCAATGAGTTCACACATTTTTCCATAGGAATGGCTGTGCTTTTATTATTTTGAAAGACCTGTAATTTTAAACAAAATGATAATGAACACCATGGTATGTATAAACTATAGGTACATAAATATACTAATAGATATAAAGGTTGACTGGTAGAGAATGCCTTGTGGCATTAAGTCCGCCTATGTACCACTCTTGTACATGAAGTTTAAATAAATAAATATAAGCTCACCGCTGAAGGAGTACATTTCTCAAAATCCACTTGAATATCAACATCTTCAATAGCTTCTATGGGCATGTTGGCTAGCTGCTGATTTTCTTTATTAATGTTTACATCACCTATCACCATTCCATCGGAATCATAAATATTAAAATCTCGCAGTAATTCTGCGGGATTTAATAAATCTTTAATTTCTATTAAAGAGTTATCTGGAGTTGCTGGCCTTGCACCTCCACCAGTTTTGTTTACTTCTTTTGTAAACGTGCTGCATACTTTTCTTGCATTTATTTTCATTGTCTTCCACTGGATTTTCAGCTGGCTAAGCTCTCTTGGTCGACTATTTAACTCATTAAACTTTTTGTGGAATTCTTCCCAAGCTTTGGTTTTATTTTTATTTGTATTTAGCAACCAAACTTTCGTCAACAGCCAATATTATAGTGGCTTGTGCTGTGCTCCACAATATTGCAATAGAAGCAAATGACATTTTTGAAGTTGATGACACCGTGGACAATAATGCTCAGCCTACTAACACAACAACGACAAGCACAACAGGTACCAGTGATGGTTTGGTACTTCGAGCCAATATAATTTCACGCTATTACACATATTAAATGAATTATAAAATAAAACTAATATTTTCACTTACATTATATTTTATTTATTTACATAAAAACCAATGTACATAACAAGGTGTCATATTAGTTCTTTTCATATTTTTCTAATTCTTTTTGTTTTATTTTTAATTCAATTTTAAACAAAGTTTCTTTGTGTTCTCTCTCTAAAATTTTAATCTTGAGTTCTTCCTCATGCATTTTTTTCTTAAATTCTAATTCTTCTTCCAATATTTTACACTTCAATATATCTATTTTATTACTTCTCAAATTTTCATAACACTTTTTGATAGGAGTTTTGAATTCTATTTCCTTTTCCGCTTGGGTAACTTGCATTGTTGCTTCTGCTGTTTTACACCAAGCTTCATTATTAGTATCTCCTAATATGACTATGCTTCCTGAAAAATAGAAAAAAAAAAATGTCACAAAATTTAATGATAAAGACCATACATGTACTACTAGCTTTTGCTTGCGTTCCAATGCACTTTTCTGGAATCCAAAGTAACCTATGTGTTAATCCAGGCTGTAAGCTATCCTGGGAACCAAATTTCACAGAAATCTGTTCCAACTGTTTGAGTGTGAAAGAATAACAAATATACCCTCACATACATATTATTATAGTTCAGTTCAAACGTAATGGCAGCTCGGAAGTTTTCTAGAAATTGTGTTCTGCGCAGCTTTTACGTTAGATGTTTCGAGCTATAATAAAGTTTGAACCGCCATTAAGTTTGAACTGAACTATACTATTGCCTTTATAATATATAAGAAACCAATTCAAAAGAAACTTTGGGCAGTTGTTGTGGGCATGCCTGCAAAGTTTTCTGGCATTGTTATGCACACGAGCACAGCTAGTTATTTAAAATGTATGATCTTACCATCAATATCACTATCAATATCCACAGCAATGTTAGTGAGCACATTTTTATCGATGTCCATGACTTTGGAATCGATGGGATCCATATCCATAACAGATGGCCCACCTCCTGTTAAGTGGCGAATATTTTCTTTTGTTTTAGATTCCCTTGCTTTTGCCTTCATATTATACCAGAGTTTTATTAATTGTTTTGTAGATGCCTGAAACAATGAAACGTATGGAATTAGAAATGTAACTGCTTAAAAACGGTACATAGGAAAAGACCATGCCACACAAACGAAACTACATTTCTGTAAATACTTAGTAAAAGTATACAAAACACATTATATTTACCTTTTGAGCTACAATAGAGGATTCATTAAATACCCCCGCTATTTTCACCCATGACTGCTTCTTTTTTAAAGCACTCGTGGCATTTGTTTGTTTGCAGGTTAGGATTGTATCATATTTTTGTATGATATTTAAAAATAAATCCTTTTCCAAGGTCGAGAACGGTTTTTTCCTGTCTACTACTTCTTCAGTCATATTTTGTAATTGATTCATGGAAAGATATTAACAGAAAAATTCAACTTGCGGACAAAACGGTTTTGTTTGATTTCAGATCACGGTAGTAATTGACAGCAATGAACGTATAATCTTTCTAAGTAAAAAAGATCACAAGTCTGCATAGAATCTATGTGTAAAAGGTAAACATTTAAATTTAGTAGGGTTATATCATGTCAAACGTTTTGTTTCTCCAAGCATTCCTGTTTTTGTACCAACAAAATTAAATGACAATAATGTACTTTTATAATTTAAACTAATTTAAACAATGCAATTGCTATTATGAATATAAAATAAAGTAATATCAAAGGTTTATTGTAAGGTTTTATAAAAGTAATCTAGGCTTTATGTTTGCCTTTTTAAGAAACGAAACGCAGTCAAGAAGTGTTGCCACACAGAAACAATCACCAAGCGTCAAGTATTACTTAAGCATTTGCACAAGTAAGTAACGTGTGTTACTCAACTATAGAATGGGATTTTGTATTTAAGAATTCTAACCTTAAGTAATGACTTAATTAAGAAATTACTTAGCAACAAGTAATTACTTCTTTATAAATACGTTTATAATTCGTTTATTAATTTATAAACATGATCTTTGGCAAGATGACTGTGTTTTATTGTACGTATATTCTAAACCTAGAACAAGTAGACTACTGTCGACATCACAATAAGTAATATTTAAAAAACAAAGTTGGGCGGCATAAGGTAAGATAATTATTAAATTAGATGAGTATTTCTACACCTTTGAGAATAACTATTAATTGCGACATTAGCGTAGGTATGCATCTTTTTGTTTTAACAACATGCTATACCTTTTTTATAAACAAAAAAATAAACATCAAAATCTGTAGGTACTACAAAAAAAAACAAATCAAAATCTGTAAATGTGTACGAACTGAGGAATCTTACTAGATTCCTATTGATTTTGATATTTAATTTTCTGTTGATTTTTATGGTCACTAATATGTGTATAGGCTGCAGCCTAAACTCAGTAATCAACTAAGTACCTATCTAATCAACTAGGCACGTGAGTTATCTCTCTCTCCGTGACCATATAAAAAAATAGGAGCACCTACCTACCCTCTGGTAGGTGCTCCTAATTTTTCCTCTCCTAATTAGACATCAAACAAAATTATCATGACTGAAAAATCTTACAATCTAAACTCAATTATCTAAATGAGTACCTAATCAACCAGGCCCATTCCTTATCTAATAATACTCCCATGACCATAACTCTGCGTTAAGCTTTACCTACCTACCTTTCTTAATAATCTTATTAATAAGTAAGTATATTGGAAAACCTAATAAAAGACACCTATCTTTAACATTACTGTAAAGTGCTAAATGCTATAGCGTGTCGTATTATTCGCTTTGGGTACAAACATCTTTGGCAAACAATTATGTTCAGTCTTTACTTTTACATTTAAATCAGTCTAGTGAAATTTAATAAGTACTTACCGTCTATTTTCAGTCTCATTTGTAAAGCGGACACATCTTTCTGTCATAATAACTTAACATACCGTAAATATTTTTTAATAAACAACAGAAATTTAAACATCAAAATTAATGTTACTGTCTACAATGTGCGTACACCCATAAAATTTCCTATATTAGTATTGCAACAAAAAGTTTTATAACTATAGAAAATTAACACTCGTTACCTGCCTACTACTATTTGGCCTTTACTTATTTTATTACCTAACAATAATCAGTTATCTACCTTTTATAATTTAATTTTGTGCAGTTTCTACTGGCGCAACATCTTGACTTTCACCTGGTTCAGGCACTGCTGCATCCTTCTGACTTGGACCTGGTTCAGACAGGGAATTTTCGTTAGAGTTAAGAACTTCTGGAGCTTTTTTACTTTTCTTTACTCTTGTTTTTTTTGCTGAGGCTCGCGCCATTTTAGCTGTATTTCTTCGATTAGAATTACGAAGAACGTTTTTGAAAAATTCTTCACTCTCTCATTGTGAAATTTTTATCTGATTTGACGATTATTGAAAAAAACAAGTTGATGACACGAAGACTTGAAACATATTTTTTTTTATCCTCACCGCGTGCACCTCCTGCCCAGGAACAAGTTGTAAGAAAACTTCTGTCGAATATAACATCAACCAGGGTGAAACAGTTATTTAAACCTCTGCCCTTACCAGTACCGCAAACTAAAGAATAAGTTCTGTGGTTGACCTATCATCTTTTAGGGTATCTTCCAGTTTTTGTAGTGAATCCAAAGTATTGATGGGATTGAATCCTATTTCTTGTTTTAAATTCTCTTTTTCGGTTCTTTTCAAAAACTCTTCAAACTGTGCTTGCAATGAAATAATGCGTAACAACAATTGTTTTTGGTTTTCTTGCATATCTTTTTGATTCTTTTCTATAGCATTAACAGTAACAATAAGGCTGTCCAATTTGTCTGTGGTATCAATTTTACTGCTTGTTGTGATATTTGTTTCATGTGAGGGTAATAAAATATATTCAAGACGCTGGTCAGAAGTCACATGATCGGCGACTTCACTGGACTCAGTATGTATTACTACTATTGGCGCTTCCGGTTCTGTTTGTTGCAACGGTTGATTCATGATGGCTGCTTTTTACTGGAAAAGGGAACTCTAATTATTAAACTATCTTAGTCTAAATTTCTTGCTAAAATAATTTAAGACCCATCAAAAACATAAATGTAAAATAGGAGCCAAGTTCAATATTAAGAATATGCGTGCTTGCTGACTTCGCCGACAAAATAATTGAGATCTAAATGGGTGCCCAGTTCTGTAGATAATCCTGAATCATATTTACACAAAGCTGATAACTTAGGATACATTGAAGGTCAAGATTTGAGTTGGCTAGTTTTCAAAATAAAATAACTTGTAAATAAATACTAGTCAAGTCAAATCTAGAGCTTTAATTTATTTTACGTTATCTGCTTTGCGTAAATATAATTCAAGATTATCTACAGAACTTGGCACTCATTTAGATCTCAATTATTTTGACGGCGACAAGAAAGTTTTATAATAGAGATCAAAAAACAGAACAAAAAAACCTTGTTTTATCGCATGGTTTCTACAAGCCTTTGTACCAAAAGAAAAAATACAATAAGTAAATAGGTACATATCCAGTGAACTTACCAAACAACGCTCCAGTATGTCATTGTGAGATTTGACTTTGCTTACTTTTCCTTCTTCCTTGATGTTTGTAGGAGTTTCGTCCTCTTCAGTGTCTGTTACTTGGGTCATAATTGATATTGCTAGCTGTCCTTCATCATAGGTTAAGTCTGACCTTTTAACTATGCATGGCATCAAAAACCAGTCAGATTTCTTTTGTTGATCTGTCATTTTGTCGATTCTTTCGTCGACAAAGCCCGTTTCTACGGTGGTCATGCTACGCGTGCTGGAAGCGAATTTTCTACTCTCGTAAGTTTGTCAGCTTTTTTTCGAGGCCATGCTAAGCAATTATTTTTCACCCAACCTTCAGGGACGCAGCTAAGCACCTTTCTCCCATCTTCCAGTGTTTGAACAATCGTAAATGGCATTATCTGTAATGTCAGAATAAATTGTACAGCCTTGTCAATGAAAATATGATATTACTAGCGTAACGAATATTATGCGAGTGGTTGGCATTCGCATTATATTCCTGGCACTTATAACGTAACTTATAATCTGGTTTGATTCTGAAACTTACCCTTACCTTTACCTTATTAAGGATATAATAATAAATTCTTTTTGTTTAAACCTTATTTTGCATTATCCTGATACCCTCAACACCCAAAAATGTATCTTGATGTAAATAGTGAACTAGGAACTATATATTTTTTTAATAAAATTAATCTGTTTTCTTAATAAGGTTATTAATATTAAATGTCACGGAACAGTAGGCGTTTTGAACCGACATACTATCGAATCGAACTAATGAGCAATCACTGTAGGGTTTTTCGCAACAGGATTTTTCGCACAAACTTTAGGTACATCGCACCAATAAAGCATCGATGGAATAAAACATCGTACAACTGCATTATCGACACACCGTGTTCGATATAAAAAAAATCATCAAGTTTCGCAGACAAATAGGGAACCCGTTGCAAAAGACAACTAGACTTTTTAAAAATATAACCTAGTCAGAGACATCTTCAGTGTTATCGGTCCGTATCTTCAAATTATTGTAAAATGAATGGTACCGTTCAGGAATCACATTGGACTTGCAAAGATCTTGAAGATCTTTAAATTTTTTCTTGTCAATTGGTAACAAACTCTTGTAAGCTACATCTAATCTGTCAAGTTTTTTTGAAACATTTTGTATACTAGCACGTGTATTACTTCTCAAACATTGAATAGTTTTGTAAGCCTCTTCTTCAAACGCATACTTATAATTAAGCATAAATAAATCTTTGGCTTGAACATTAACTTCGCAAACCTTACTCCACATAACAAGTTCCCCCATGGAATTCTTTTTCCAGTTGTCAAAAAAGGGAAGGCAAGACTTAAAATCAAAGACGAAAGATTGAGTTACTTCTCGAACAATGTACGGTTTTGCATTAGCTGTCGCCATTTTAAAAGCTAGGATCCACTGTTCTGGAGTATAAATTAAAATATTTCTGGTTTTCCTTTCAATTACTGAGTGAATGCTGTCACCCTAATTTTGAGTATGACCAACAACAAGAAATCTATGGGTAATGTTCACGTTAAATTTCCAAGCGCAATACATATACTTAGAAAGAAAGAAAGAAAGAAAGAAAAAATATTTATTTGTCGCAGGGACATGACGTGCATAAAAAAAAAATAAAACAAAAATAGTTACAATAATCATAATGCACATTAATACAACAGGACAGAAACAGAAAAAGAAAAGTTAACAGCGTGCACGTCGTGACTGCGACAAGCAGGCTACCACTCAGCATAATGCTGTGCTATGGAGGGCCCACAGCACAGCGCTGGTTTTCAGTGGTCACCCGTGCGAAAAAGTAAAAAAACGTACGGAAATCAAGACAGCATACATATTTGATTTCATGAGTTAGGAAAAAAATAATAATAATTAAATAAACAGTATTTGGATTATAGTATAAAACAACTATGGGGAATATAATAAACACTACAAAAATATAAAAGTATGTGCGCAGGCTAGGACAAAATAAATATAAATACGAAAGCGAAAACATGGCGTGTTCTTTGTCTCGCTCCCACCCCAAATTCGCGGCGCGCCGCCAACTGAACGCCATCGCCGCCCGCGCGCGCGCCGCCCGCCGCTCGAAGCTCGAACGAATTTATCATATTTATCACTAGCATTTCTCCTCTGCGCCTGTTAGCGCGATGACGTACGATGCGCTAAAAAGTCAGGTGACGCCGCCGCCAGCGGAGGCGCGGCGCGCGGCTGCGGCGGTAGCGCGGCGCCGCACGAGTCTTGCATGATCAGGCGACGCGTATCACGTGATTAGTTACTAGTGTTGCCGATGGCTACCTTGTTTTGTACCTACTTGTATCCAGACGACGACGCTTAAAATACAAGTAACGTATTTTCTCGGGGAACATAATGCCGTCTCGAGCCGCTTGGATAGATATGCCTTGCCAACAGATGGTAAACCTTATGTGAGTATTTATTTATAATGTATTTGCTGTTCATACTTTTGTTTTTCTAAAAGGACTTTTTTCAAATGTAATTTAAAATTTTGTTTTGTTTTTAGGGATCTTATGGGAGGTGGCAGATCATTCCAGCAACGAGTGGCGGCATATTTGAAACATCCCCTGAAGGCTGTGGTCTTATGTCGAGGCATCGATAGTGGATTGGCCGTGGAACGAGCAGAGTAGCTGTAGTGCTCGTGCCGCCAGCTAATTTTTCTGAACAGATATTCCGGTTTGTTTGTTTTTATGATACCGAACATCAAAACTGCCAAGTGTAGTTTCCGCCGTGCAGCCATTTTTAGAATTTTGTTTTCATTTAAATACGGTGTGATGTGATGCCTCCGGGGTATGCTTAGGCAGTAACGAGTACACGCATTTTGTACTCTCTGTATTAAACGTTCAGTACGTGAAAGAAGACATGGCCCGTAAACTGTGTCGCAATAATTTAGTTTGGATAGTACTAGGCTATCCACCAATCTCTTTCTCACTGCGACACTAAGGAAATCCCTCACTCTGTACAGAACCTTTAGTCTATAGAAACAGTTTTTTACTACGCCGTTTATATGCTCCTCAAAACGTAGTTCCGGATCAGTAATTAACCCAAGGTTACAAACGATTTCTACTTTTTGAATACTTTCTCCCATTATTTTGACATCAGGTTTAGCAGAAAGAATTGACTTAATTTGATTTCTGCTCCCCATGATCATGAACTTAGATTTTTGAGGGTTCAGTACTAGAGAATTGTTCTTAGACCAAATAGCAATTCTATCAAGCTCCTCATTAAGGGTACGTACGGCAGCTGCTGTGTTACTGGCGTTAAATGAAAAATACAGCTGAGTGTCATCCGCGTATACATGATACTTGCAGTTCTTTATGCATGTCGTTAAGTCAGCACTATATAATATGTAGAGAAGCGGGCCGAGCAGGGATCCCTGGGGAACTCCCCTTGCTATTATTTGTGGGGAAGAAGATATCGTGGAACCGTCCTTCCTGCGCAATTCAACCCGTTGCGACCTCCCAGTCAGGTAGCTTTCAAACCAACCCGTCGCCTGCCTGTCAAAACCATAATACGACAATTTGGACAGCAATAACGGAATATTAATTGAGTCGAACGCACGCGAATAGTCGAGCAATACCAGGATAGATGCCTCACCACGGTCCCGAGCTTCTAGGATGTTACCCAGCACATCCGCCAAGGCAGTTGCGGTTCCGCGCCCCTTTCTAAAACCCGATTGCAGTTCAGGCAGCATACCATGCGCCTCGAGAAAATCGGTGACCTGCAAATACACTACCCTCTCCAACACCTTGGATAAACATGGCAATATGCTTATGGGGCGAAGGTCTTTGTAGCTTTGTGGGTTATTATTTTTTGGAAGAGGCCGAACGATTGCATTTCGCCACAAAACAGGAAACACATTGGAGGTTATGGATCTGTTTATAATCTCTGTAATTGTATATAATGATTGCGGAAGTGTGAGATATAACATGTCTCTCGATATACCGTCCACCCCTTGCGCGTTTGTGGATACATTTTTTATTATCTTTAGAACTGTTTTCGGGTCTGTTGGCATTATTGAGAAATTGGCGGACCCAAAACGGTTAGATTTAAAGAAAGTTTCTTGAGCGGTGTTAACATTAGGGTCACCCGGAACATTTAGAAAAGCCGAATTTATACCGTTTGGATCGTCAAATGGTTCTAAAAGCAGATCATCGTTCTTACTCACTGGAAGCACATGTTTTTTTTATATTATGCCATAAATATTTTGAATCGCTTATATTGTCATTTATATATTTTGTAAAAAATGCTTTTTTTTCATTTAGTAAACCAACTATTGCTTGGTGCTTGAGGTCTAGGTAGTAACGTCTGTGTGCTTCCTGTTTGGTTTGACGATATCTATAGCGGGCCTCATTTCTTTAGGCTGGTTTTATAGTCACGCCGCTAGACGCGCCGTTGGGCAGCGCGCTGTTGAACAGGAACACCGAACGGCGCTGCTCAAGCGCGCGAATTTGAAACGCTACTACTACCCCAATACATATCCGAGCGCGCGCAGGCCCGACGGCGCTGCTGAAACGCGTGACTATAAAATCAGCCTAACTTAAACATTAATTTTATAATGTCAGTTATCCACGGTGTTGGTTGCGCTTTGAACACCTTGGTTTTTATAGGTGCATGGGCATCGAAAAGTTTAATTAGATGTGAATTAAAGGAGTGCACCATGTCATTAACATCCTGCAACTCGCAGATTGAATCCCATGGGATAGCCTCCAGATCTCTCCTGAAATCCTCAGACGATATGTCTCTAAGCGCACGATATGTCACCTTTTTACGTAAAGGTTTCTCTTTCTTATAAACGATTTCGCATGATACAAACGAGTGATGACCGAGCTCCGCTATATGGTTCACAGCAACGTCCCGATACCGCGCGTCCGTACATATAACATCGATTAGGGTAGCGCTTTCTCCTACAAAATGCGTAGGCGTGAGTACTATTTGTTCCATGTTACAATAATTTAGAAATTCAGTGAACTTTTTTGTTTTTGAATTATTGGTGTCAAGCATATTTACATTGAGATCGCCTAATAAAATAATATTGTCGTACGGAGCCAGTGCACAGATACTGTCCGTAATCGCATCTAGAAAAATATTTAAATCTAACCAAGGGGGCCGGTATGCAGTTCCTATCAGTAACTTTTTTTTTTTGGCGGTTATATTCAGCCACATTTGCTCCACCTGTGGATGATGCGGGTGAGCTCTGATTCGAGCACTGGTTCCGGTTTTGACAAAAAAAGCGACCCCTCCCCTGCGCCCCGCACGGATTGACTCCGGGCGTGGCCTATGACGCAACTGATACCCAGGACTTAAAGAATATGATCCTATTTCGATTTTGGCCTCCACAATTATCCGACCAGAATATAAAAGTTTTGACGCCTTGCTCCACCTTCATACCAATAAAATCTAAAATACAGCTGGCTATTTCATTGGCACCTTTTTTAGCAGTCTGTTCGTCCCAACAGTAACAATAACCTTGCAGATCAGCCATATCAAATGGAGTAAAATTGTGAAAATGTAATTTTCTTTTGTAATAAAAAGTACTAACGTTTCCATGTGGTAAATTTTGAGTTTTTTGCAAGTCGAAAGTAACAGCAACTACAGTTTTATCTTCCTTAGCCGACTGTTTATTCATCTCTTTTAATTGCCGAGCCCTCTCTTTTTCGGCCAAATGCCGATTGTGATTTGATATTTGGTCATCTGTAGGATTTTCTAAGTTTTCAAATGCGTGACAAAATTCGCACTTGTCCTTCTTAGGAATGTGGAAAGAGAGATAAAAGTTTTTATTAATAATGTCTCTATATTGCCTTAACGTTACAACTTGGCAATTTACGGGAATTGCTTCTTTATCACACCATTCTCTGTAAAAACTAAACATTCGGGAAAAAGTCAATGATCCATCTAAATATACCTTACTTCTTTCCTTTCTTGTATAATGAGACTCAACGGGTTGAAACATTTTTACATGGGAGCAAACACTTTCTATAGCAGTCCTGGGTATCGTTATTGGATGATTTGAATGTTTTCCCCTACAATCCTTTTCTATCACACCGAAACCTTTTTCAAACTTGTCCAACGCCGTTTTCACGAAATTATAACTTATAGATAAGGTGTTTAGGAACATGACTTTACAAACATAAGCCTTTTCAATGTTACCACTATCTCCTGTTACTGGTAATGAGTATCGCAGAGTGCAATTTCTTTGGGAATTTTCAGTAACAACTCGTTTCTTGTCCAATTTGGAAACATACTTGGCAATGAAGTCCCATTGTCGAGTATGATCTCCTATTTCCCAAAAGTTTCTAAATATTGTACATCTTGCAGTTTCTTCAATTTTTCAAAACATTTTTTGGGGCATTTACAAGCGCTTTTCATTTTTTTCTTCTGATGCAGCTTCCCCGTTCGACTCATGTATTCTAATCCCCTGTTTAAATTGAACTTGCGTCTTTCATCAAACCACATTATGTTGGAACCTCTCTTGCAATCTGCCCTTATCTTTCTTTTTTTTGGGTTTTTCTTTGCACACTTGCGGGACTACTTAAGGGTGTATCAGTGTAGTCTGAATTTAATAGTGATAAATTGTCAAATTCATCATCAGTTTGTTGGCGAATAGGTGAAAAAGAAAGTAATGGCGAAGGCATTGGTGTTAAGCTATCAATTTCATCATCAGGAAGGTCATTTTGTTTTAACACACTTGATTCAGAAATAGGATTTTGACGTGGATGTAGAATATGAGATTCATCTTCTTTAGAGTTGTTATGCACAATCACACTCACCTCCTGGACGGTATAGCAGTCAGAGGACTCGGCAGAATCTGACGAAATGTTTGATAAAAGAGAATGCTCATGGAAGTATGGAATCCCGTACCATGCTGCATCAAAATCAAACCTTGTTTTTTATAGACTACACTGATCGTATTAACTCCTACAAAAAATATTTTTGAAAAAAAAACCCGCGTTTCAGAGTTATTTTATAAAATCGAAACTAACCTAAAAAGTAGGTCTATTTTTTCGACGCTAACAACGACGTATTTTAACACACATACATTACATTATTGCTCTAAAAACAGCGTAATACACTAATATTAGTAAGAATTACGAGTTAAAGTAACATCCACAGTATGCTTGACTGAAACTCGATTTTATTTTAGACCTTTACATTGCCAATAGTCAGTCAGTACAGTACAAATGTCAGATGCCACAGATAAGATAACCATAAACCATAGAGTAGTAAGTGCTATAAACTAGTCGGGATTTAGGGATGTAATCGATAAATCAAAATCTTTAGGCTGAGAAAATCTATTTTGTTGCAAATAGCAATAAACCAAACTAAATCGATTTGGTGTACTGATCTTACTTAATTGTAATTAATTTTAGAGTCCGCTCGACAGACAAGGGTTTGTTCAATTGAAACGGAACGTCATTTATATTCAGTTGAAACGGAACGTCATACAGTAAGTAACAAAAACCCTGTTGTTCCTGTTAGGGACGTATACATTTACCTACAAGCACAACATTGATGAAGTTATAATTAAAAAAAATTAAGCATTGGCCAGTCGAGAGGCCAAAATCAAATAACTATTAAAATCGACACATTCAAAAAAATGTTTAGAGTATCTGATTTTACAAGTACATCTTTATTTCGCTAAATAGCCGAGCGGCGGCTTTCTTTGACGCGACAGAAGATGCCGCCAAAGGCTACCGCGGCGCACGTGCCCCGGTACCCCGCGACCCGCCCGCGCCGCTTCGCGAATCACTTCCTTAGTCTCCCGCGCAGCTTACTTCCGAACGGATGTTATTGTTGACCTACGTAGTGAGTGACTTGTGTTTTGTTTACGTAAAAGTTGACCATGTCGTATTCTAACGTAGAATATTTTAATATGTTGATGTGTCTTGGGAAATGTGACTGCAATTATGCAGAATCACGCAGACTTTACCAAGAACGTTTCGCGAGTCTACCATTACCGTCGGCGATGGCATTTCAACGTTTGCACATGCGTACGTACAATACCGGCAGTGTGCACGGACGAGACCAACATCGCAGACGCAGGCAGACCGAGGACTCGAGACAGTGAAATCGAGGATCAAAAACTAATACCGCACATTCGTTCGGTAGTGTGATGTTATCGTGTTCGGATAGACAGACTTTGTTTATTTTTTTAAATGTAGTGAAGTGTTAAATGTAGTTTAAACAAGTATCAATTGTGCATAAAAATACCGTGTAAACCAACATTTTCAAAGATTAATTCGTTGAAGTGATAAACAACAGCTGAAAAGGTCACGAACTTGTGTAGAAAAAATAGGTACTTAGCGGCACGCGCAGTGGCCGCCGGTGCACCGGGGCCACGCCACCGGCGCGGCGGCGTCGATCAAAGAGAGTGGCGGGAACGTTCTATCTCTTTCTGTTTTCGCGTCATCGCTTCATGCAACAGAATTGCAGAGGTAAGAAATCAGTTGAACCTAACAAATATTAATAATTAAATATTTATTTTAATTATTTTTGTTAACCGTTTTTTATAAATGACTTCCTTTATTACGTGTGTATACCGATTCTTAAAACGTAGGTAGAAGGAACAACAGGGTTTTTGTTACTTACTGTATAAAGGGAGTAAAACAATATTCGTACTTTTAAACTCGAAAAGTATATTTCCAGTTCAAAAATCAAATCCCCGACGCGTAATGCCGTAAAAAAATATGAAACTAATTACTATAATATTTTGGTTTTGAGGCGCGAGACTTTTTGGTACCAACTTTGGTCATTGTCCTTTCGGTATAAATTTTCTACTGTAGGGGTTTCCTCGAACATGTCTTCTGGGTCGCTTAAGCTTACAATCTTATTGATAAACGACATCTCTTCAGCAAAAAAATCCGCACTTGGAGGTAAAGGGGAATCTAAAATCATATAATAAAATAATTATGCAGTGAATTGCTGCTAAAATGTATTAAAAATTGTTTTTCGATTGATTTTATTAGTAAATAGATATTATTATTAAAATAATGTAACTTACATCAGTTAACAACATAACAAAAACAAAAAAAAAGTCTGATGTGACTTTGTATACTGATACAAGTGCAAAATTTATTGAAAAAAAAAACAAATTATAAAATCACATTTCATTAATTTAGTTTAGTATGTTTACCTGGTTTTCCTATTAGACTTTCATTTGTGAAACTATTTTTTTCATTAAAATCGGTCGGTTCCGTGGTTCCGTGGTCCCGTTGCTCATTTTCAAAGTTTGGTCTAATTCTTCACGTATTTCGCGTAATGGTACTGTCGGTCGATCTAAAATAAATCAAAATTAATGTGTTAATTCATTTTTAAATATACAATATATATATTTTTATATATATATATATATATATATTTTTATATATATATATATTTTTATATATATCGACGTAGGAAAACGTATTTGCTGTAAGCCGCAAAACATGAAATGTTCACCAGAGCCAAAAAACTTTTTTGAAATTAGAAAAAAAATCGTTACCCAAAAACTATACATCGTAGGAACACGATTTTAAAAACATATATTTTTTTTTTCGTTTTATATGTTGGCTATAACAATATCCTTCTAACTCAATTATTACCAGTGTTTTTGTGGCTTACAACAAACTAGTTTTTTTTTACAGATCTATATAACGCTGTAACCTTAGAGAATTTTCTATGGCAACAAAATATTTATATTATGTTTAGAACTATAAAATGTTGTAAATGACATACTTGTTTTTTTAACTATAGTTAAAAAGACGTAAGCCATAGTGAAGAATTATCTTGCATTGATGTTATTGATTTAACTGAATGGAGTGGGAAAATGTTTTACGAATGAAAGGCAGTAAGTTAGCTGTATTTATTTAATGTAAACTTTCAAAACGTAATTATAATAAACACTGCTTCGTGTAACAAACTTTATTATTGTAATGACTAATGAGTTAACAAAATCAAATTATAAGTTGAATTTTACTTAGTAAAGAAACTAGTATTTAGTATAAGTTGAAATCAACAAAATTATTAATAAAAAAACATCTAGCTATCAGAGTTAGAAATATTAGATGTCAAGAAAAAATCAAATCTAAATTAAATCAAATTAATCAAATCAGATATAAAGAAAAAATAAAAAAAAAATCACATTTAAACATTTTCAATCCTCTTCATCAGTATCTGGCAAGCGGTCTACTGTCTTATTATTATGCTCTAAGTCCAGAAATTCTTTTGCATAGTTAGGTGGAATAATTTTTTTTACAACAAGATTTTTCAGATCCTTATATTTTTGGCTAGAAATCGGTAATTTTGCTCTATATAAATTTTCCTTCGGTTTGGTGTTACCCATATCTCCCAGTGGAATTTCAGAACATTCAGCATCAGCTGCCATAGATCTTTTAATAAACATCACGCTTGGCTTTTTCTTTTTGAAAACTACAACACTTATCGTAGAAATATGCAGATTTAGATTCTTTTTAAATGATTTATTTACGATGTCATTAAAACCCATGAAAAAGTTTCCATCTCGTACATGAACTTCATAGGGAAACGGGTTTTTTCTAGCAATTTCCATGATAGTCGGCCACTGAGAAGGTGCCCACACAGTTGATTTTCTAACCGCATGTTCTATAGTTGCATGCATACTATCCACTGGCATGTACGTATGACCTGGGGTTAGGTAATTTATTTGAATTACTTCTAAGTTTTCGCATTGAGACAGTGCATAGCGGAGCATGGCTAGTACGATTTTGTTCTTATTTTGGCCAAAACAAGAGTCGCAATAGAGTAGTAATGTCCTTATGCTGCCTCTTTTGTCAATGTTATCTGTAATATAATTGAACAAACAAGTTGATATCTCGTTTGCTCCTCTGTGAGCATCGGTTTCTGTCCAAACATTGCAAAAACCATTTCGGGTTCCACTCTCATAAATTGTGAAATTATAAACGGCAATTTTGCGTGAATAGTATAAAGACATATTATTAGTGCCATGTGGAGTGTTTAATACTTTTTGTAGGTCAAAACTTGCGCGAATAATGCTTCTGTCTTTTTCATATAAATTTTGGTGAAACAGGAATCTTTTTTGAGAATCATCTTTGTCTTTTAAATGTCTGTTTATTTTATCCGTCTCTTCTTCTGTAAGTACATCGTATGATTTACATGAGCATATGGAACATTTGTCTTTTTTGGGTATGTGGAAGGCAATATTAAAGTTATTTTTAAAGTATGCCGAAAACACTTTAAATGACATAGGGTTCTAATCTTCTTCTCTACACTTCTCAGCATAAATGGAGTGCAAGTTGGTAATATTTTTAAATTCTTCTGGTAAGTATAACCGTTTGCTATCCTTTCTACAATAGTGAGAAGGCAACAAAGGCAAGCAATAAATAAAAGCTTTGGCATACTCAATAACTTCTGCAGGAGTTTTATTATGTGAAGTGTGTTTGCCTCGTTGGTCAAGTTTTGCAAAGCCTTCATCTGAAGAATTTTCGGCAGTATATAGAATAAATCTTTGTGAGACGTTAAGAGTTGCAATCAAAAATTGTTGACAAACTTGTCTCCTCGACTCACCTTCATTTATGTAATAATTGTATGTCACGCTGCGTCTAGAAGTGGCTGGCGAATCGAACTTACTGCGTCTAACACTTCTTTTTACTGTCGCTTGAGCAATCCAATCTTTGCGTCTTTGCTGGCTTTCAAGCTCCCAAAAATATGTAAATAAAGCTCTACGGCGTTCTTCACTGATTTTAGCACAATTGTTTTGGCATACCTTTCCAACACAAGGATTTTCCTTCATTTTTTTTCCTTCTATGATTTTTCCTTTGACGTTTACGTAACTTTCACCCTTCAGTTTATTTTTATAGTTGCATAATTTAAGTTGTTTCTTTGTTTTACCCTTTTCAATATTTATAGTCTCAGATCCATTTTCTGTATTTTTCTTCATCAGTCTTTTCTTATTTTTGTTCTTTTTCACTTTAGTTATCTCTTCTGCTTCACTAGACTCATCATCCAATTCATCCCAACTGTAAGAATTTTCAGATGGATATGCTTCATTTAGTAAAATAGTATCTGCGGAATCTTCTTCATCTACAAAATCTAGGTAAGATATATTAAAATTTAATTTGCGTTTTGATTTTCGACGTTGTGACAGTTCAATTTTTCCACTGTTGTTAGATTGAGTTAGATCGTTTGTATGAGGAGTGTTTTGTGTCGTGATCCGATGTTGGAGATATGAGTTGCTAGTTCCAGGTATTGGAGAATCAGGTAAAGTATCAACAGGTACAGTGTCAGCATCAAACGGCGTGCTTCGGGGGACGCTCACAGCGTGGCAGTGAAGATCAGGTAAAGTATTAACAGGTATAGTGTCAGCATCAAACGGCGTGCTTCGGGGGACGCTCACAGCGTGGCAGTGAAGATCAGGTAAAGTATTAACAGGTATAGTGTCAGCATCAAACGGCGTGCTTCGGGGGACGCTCACAGCGTGGCAGTGAAGATCAGGTAAAGTATTAACAGGTATAGTGTCAGCATCAAACGGCGTGCTTCGGGGGACGCTCACAGCGTGGCAGTGAAGATCAGGTAAAGTATTAACAGGTATAGTGTCAGCATCAAACGGCGTGCTTCGGGGGACGCTCACAGCGTGGCAGTGAAGATCAGGTAAAGTATTAACAGGTATAGTGTCAGCATCAAACGGCGTGCTTCGGGGGACGCTCACAGCGTGGCAGTGAAGATCAGGTAAAATATTAACAGGTACAGTGTCAGCATAAAACGGCGTGCTTCGGGGGACACTCACAGCGCGGCGGCGGTGAAGATCAGGTAAAATATTAACAGGTACAGTGTCAGCAAAAAACGGCGTGCTTCGGGGGACGCTCACAGCGTGGCAGTGAAGATCAGGTAAAGTATTAACAGGTATAGTGTCAGCATCAAACGGCGTGCTTCGCTGGACGCTCACAGCGTGGCAGTGAAGATCAGGTAAAATATTAACAGGTACAGTGTCAGCATAAAACGGCGTGCTTCGGGGGACACTCACAGCGCGGCGGCGGTGAAGATCAGGTAAAATATTAACAGGTATAGTGTCGCGGTGATAGTGATTATCAGATAAATCATTACACACAGGTACATCGTCAATATTATCTGGCGTTCTTTGAAGGACACTCAGTGTATGCGCTTTTGAATAATCCGGCACGTTGTCAGCGCCAGGTAAGTGATCATTTGCACTATTTGTATCTAGTGATATATCTTGTTCATGATCAACAGTTACAGCCACCATATAGGATGAAAGATCAAAATGTGATGGCGAGCAATTAAATGATTCGCAATTGTCTGTTTTGCACGGTGTCATTTGCTTCATTACTTCTTTAGTAGCTTGAAGATAAGTGTTTGGACTACGAAATGTAGGAGTTAGTTTTTCATAAAATGACCTTTTATTACTTTCTGGTGTAGATGACAATACTGGGACGCCCACACTCCCAGTTTGTGTGCAAGTTTCGATTGGTGTACCTGGTTTGTAAATAATTTCACTCAAAATCTGAATTTTTGACTTTTTCTTTACCAAGTCATCATTTCTAGATTTTAGCTCATCTATCCACTGTCTTCGTTTCGCCATCTCGCCTGCAAAAAATATTATAGTTAAAAAATAACAATACTTATTTATTTATTTATTTAAACTTCATGCATATAGTGGGTACACAGGCGGACTTAATGCTACATGGCATTCTGTATCAGTCAACCTTTGGGTATAATACTTCTTCCCATTTTCTAGACCTTGAACCTGCTACTTAGACTACTTAGAAAAATTATTAAACAAAATTATAGGAAAGGTACAGGTACAGTATAATTGACATCAGCAACATAATCGACCTATATACATCCCACTGCTGGGCACAGATTAAAAAAATAATTGCATGTAATAATTACAAGTACAATAACTTGTTTGGTCGTCAAACAACAATCGATACACCCCAATAGTGCACCCTTGCGTTACCCTAATACCTAATGAATAATACCTAGGTACTTGCCAACCAATAACCTTGGTGTAACTTGATCATTATTTATCTCAATAATAATCAAGCCAAGACCTCACGTCTGTAGGTATATCAATCAAAAATACTAATAACAAAAAAAATAGGTACTACAAATAAATTAAATATGGCATTGTGTATTTTTGTTTCTCTTTCATACATTAAATTA
This sequence comes from Eurois occulta, assembly GCA_950022335.1. Classification (NCBI taxonomy): domain Eukaryota; kingdom Metazoa; phylum Arthropoda; class Insecta; order Lepidoptera; family Noctuidae; genus Eurois; species Eurois occulta. The sequence continues at coordinate 14,832,347 of OX465500.1, read as the reverse complement.
TACCAAATACCAATTCCTATTAATTAAACATTCAATAACAAGCAATATTACAAGATAAACTATGATTATTATCAATTTTGATTAAATACTCAAATAATACGTATTAAAATTACTAATAATTAATAAAAACACAAGTTATACATACCTTCTAATAGAAATGATTGATTCACACAAGTAAATAACACTTAAATGATAAAACCGATAAAACAACCAAAGATTATTACCAACAACGGCAACAACAGTCTCAAATGACGCGTATGGACCGAATGCGGGCTGTGACTTGATGTAGGCATGGCGCGCGCGCGAGCGCCAGGTTGCAACCAATAGCGTAACAGTATTCGTTGACAAGTATTTATTCGAGTTAAAACGTTGTAAGTCTATCGTAATTGCGATTTAATTTCCGTCAAAATTGTGTTATTTTGAGTTGTTAGAAAAATAAATGCTGTTTATTTGTAGTAACTGACTTTTAGTTAAGAAATGCATACTGATAAAAGTAGTAAATATCTCTGCCGTCTAGTAGATGAACCACTAAAATGATGTAAGTGTAGGCAATCAAAAAATATCATCCTGCTAAAATGGCGTAAGCCTCTGTTTGAAAAATTTGCTGACTGCAAGAATGGCGTAATCAACAAATGCATAAAAAATTCTCGTTTTTGGTAGAATTACGACAAAAAAGCACTAATATTGTTCAAAAAATTGACGGCGTAAGTGATATTTTTTTCGTCGTAAAAATATGAGACCCAGACCAATCGATGCAGTATTTTGAAGTGAAAACTTCTTTAGCGGCGTTGAGCACTCTAAAAAAATTGTTCTGTAATGGGTATAAAATCTTAAACTCGCGTCAGGACACTCGCGTCAGGACACGTGACCTAATCGTAAGACGGATGGAGAGTAGACGATTTTGAACTTAACCTTCAACATTTTATGGTTTAAAATCATTTAAAGAAATTTGGAAAAAGCGTAAGACGGATGGAGTGTAGACGATTTTGAACTTAACCTTCAACATTTTATGGTTTAAAATTATTTAAAGAAATTTGGAAACAGCGTAAGACGGATGAAGAGTAGACGATTTTGAACTTAACCTTCAACATTTTATGGTTTAAAATTATTTAAAGAAATTTGGAAACAGCGTAAGACGGATGAAGAGTAGACGATTTTGAACTTAACCTTCAACATTTTATGGTTTAAAATTATTTAAAGAAATTTTTAAATGTTTTGGAACATGATCGTAGTTTTATAACTCCTAGCGACATCTTGTAGAATGTAGTAGAAAGTACATTAGCAAATGCAATGAGTAACTGTTGTGAGAGACCGCTGGTAGATGGCGCTAGCACAAAGCGCCATCTATCTTTGATATTGAAAACTAAAATGATGCATTGATACAGAGAACACTGTTACTGGTAGGCGCGACAGTTTTTTTAGCTGCTACTAGAGGGCGTTGTTATAAAAAACGTTGTTATAATCAAGTTTTCACTTCTGCCGGCACTCCCGGAGTGCAACAGTTTTTTTTTCTGATAAAAATGATGTAAAAAACGTAATTTCGTTTTTTTGAGGCTTACAGCAAATACGTTTTCCTACGTCGATATATATATAAATATATTTTTTTACAAATAATCGTTAAAATTTACTAAAACCACTATACAAAGTACGCGAGTAACCACTGTCAACCTTGTATACTGGTACAAGTGAAAATACAAATAAACAACACGAAATTATTTATTTTTTTAATTTTACATTTGATCAAACAATACAAAGTATATCATTATACTATTTAAAATGTCAATTAATACTTACCTTCGTAATTTTCTGGACGATTTATTTTACTATACTTATTTTCTAATAAATCTATCATTAATTGACCTCGTGAGCGTTTCATTGTTGTGAATTCTTACCACTACTTACTCAAGACAAACAAAATCTGAATAGTTTTTAACAAATGAATAAGTTAACTAAAACGCATCGCAGTTAAGCCGGCCATTGACGATCAGTCCAAACATAAAACTGCGGCATAAAACTAGGGCGTCACTCCAAATGGTTTTAGATGGTTTTAGATTTGCCCATTCACTGGCGTCACTCCGGCTCTTCATTTTTCGATCGGCCGTCGGGCAAAGCTGACGAAAAGTGCACTACCTTTTATTTGTGTCGAAAAAAAAATGAATTCTGATTCTGAAGAAGAAACATTAATTCTAACTGTGGCTACTATTTGTTGCCATATACTCACCGAGAAACGTGAAAGAAAGCAATGGATGAAAGAATGGCTTAGAAAAAGGAATCAATTCACTCACGTCAATTTGTTGGCTACTTCCCATTTGGTAAACTTCCCATTTCGTAAACCTCAAACTGTACCTACTAAAAAGTTGCGTTTGGTAAACATTATACATTTCATACATTTAGTCCCATTTCGAAAACATTTCAATATTTTTTTGTGTTATATCCCATTTGGTAAACTTTCAGATGAAATGGGTACAGTCAAGTAAAAAAAGAAAAACGAAACTAATGATAACATTGTCATTTATTTTGTTAAATATTTTTAATCACAGGTACAATAGTCGGATTATGTGTACGTATGCCATTTACACATATTGATATTTAAAAACAGAAATAAAAAGTGGGGTGTACAAATAACTTTCAAAAAATTTAAGAAAAATCACAGTTCGATTTGACTATTTCGATGACAAGTTTTATTTTTTTAATAACATAAGTCAATCTAGATGCGAAATCAACTTATATAAAAAAACAATAATCACAGATTTGGTACTATCTTTTTATGTTAATGTACATTAACATAAAAAAATACATACGAAATCAACTACTTATAAAATATAAAAATAAACAGTCACTGATTTGGTACGTTAACGTAAAAAAATACATACTAAATCAACTATAAAATATAAAAACAATAATAATCACAGATTTGGTACAATAACATAAAAAATACATGCAAAATCAACTTTTAAATATAAAAACAAATAATAATCACAGATTTGGAATATTAACATAAAAAATTTACTACCTACACTACAAAGTTAAAAATCAATAAATAAATTATAAAGTGATACAAGCAATTCTTGATAATTCGTTCAAACAATTTTGCAATGATATTTTTCCACTTTTGTAATCGCCGAGAATATTGTTAATTCGTATATCATTTTGGATAGATTTTTTTCTTCGTTTTGATATACTTTCTCCATTATTATAAAAGCTGTAAAAAATTGTTATGATTAATTAAAGTAATAATGTATAATTTTTATCATATGTGTCGCCTAAAAATACAGGTCATTGAAACAAAAATATGTACCTTTTCAGAAGATTTTCATAATGTTTAATATTGCCTGATATCGTTTCGAAAAATAAAAGAATTGATGGCCTTTTTCCAATTTCACTATTGAAACTCCAATTCCAAGATTCCATGAGGTTTGTAGTGCGGTGTCTTTGTGCGTAGCAGCACCAAATATTCATCATATCTTCATTTTCCAACCACTGATCCACAAAGTAATCATTGAATTCAGTTATAGCTTTTTCTTCAAAACTGTAACAGAATTAATTCGTTGAAGATTATGATACGAAAAACCACATATTACCTAGTTTCTAACGCATAAAAATGGCTGTAGAAAATGGCGGTAGAAGAAATATCCAGAACTAAACGCGTTCATTTCAATACTGCAAAATTAATTTACCTTTGACTCATAACGTATAGCCATCCATCGTTTATGTCTTCTTTTGGTAAATGTGCCAGAGCCATACATAGTTTGACGTGATAGTGAGATTCTTCATGTTGTAATAAGCCAAGAGATTTTGCCTTTCTTAATAGCGCTCTGCCAAAGTGAACAAAACACCCCTTAACAATTATGTTTGGAAATGTCTTTTTAATTGCATTTATTGGAGCTTTTTCGAAATCCAAGGTAATAATATCGGCTGTCCACTCTGGTAAATGAAATTTTAGTTTGTAAAACAGTCTTTCATATGTAGTTTCTTCTTTGTTTGTCAACACTGCATAAAAAAATGGTACAATATTTGTCCCAGTTTCTGTACTTCCTATGTCTCCGTGTACAACGTATAGTTGAAGAAACGGCTTTGCACAACATTTGAACGTTCCGTCCGCAAAGTAGTGACGGACGTCATTTAAATGTGCAATTGCACTCTTTGAACCAAACACAATCATTCTATTTTCACCGTCAATCTCATCAAACAATAAATTGTCTTTAAAACGGTCAGGAATCACGATTTCTGTAGAGTTAGAGTGCTGAGATTTTGTGATTCCTAGTTGTCTATTTCTGTGTCTATACAAACTGCTTTTAACTTTGTCAAAATTTGGTAATTCTTTAATAATTTCATAACCATTATCTTTCAGCTTTTTAGTACATTTCCTGTATGTAGCTGGAATCGGCTTCAGATCTTCACATATAGTTTGTTTACATTTTTCGATGGCTACTTTCACTTCATTTTTTTCAAAATTCGGAATACAAGAACTGCAGTGAGCATTTTCTCTTAATACATGGCTTCGATTTGAATTCAAAGTTACACTTGCTGAACATCCATCTTTTCTATTAACACAGCGCCACCAACTTGAGTCCTTATTATTTTTCTGTTTATAATATTGATGCCCAGCGCGTAATAAAATTTCACCGCCTCGTGTACTATTAATAATTTTTAAATTCACTGCACCACTAGAAGATCCCTCACCCGACATTGCAACGACCTTGCACTATGCATAAAACGAGTGAACTGATAAGTTAAACCCGGTAATAGATATAATTTACGTATACTTACATAGGTCTATCTCATTCACACCTTTTGTTTAAAACGATGGTAAGGACAATAAATCCCTACCTGAGAACCCGCTCGGTGCTTCTTTTGCGGGAAAAGCACGTGGTATTTTTAGTAGCATCGTGGTATTTTTACAGACTTTAATACGTTTTTTTTACTTCTTCTTGATCAGCCATTCTTTTTGATGGTCGAGATACTATCTCAAGACTGAAGCATTTAAAAATATATACTACCCGTGCGCGATAAGTTGAGACCCGCGTGGAATGCGACACTCCTCCCCCATCCCCGCGCACCTACCCGCGGCCGCCCGCGGTGTACAGTTGAAGCCACATTTTTTATCTATTAGTTTCGTACTGGCTTACGTCACGTATCGACGCGCTCCGAATAAGTTGTTAGTTTTGTTATAATAGTCCGTGTTAAGTTTATTTGTTATTGCTCCTGTTACGTTTTTTTATTGTTAAAGTTTCTGTTACGTTTTTTGACTGTTTTATTGTTATTATTTTTTTAATAACAAGCATTGTAATGAGGGGTAAAGCTTTGCGTAGTCACTTTTAGTGATACATAATAAATCTATAGTCTGACAATTACGATTAATTATTGTTATAAAATAACTTAATATTGTAAATAATTTCACTATGGAAGATGACTACCTAAAATTCGCAGATACCGCCGCATGCGGAAGCTAGTTACATTTTTTGTTTGAACTGTACTTGTCAGTGACGTCACCGCGCTCAGGTCTCAACTTATCGCGCACGGGTAGTACATCTCTAATTTAATACTAATTTGACACTGACTGTACCGTACAAAAATAACAATACTAACAAAGTTTACCAAATGGGATTAAATGTATGAAGTAACGAAATGTTTACCAAACGCAACTTTTTAGTAGGTACAGTTTGAGGTTTACGAAATGGGAAGTTTACCAAATGGGAAGTAGCCAATTTGTTGAATGAGTTATCACTAGAACCAAGTGACTGGAGAAACTATTTAAGGATGGACGAAACTACATATTTCAAGCTTTTGAAACTTGTAACTCCATATATTGCTAAACAGGATACTAATATGAGAGAAGCTATTAGCCCTCATGAGAGATTGACTGCCACTCTTCGTTTCTTAGCTTCGGGAATGGGTTATGAAGAATTAAAATTTCCAACTGCAATATCTCCACAGCGTCTGGGAGTTATCATTCCAGAGACATGCAAAGCAATACTCACTGTATTAAAGGATTACATGAAGGTACAAAATATTCTATTAAATATATTAGTATATTAGTAATAATAATAATAGTATAATATATTATATTAGTAATATTATAATGTACTCTTAGCGCACACCATAGAATCAATGGTGTGCATGAACGATTGATTAGTTGCATTTCATCTGTAATATTTTAATAATATATTATGATCAATCGATCATGCACACCAAGTATTCTTATCTTATGACGTGCATGACTGATAACAGGGTGGGTGTCAAAAATAAAATTTCCAATAACTGGTAATTTGAATCTTTAATTAATACTATCTTAGCCTAATACACACATACCTGCATATTAAACATTTACAAAGTATTTTAACATTAAAACAATAATTTTTCACAAGCGTTTACTTATCACCGGCTTAAAAATCAAATAATTTTTCATCGAATTGAAATCACCTTCTGCAACCATTGGTGACGATATTGAGTCATTATGCTGATCTAAATATTCTACAATTTCACTTGCATTATTAAAAATAATCGTTTCTGATGCTGATGATGACTGTTGAAGTGGTTGCTCCAGAGGCTCAGAGTGTAACTCTGTCAGGATGGGTTGTGATGATACAGGTAGGTAAGGTATGTCCGTCTGTTCATTAGGTGAGCGGAAGGAAGGTTGAGTTTGTGTGGAGGATGGTGGACGGTAAGGTCTGCCCATCTGTTTGTGGGGTGCGAGGTAAGGAGGATGAGTTTGTGTGGAAGATGGTGAACGATTAGGTCTGTCTGTCTGTTCATTCGGTGAGTGGTACAGAGGAGTTTGTGCGGAGGGTGATGGACGGTAAGGTCTGCCTGTCTGTTCGTTCGATGAGTGGTACGGAGAAGGAGTTTGTGCGGAGGATGATGGACGGTAAGGTCTGTCTGCCTGTTCGTTCGATGAGTGGTACGGAGAAGGAGTTTGTGTGGAGGATGGTGGACGGTAAGGTCTGTCTGTCTGTTCGTTCGATGAGTGGTACGGAGAAGGAGTTTGTGTGGAGTATGGTGGACGGTAAGGTCTGTCTGTCTGTTCGTTCGATGAGTGGTACGGAGAAGGAGTTTGTGTGGAGGATGGTGGACGGTAAGGTATGTCTGTCTGTTCGTTCGATGAGTGGTACGGAGAATGAGTTTGTGTGTAGGATGGTGGACGGTAAGATCTGTAATAGGGAGAAGATGTTTGGGATCGTGACCGTGATCTGTCATATATATGGTCTGTTACAATCCTAGATGTATCATTAAGTTTGTCAAATTCAGCATAAAATATAGCATCATTAATAATTTTTTGACAGTACTTCGCAGAATCGCTTGACATATTTCTCAACTTCTCCGCAACATGTTCTCCAAATGCACTAAAAGTGGGTTTTGTTTTGACTGTTGACTTGTCCAAATTCTTAGAAATTTTATTTAGCACCTCACAAACTTTTTTCCTTGGATTGCTACTGTCCGACCGCTGTGGTGGCTCAGACCGCGGTGGTGGCTCAGACCGCGCCGCCGACAGCTGCGAAGCCTGGTCTATATTAATGTCCATATCCTGAAAAATATACATGGTTTTGTTACAGATGCCTGAAACCGAAGCTGAATGGCTAGCTATTGCGAAAGAGTTTGAGGAAAGATGGCAGTTTCCCAATTGCCTAGGCTCAATCGATGGCAAACACATCCGAATTGTACCGCCGCCTGGATCTGGTTCCACCTTTTACAATTACAAAAAATTCTTTAGCATTGTCCTCATGGCCTGTGCTAATGCAAACTATGAAATTATATGGTGCGTAGCTGGTGTTAATGGCCGAATATCTGATGGTGGGGTTATAAGGCAAACACGTTTTTATGAGAAATTAAATAATAATGAACTGAATATTCCTAATAACAGAACAAAGCCCCAAAATAGTTCTAACCCTTTGCCGTTTGTTTTTATTGGTGACGAAGCATTTGCATTAAGAACTGACTTTATGAAGCCTTTTGGTAAAAATTCACTAAATACACAGAGAAAAATATGTAATTATAGATTGTCACGAGCAAGAAGAGTAATTGAAAATGTTTTTGGAATAATGTCTAATCGATTCAGAATTTTCCATACTGCTATTAATTTAAATTTGCAAAGAATAAAACTTATCGTCCTTACATGCTGCATATTACACAATTTTTTGAGAAAATCAACTACTAATTATCTGGATTCTGAATTTGATGAAGATGATGTACCACTGCAAGGTGTAATTCCATTAAATGTAATAAATGGCAATGTTAGTAATGATGCAAAGTTGATAAGAGAAGAATTTGTACAATATTTTAATGGTGAAGGTGCTGTTAGTTGGCAAAATGAGAGAGCACTCATTTAAAAATGTATGACAATAAATAAAACATATGTATTGGGACAAATAAAAGTACTTTAGTTTCATAACACTGGGAATAATAAAGTTGATTTTTACCTGATCATTGTTTTCATTTTCGTCGTTTAATATGTCATTTATGTCGCTAGGTTTCTCGACTTGTGTGTCTTTTTCGTTAAGAAATAAAAATAAGTTGTAGTACCACAATTTTGGTATATACTCTTCATCGGCCCCTATGCCGGATCGACTCGCTGCTTTCACCTACAACAGACAAGTAATTAAAAACATAAAGAAATAAACAAACACCTGTTCCTGACGATAAAGTCCGTAAATAAAGTAAATAAAGTTATCTACATACCTTGTTGTGTTCTTTATTAAATGCACTCCTCATAGAATTGATTTTTTTGGTAACGGAGTCCAAATTAGCACCACTATCATTTTTTTTTTAAAATGGAAAGCAATTCCTCTAAAGCTTTCTGGCGTTGCTGTTTATTTTTATAATTTTTATCGTTCACTCTCCATAAACATTCTGAATTTTGGTACTTTTCTATAAATTCTATCATTACGGCACGGTCTGCACGTCCAGTTGATACAGACGCCGCCATTTTAAATTAAAACTAGATGCCATAGACTAATAAATATACTCTAGATGCCACAGATTAGAGAGTGCTAAATGCACAACACGCTCAGTCACCGCGATCGCAGCGAGCGATTCGAGCGAACTGAAGCCTTGGAATGACGATCGCGCATTGACGGTCAGTTTGACGCGACGCGCCGCTTGGATTTATGGTAGTCACAGAAAATTTCCGTGGCGCGTCGTCAGTTAAAACTCTGGAGTGATGATTCGCCATTGACGGTCAAATTTTGGAGTGACGCCCTAGTTTTATGCCGCAGTTTTATGTTTGGACTGATCGTCAATGGCCGGCTTTATACCAGTGTTTAACGTGCTTCCGACTCCGTCGCCGCGCGCATACTAGAGTGAATAACACTTGTGCTGATGTATCGCGTCGCGCGCGACTACCTACACTGGTGCAAGTGACTTACATCAGTGTAGACGGACTTGTGGCAGAAAATGATGTCACTTATATTAGTTTACAAGTTTGTATCTTTGAAATTACTTGATAATTTAATATAATTTTTACAGGATATAAAGTTAAGGTAATTTTAAGGCTTTTGGTGCAAAAAAACGTATTTCGCTGTTTTGCGGGTTACACCAGTATACGTAGGACCCGTCGTAAAGATTATACATATAAAAAATACTTGGTATGCACTATAAATAATACTGTGTGTAGGTAAATGTTAATAATAAAAGATATTTTCTTTTTTTTCAAATATTTTTTATTTAACCTATCAAAACATATGTATAATCATCAGATTTAGTCACTAGTAGTGTCAAACCATGCCTAAATAAGCTTTGTCGACAAATCCTTCTTTGGTGAAAGATTCTGCCGTCGTCGATTCGCTCATGAATTAATCGTTCTGTGGGCGAAACGTTCGTAGTGGAAAGGTTCTGTCGTTGAACCACTCATAAACGAAACATTCTGTCGGCGGATCATTCTGTAGAGAAACGTTTGTCGGAGATAAGTTTCAGAATCATGTGGTTTGTATAAAAAAAGCACTGTGCTAAAACCTTTTTTCTGCTTAGTAAAAATTTGCGATCAACTTTTTGACAGATATGGTGCACCACTGAGCGGTTTTTTGGATGTTTAATGAACACTTATTTGACTGGACTAACAACAATAAGTTTTTTTGTATACTTTTATAATTTAGTGTGACGTAGTTTTCTCAGTAAACCCTTACATTTGATACCAATGTCATGGGAGTGCATGAAAAATACCTAACTATTTCGCCAACTTGGGCCGTCCGTCATATTGGATTGTGTTGGATTTAGAATGATGTCACTTGGGTTTATAGGTTATAGATTTTCGGCTTCGGCACTTTTTTTGAATTACCCTGCAGGTATAACAAATAACTACTGTCCGACCGAAGCCGAAGGTGCAATTCTGGCCGAAGCCGAAGCCGAAGCCGATTAATCGGTATTCACCAAAACCTTCGGCCGAAGCCGAAGCCGTCATTGACCTTGAGAAATACGATAGTTACTTTGATCTCAGAATATACTAGATACATATTGTGAGAGCTTTAGAGATTTAGCCTAATAACGAGCCGAGTGACCAAGATATACAAGTAGGTAATAAAATATTGTCTAGAATAAAAGTTTCAAATATACAATGTTAATTAAATATTTATTTACTTAAAGTAATTTTAACAAAAATAATAAAATAATCAGTCACATTTTTTTAATTATCAGACGAACACAAAATATTTCTATAAAATAATTGAGCAAAGCTTAACGCTTTTTCAATATCTATTTTTTACATAATTATAATTTTTTGGAATTTTTGAGAAAAAAGTAATTTCTTAGGATAATTAAGTTAAACATTTTTGGTAACAATTGGAGAAAATAAAAACTTAACAAGTTTTGGTAACAATTTGAGGCACCTTATTAATAAAAAATAAACTCACTTTTTTCGACTAGTCTTAATTAAAAATAGCTCTTTATACTTAATTATATGGCGAAGCAGTCATTTATCAAAATTATAAATAATATACCTATTTGGGAAAACTAAACTATAATAAAAACTTACAATTAAAAGAAAATATGAACATTTTTGTTCACTATTTGGAAAAAACCTTAGGTAGTAGAAGAGACTAGACTTAAAGTTATAAATGCACTTTAATCAGCTAATTCTAAAGATTCTCTAAAATAAAATAAAAAACATTTTTTCGATGAAAGTATACATAAAACAATAATTTCAGTTTGACAATAACTTCAATAGTTACTGTTTCTAATAATTAAATCATCATTACAAAATCAATAGAAAAACACATTTTGCAAGGGTTAACCCTTGCATAATAATTGCAAAATGTGTTTTTCTATTGATTTTGATTTTTTGATGTGTTTTTCTATGTGTTTTTCTATTGATTTTGATTTTTTTGTTTTTTTTTTCAATTGGCAATTCTAAAAGACAGGATACCTTTTCTTAATTTTCATGACTAATTTTATTAATTATTTACTTTAATTAGTAAGCAAAGTTGAACAGTCTTATATTGTAAGCTAAAAATAATAATTTTTCGGCATTCTCACCCATCAAATTTGACCGTCTGTCGGCATATATTTGCCCCGCAGCGCTAAAAAGCTGTTCGCTGGGAACGCTACTGGGGGGAGGGATACTTGATTGCAGCTGGCTGTAGACAAGTATATGGCCTTGATGCCCAATATTCGTAAATATTTGCAGTTCTTAAAATCCGAGGATCTTTTAAATAACGACTAAGATGTTCTTGAAATAGCGGATAATTGTGTTCCAAATCCAAATCATTATCACTTGTAATGGGCAAACCAAGTTTATCGTGAGAATCCCACAATCCTTCATCGCTTTTTGGAGATGCATTCTCTGTATGTGGATTTGAGGTTGAACAAGAAGGTACATTGGTGTCAATATCCATATTGTCTGCACGAGATAATAGTTCATGTTGTTGTCGTAAGAATGATAGTATTTCAGTTTTGGCGTTTTCAGTCTCATCGGCAGTTAAATAGTTAGTTTTGAAACGCGGATCTAATAGAGTCGCAATCAATAAACACATGGTATTTTTTGCGTAAGAAAATCTTCTGTTAACTGCCTCACACAGCTTCGTCTTCAGTATTTTCAAATTTTCAGGATCTTCTTCTTTTAGGATTAATTTCGTATTAAGCATGACAATCAACGGTATTATTAAGGTGCGTACGGATAGCGCGTTCCTGTGTTACGCGTAGTTAGGAAACACTGTCCACGCGTACATTGGATACGCGTACAGCTCCTGTACGGACCGCCGCGAACCTGTGCGCGAGGTCAATCGATCCAGAGCGGTCCGCGAGCCCCAGTCATTCGCCATGACTCCGACAAACTTAGCGGTTGCGTGCACCACCACTGCTGCGGCGTTAGTCATTATTCAACACATTTTAAATAAAAAAAAAGAGAAACAAACGGAAACCTAGATGGTGGATGAAAAAATTGTATCGTGAAAGACTACAGTGTGGAAATAGGCTAATGGAAGATATAAATTATGAAGAAAGTGGGGACAAAAATTTTGTGAGAATGAGTTTGCAAGATTTTGAAATAATTCTTGAAAAAGTTGAACCTGAAATAAAAAAAATGAATACTAATTTTCGAGAAGCTATCACAGCCAGAGAAAGGCTATCCGTGACGTTAAGGTTCTTGGCCACCGGGGACTCATATACAAGTTTACAATATCTGTTTCGCATATCTAAACAGTCCATATCTACTATTATTATTGAAGTATGTGATGCAATTATCAAGGCTCTCAAGGATCATGTGAAGGTGAGTTAATGAATAAAAACGTTTATGTTTATCTGCTTATTTATTATGATAATTAAAAGGAGACGGGCGAATCTGGGCCTAACGTTACACAAATGAAATATTTATAAATATTTTTTTTTCGTTTTTTTATGGTTCATCATAAAATATTAAGCAGTTTTATCATGGCATAAGAAATTAAATATTTAATCAAAATAATACTGACTTCCCTTACTTTCACTTTGAAACAATGTTGCCAGATGAATTATAAAAGTTAATCGACATTATTACAAAAATAGAATAGTTAATTAATTATATTTAAAATACTATAAAAAGTGATTCAGTTTTGTTCTTTATGTTCGAAGCCCAATCAGGGCAAGTGCTGATCGGTCGAACTTGTCCGCGATCCACGGACCCAATCAAGATCAAATCAAAGGTTGCCTAACAAAAAAAAACTTACCTGGTGCTGTTCGAGGTGACCTGTCCTCAGGTTACGCCGTTCTGTGTAATTATGTCAGTGTAAATGTGTGTGTTCTGTAGGTGAAGTTGTGTCAGACGGACGAAGAACCAAGAGGCGCTGATCCAGCGCGTAACAGCTCCGAATGCACCAACAATTGTTTGAGGTGACAACAAGAGGCTCCGGGCCTGACTTAAGTCGTTTTCTGGCCCAAATGGGGGTGTTTAGTCCAATTTAAATTGATTTGATTAGGAATATCCACAATTCACTGGGATTCGTAGGGATTAACAAGTATCTCAATCAATTAATTTCAAGACAAAAACGATCTCGTTCTTTTCAAACCAGAGACATCTGTCAAACTCAACAACTTGACGTTGACAGTTGATCGTAATGGCGTCGAGTGCGTTCGGAAACGTATGGGACGGAACACTTTACATAAGTTTAAATAAAAAACACATTTTTTTAAATGTTTCTTCGTGACACTTCAACGTTTCAAAAAAGTCGTAAAATAATCGATTTCACAATCGATTGTCAATGTTTTAATATACAGGCAACAAAGCGGAACTCATGTCACTGTCAGGTCAAAAACTCAAACGTCAAACAAATCATTTGCTTCGTTCGTAATTAGTTGTCTTTGAGTTTGTGGCGGTAAATTAGTGAATATTTTCTGTTGTGTTTTCGTGTGCTTTAATAATTAAATTATTCCCTTAATTAATATTAACCTTTTCAATTTTGGCGAATACCCTGTCTGGGGGAATAAATGAGTGACCAACAATTGGGTAAATCAATTCGATTCTTTTAAGGTGCCTTGGCGCTTCTGAGTAAAGCCATTTACCGAGCATTGAGATCATGCCGGTATTCTTGTTCTGTCCAGAACATCCATCTGATATTATTCTTAATACCTTAATATTGTCAGTCATATTAATATTTTGCAGAAAGTGGTATACAGCACTGATTATTTCATTACTGCCTTTTGTGTGGGTTGTATCGTCCCAGTAATAAGAATAAACATTATTTGGCGTCAATTTTGCCTTCGAGTTCCCTGCTACTATAGCGAAGTGGTAGAAACTAAATTGTCTGCTATAATAAGCAGACTGATCCGGTAATTTAGGTAGTGCTTGGTTTTTTTGGCAGTCAAAAGAAATTGTCAAAAGCCCATCAACTTCTTCCCGCAGTATGCTGTAAAATGCTTTGTATTTCAGTCTGTGAATACGTTTTTCAATAATTAACTGATTTTTTTTTGACGTATCAGTTTATAGTTTTAAACGTTCCCCAATCTCTGTACACGTTGAACATACGTCGGTTCTTGGTGTTCCAAACCCGATATTATAGCATTGGTTAAAGATTTTTCTGAAAAAATGTTGTTTTACTTGTAAGTCCGGTTCATGAGATTGATTATAGATACGCCACATTTTGCGTATATTTAGTTCTGACGAAAGATACACTCTATTCATATTTTTAGATCGACAATAGTGACTCTCTTGGCCTTTAAACGATTCAATGAACCTCTGGACAGACAATTTTCTAGCAATAAACTTGTCGGTTTTCATATCCCCGCCCCGATTTTCTTGAGGCATTTGTCCTCCACTTACATGAAATCGTTTCAAAACACCCTGTATTCGATCTTTCTTAACTAACAGAGCACCCATAAATGTTTTCTGACACACTGGAACTTTGACACCTTTATTCCCTAAAATGTAGTATTTCATAGCCTTTGTTCGATTGCTTTCATTTTTAATATGTTTTGCTTCTTGTACTGAGCAAAAATTTAAAATAAAATTGTCTTGGGTAATTTTGGTGGAACATTTGTAGAATTTCTCGTAAAATTTTCTGATCATTTGCATAGTTAGTTCCTTACATTTAAATGCCTTGATTGTGATTACAAGAAGGCTATGTTGGAAAACCCGGAGCCTTGTACCTGACGGAAACAAATAAAAATTAAAACTCGACTCACTAAACAAAGAACCAATAAAATCTTAACAAAAACTTTATACGTATCATTTATCTTTTCCCTATGAAGTTCAATAAATAATACTTTAAAAGCTTTTTATATTTAGTGCTACTATCGCAGGCTTGTATAACCCCATCCTAAACTAAGAGAACCTGCATTTCTAGTAAACAACATACCTTTTTTCACGTTCTACCTCTCGTTTCCACTTAGATTTTATAACAGGACGTTTCCTGGATTTGGCAAGTTCAGATTTTTTAACATATTGCATTAATTCCTCCATTATTTAACACTAAAAACACAATAATATCACACGTAATTCTCCACAACAACAACAGAAACCGCCATATTGCGAATGAATGAATGAAGCGAATTTGCCTTTGTAAATTTGTACGCTTATAGTGGGATTTGCTAAGAGTTATTTTTCTTATTTCAAAGAGAATTTGAAATACTGGCCGTTGATGTAAATAAGTTAATTTATGAAAAAAACTGTTTTAGGGGGTTTTGCAACTATACGCCTCAGTTCTCTTAGGCCCGTATTACAGAACGTCACTCAATACTCAAGCATCATTTAAAACTAGATTCAAGCCATTTGATTGTTTGAAACTAGTTTTAAATGATGCTTGAGTATTGAGTGACGTACTGTAATACGGGCCTTAATGGTATTATTATTTGATGGCCTCTCGGCCATCAAATAATATTATTGTAATTGCTTGGCAGGAAAAAGAACAGTAGGTTGCTGTTGTCATGTGATGTCCATAGTACGGTACCTACGCTGGGCAAGGCATCAAGAGAATTTAATACCACCTGCTCAGTTTTAATTGTTTATGATGAAGTGGAAGATGAATAAATCATTAAAAGTGGAAGTATTTCTAATTCATACTCCCTCTGCTTTTTATAATTATCTAAAACCTTTAGAATCTAGTTGAACGGCGTCTGAATCTTCAGTGTGTGAATGTCCTACAATGAGTTCAGGCTAATTCTAGTTTACAATAAAGTCAAATAATTATTTTCTTAAAGTAAGTATAACGTGAGAGCTCGGTGTATGAATACCTTAGACGTTATTTTGTACAAACCAATAACATCCTATATTTTCTTACTACCATGGAGCAGTCGTAAATATTTTAGTATTTTTTAAATGGTATTAGTATACAGTAAGTAACAAAAACCCTGTTGTTCCTTCTACCTACGTTTTAAGAATCGGTATACACACGTAATAAAGGAAGTCATTTATAAAAAACGGTCAACAAAAATAATCAAAATAAATATTTAATTATTAATATTTGTAAGGTTTAACTGATTTCTTACCCCTGCTGCATGAAGCGATGACGCGAAAACAGAAAGAGATAGAACGTTCCCGCCACAACAGTATAAACCGTGCCGCCTCTCTCTTTGATCGACGTCGCCGCGCCGGCGTCGCCCCGGTGCCGCTACCTATTTTTTCTACACAAGTTCGTGACCTTTTCAGCTGTTGTTTATCACTTCAACGAATTAATCTTTGAAAATGTTGGTTTACACGGTATTTTTATGCACAATTGATACTTGTTTAAACTACATTTAACACTTCACTACATTAAAAAAAAAAACAAAGTCTGTCTATCCGAACACGATAACATCACACTACCGAACGAATGTGCGGTATTAGTTTTTGATCCTCGATTTCACTGTCTCGAGTCCTCGGTCTGCCTGCGTCAGCTCGATGTTGGTCTCGTCCGTGCACACTGCCGGTATTGTACGTACGCATGTGCAAACGTTGAAATGCCATCGCCGACGGTAATGGTAGATTCGCGAAACGTTCTTGCTAGAGTCTGCGTGATTCTGCATAATTGCAGTCACATTTCCCAAGACACATCAACATATTAAAATATTCTACGTTAGAATACGACATGGTCAACGTTTACGTAAACAAAACACAAGTCACTCACTACGTAGGTCAACAATAACATACATCCGTTCGTTAGTAATCTGCGCGGGAGACTAAAGGTGGAAACACATTTACGTGCCGTGGCGTGTCGTGACCTTTACTGTCGTGACGGTGAGTGTGCACACTAAAGTGTCGTGTCGTGGCGTACTCTGGCGTTATTTCTGAACAGTACTTGACGAACCTTTGCAGCGTTCAAACATAAATAATGTTTTCTTCTGATTCGGATAGTGATTTTGATGAAGAGCTTCAATTTCTCTTAGCAATGAAACTTCTTAAGAGCAAAAAAAAGAAAAGAAGATACTGGGTTCACCCTATAAACAGAGGGAGACAAGACAAAGGTGAATTTCATCGTCTTGTTAAAGAACTGGAGAGTGACGATGAGAAATTTCATCAGTACTTTAGGATGAACAAAGCACAATATGAGGAAGTCCATTCGCTGATTGAAGGAGACATAAAAAAAGTACATACGAAATTTCGTGAACCCATAGGTACTAAAGAAAGACTTGCGTTATGTTTAAGGTAAGTTTTATTTACTTTGAAAAATATAATTGACTGTGCTGTTGCACGAATTAGGTTAACAATCATTTATCATGAAACTAACTTATATGAAATCAACATTTAAGTAATCACAACCTGCTGTCTTATTTATTAGTTAAAAAATTATCTGTTTATCATTAAATCATTAGTTTAACCATTATTTTGAATGTATTCATCTTCAAAATTTATACTGTCATAGTATGCTTTCAAGTTATCTGAAACAACAGGTTTTGAGTGTGATCCGGATGGAAATGATGATGACTGGATATATGTGGGTGACTGAGCGTGTATAGGTGACTGGGTGTATGTTGGTGATTGATGAACGTCTGCAGTAGTTTGGATGTATGTTGAGGACTGATGTTGTGGAGTTGATTGGATGAATCTTTGAGTTGTTATTTTTATAGGCGTTTTTAAAATTTTGTCTCTGTGTTCCAATTGCCGTATTAATGCTTGGGAAATAGCGGTGTGCAAGTCTAATTTTATTTTTGTTTGTTCAAGTTTTGGCAGCGCTTTTAATTCTTTACTCATACTAAGGAAAAATAGATCAGTTTCGTCCATGTCTTGTCTAAAATTTTGCTTCTGACGTCTTAAATCTTGGGAAGATTTCATCAAATCGTACAACTCTTGTAATTTGGGTTCTTTATTAGTTTTCCACGTGAGGAACTGGATTGTGATTGACTGCGTGAAGTACTGGGACTTTCTGGAAGACTTTCGTCGGGAGACTCTTCTGTGGGTGGTGATTCTGGTGTAGTTGTCACATTTGTTTTTGTGCTCCTACATTCCATATAAGGAAGAAGAAAACTCATGTTCTCTTCATATTTCCAGGGCACTAACGCCGCCGCAGCCTGCCCACTTTTCTTATTCCTTCGTCGCTTCAAAGCGCTGGCGAAAGCATTCCTTAGTTTTGCCCAGTCATCCTTGCATTTATTTACTGTAACAAATAATAATAATTGTTTATTTCTTTTCAGATTTTTAGCTACTGGAAACACTTTTCGATCATTGGCCTTCAACTATCGAATGGGATTTTCTACTGTGAGAGTTATAGTACAAGAAGTGTGTGAAGCCATTTGGAAAAATATGGCACCTATTGTAATGCCTACACCTTCTGAACAAATGTGGAAAGATATTGCAAATAACTTTAAACAATTTTGGCATTTTCCAAATTGTATTGGAGCATTAGATGGCAAACACGTTAACTTAATTTGTCCTATAAACGCAGGTTCTACTTTCTATAACTATAAACAAGAACACTCCATAGTTTTACTTGCATTAGTTGATGCTCAATACAAATTTATCATGATTGACGTAGGTGCGTATGGTCGAAACAGTGACGGTGGCATATACGAGAAATCTTTGATGGGAAAATTATTTGAGCAGAAAGCATTAAATGTACCACAGGATGAACCACTGAGTGTAAACTAACAACCTATGCCATACACTATTGTTGCTGATGCAGCATTCCCGTTGAAACCATATTTGTTAAAACCTTATCACAAAGACAAGCTAGTTAACAATGATGCAAATAAAATATTTAATTACCGCTTATCACGTGCACGCCGGTGTGTAGAAAATGCGTTTGGTATTTTACGGGCTCGATTTCGTGTATTTCATGGACCTATGCAAGTCCAACCGGACATGGTAGACAAGATTGTGCTAGCTGCCTGCTGCTTACATAATTTTTTAAGAACAGAAACATTGCTCCCTGAACAAAATTTGATGGATTCTACTGACCATAGCAGCAACATCGACTGTCTAATTAATATTGAATCTTTACCAAGAAACCCATCAAAAAACGCTGTTTATGTCAGAGAGAAATACAAAGAGTATTTTATTAGTCCAGAAGGGAGAGTACCATGGCAAATAGAAATGATTCGCCGAGGTAGACAAAATTCTTAAATAGTATTAATTGTTAATTTTGTATAATTATTCATTAATCTCTTTTCAAATAAATAATAAAGTAAAATACAACTTTATTGACTTACCTGGTTGTTCTAAGATTTCAGCGATTTCTTCCCAAGCAGCATTTCTCATGAAATTATCCTTGTAATCTTTACACTTAGAATCATATATAACTTTTCTTTGACGTACGAGTTCTATGAGATCGTCAGTCATTTTTAAAATTAAAATTTAAAATTCCCGTTAGATGTTTGCGCCACGAGCCACGCGCCAGTATAGAAACACATTTGTCTGTTGTGCCGTGTCGCGCCATAACCCCCACCACCGCTCTGGCGCAATCGGTGGCGAGCAGTCCGCGCCACGATAGAACGCGTTGCGTCACGACACGACACGCAAATATGTCCCTAACCATATTAAATGTATGAAACCGATATGCTCCTGGCGCGCCACGACACGCCACGACACGTAAGTATGTTTCCGCCTTAAGGATTAAGGAAGTGATTCGCAAAGCGGCGGGTCGCGGGGTAAAGGGGTACCGTGGAACGTGCACCGCGGTAGACTTTGGCGGCATCTTCTGTCGCGTCAAAGAAAGCCGCCGAGCTCGGCTATTTAGCGAAATAAAGATGTACTTACTTGTAAAATCAGATACTCTAAACATTTTTTTGAATGTGTCGATTTTAATAGTTATTTGATTTTGGCCTCTCGACTGGCCAATGTTTAATTTTTTTAAATTATAACTTCATCAATGTTGTGCTTGTAGGTAAATGGATACGTCCCTAACAGGAACAACAGGGTTTTTGTTACTTACTGTATAAACTAAATAATGCAGTAATCGTTACTGTAACATCAGGCCCAACTTTCTATGAACTTTCGCCCGCCTCCTTTTAGAAAATTATAATTTAGGTACTTAAAGAAGTTTTATTAAATTATAATTAAGAATTTTCTGAATTATTCTTCTTGTTCTAGAACGTAACGTAATATTTCAGAAATTTCATTTTGATTATCCTCCGCTTCCTTTGCGAGTTTCCGCTGTTGATGTAGGTGCAGTTTGTGCTGGAATTGGCGTGTCGCTGTAATTGCTTTGGCGTGAGGTAGAGTTGGTTAAATCCGTTGAATAGGCACCGGTATAATACCCATACTGACCTGGTAATTGGCCCATATCAGCTTGAAATATAACATTATTGATAGCATGTTTTACTAGTGTAAATGTTCGCGAGTCGTATTTTTTTCAATTCATACGCAATGTGGGTCCCAAAAGAAGTGTAACAGTCTTCTTCCTTGGATAGATATTGTACACTGTGCTTGAGTAATCCCACTGCTTCTGTTAATGTGGCAGTGTCATCGTTATTACGGCGCCTTTTATTTCTGAATGATGTGTTGTGCTGTTGTTGTGTGGATGAGGCAGAATTCCTGGGTGTTTGTTGTATGGACGATGAAGAATTACTAGGTGCTTGTTGTGTGGATGAAGTCAAATCACTAGGTACTTGTTGTGTGGTTGAGGCAGAATCACTGGCTAATTGTTCATCATTTGATATAGATTCATTCACATTGTGTGTTGTTGCTGGTAGTTATCTGAAAAATAAAATAAGAAAAACTTTAACTTAGATGAAATAATTTGTTATAGCTACCCGAGACTGAAAATCAATGGATGGCCGTTGCAAAAGAATTTGAAGAAAAGTGGAACTTTCCTCATGCAATAGGCGCAATGGACGGCAAATATGTTTGCCTTCAAGCACCATTAAATAGTGGAACGGAATTTTACAATTATAAACAATATTCTAGCATTGTATTGTTAGCATTAGTTGACGCTGATTACAATTTTATGTACGTAAATGTTGGATGTCAAGGGCGCATATCAGATGGAGGTGTTTTTAAAAACACTTCCTTGTACCGGAACCTTGAAAACAAAAGCCTAAATTTACCGAATCCTGAAATACTACAAACTCCTTACAATGTGAAGGTACCGTATATAATTCTGTGTGATAAAGCATTTGCCCTCAGTGAATATACCATGAAACCCTTTTCGGGTAATCCAGAAAGAGGATCTATTGAAAGAATATTCAATTATCGTCTATCAAGAGCAAGGAGGGTAGTTGAGAATGCATTTGGGATACTGAGTTCGGTGTTTCGAGTACTACGAAAACCAATGCTTTTGGAACCGGAAAAAGCTACAAAAATTGTATTGGCAACTGTTTATTTACACAATTTTTTATGAAAAAGCAGACTATCAAATATTTACGCACATACGAATGCATTTGACTCTGAACAGCGAGGAGAGCTTGTTCCAGGTGCATGGCGACAAGACCAACAGCAATTAACTTCTTTTTTTCCTTTAGACAGTGTACCTAGGAGATCGCCCAATACTCCTACTCATATACGTTTACATCTGGCGGAACACTTTGTTAATAATGCCCCCCTTGAGTGGCAAAATAATCACTAAGTTTTAATGTGACATTTATATTATATAAAACGTGTACTAACTACACGGATTAACGTAGACTAAAATAATATGTATGATGGTGGTGGCGTGGGTTTGTACTCAGTGAAAGACACTACGCTTAGAGCACATAAACAGTTTATTAGCGCACAGTGACTTGTACATCTATTGGAACTATAACTATATTCTAACATACGTAAAAAACAAAATTTTTGGCGGGAGCGAGCAAGAGCCGCGGAATCGATTGAAACGTTATTTGCGTGCGGAGCGGGCGCGCGCCACTGGCGACTGGCCTCGGGCGCGGGATCGGAGCGCGAGGGACGCCCGCCGGCGGCGTGTGTGCGGAGCGCATGCGCGGCGCTCGCGCGGCGTCTGGCCGATTGTGTGACCGCGCACCGTACCGAGTTTCAAACACTATTTAACGCGCGTAATATGTATAATAAAATTGAAAAATCCTCATAAAGCAGCTGGTAAGTATAAATATAATAACGTTAATAACTAATCGTAATTACTTACAGTAGTCTCCGTCGTTGGCAGAGGTTTGTCCTTATCATTTAGAAAAGTAAAATATTCAGATGCAAACCACTTCGATATATATACATCATGTATATAATTATATCGAAGTGGTTTGCATCTGAATATTTTACGTAATTACGATTAGTATAATATTCTATCAGAATACTCTGGTAATTTGGTGTTCCAAATTGCTGGCCGACTCTGGATTTCGATGATAAATTTTTCGGTATCGAATTCCATTTTACCAGACGTACCACGTGCACACACTCACTCAATGGCGGGCAGCCGCAGACTGAACCGCACAGTGCGTATAGCAACCGTCCGGCTGGCCGTCACTCGGGCCGCAGCCCTCCGAGCGACCGGAGCGGTCTGCGGGTAGCCGCATCGCAGTGCACATAGAAATGAATATTACGTACATAATTGTGCTTGCGGTCAGCCGGACGGCTAGCCGCAATGCGGCTACCCGCATAGTGCGTATGAACCCTTAAAAATTTTAGCCTCGGAGACTCCCAGATTTAGCTCACACATGTCATGGTTGTTTACAAAGTGTAAACACTTGCATAACATGCTAAAGCGATGCCCAGACATGTGTGCGCTAAATGCACACATGTCTGTTATGCTAATGAAAATCTCATATGGGTCGACACATGGAACTGTCGGACCTACATCGTTATGCGAAAACATTTCCCGTCTCGATTCAGGTGGAATCGGAACATTCGGAAACGGTTTCCAATCAAATTCATAGAGACCCCAAGGCTGGTCCGTCGCGCTTGGGGGAACAAATGGGATGCTGGTGTTGGCGTCCACAGCGCAGGAGCAGGAGCGTCGTCTGCAGGCTGGTCGTCGGCATCAACAATGTCCAGTGGCGTCTCCCAAAAGCTCCTCTGAGTCCTTGGGATGAGGTTCGCAGAATGGACCACATCGTCTTCATCGCTCTCGCCAGAGTCTGGTTCGCTTCCTGTGTAATAATAGTTAGGTAAAACATCTGGTGGGAACTAGAAGTTTGCCCCTAGCCACATCCCGAGCTAAAATCAGCAGTACTTACCATAAAAGAGCTGATTATAAATATCTTCATCCAGTAGACTCTGGCGAGGATGAAGCATTGATGATGCCGACGCAACCTCCAAAAACCTGAGTAAAATGTTGAATGTGAGATAATTATGATGTTTAATAAATATAAATTAAAAAAAGATAAACAGAAACGTTAGTAAGATACTTACAACGCCGGCGAGGGCACACAGGGCGAAGGTGGTGGAGGTATCTCCTCAACCACAACCTCAGACACCAGAGGTGGTGTTGGGCTGGGTGGAGGGACCTCCTCCACCACAACCTGAGCCGCCATCTGAGGTGTTAGGTGTGTAGGTGATAGAGGTGCAGGAGCAGATCTGAAAACAGGAATAATTTAAAATTATTCTCGACAGTGGTAACTACAACTAGATACAACTACTGATGATAGAACTACTTACGGTGGCCACCGGCGCGTCCGGTAAGGGTGCAGAGCGGTCTCCAGGGCCTGACCCACCGGCAATTGATTGATATCAAAAATTGATAACCTGAAATACAAAATTCAATTTTAATACTCTAAAATAATAACAAATATGGTTTAGTAAAAAAAAAGCGTTAAAAAAGCTGTTACTCTTCGATGGTGCTTGGCCCAGGCCTGTCAGAGCCTGCCAGAGTGAGCTGTCCTCCGACGCCTCTGCCACGTCCTCCTAGCCCACCTCGACCACGTCCTCCTCGCCCACGTCCCGTGCAACCTCGTGGTACCACCACCACACCTTCACCCTGTTCCAAAGCTACGCTAGTTCTGCTAGAGCCGCCTCGGACACGCACTCGACCTTGTCGAGTGCTGCCGCCGCCTCGCTGAACCGCCTGCCCAACTTCCAGCTCAGGAGTTGGTGGCGAAGTAGCAGCTAGCGTAGCTCTGGAGCCACCTCGCACACGCACTCGACATCGTCGAGTGCTGCTGCCGCCTCGCGGAACCGCCTGCCCAACTTCCGGCTCAGGAGTTGGTGGCGAAGCAGCAGCTAGCGTGGCCATGGGGCCGCCTCGCACACGCACTCGACCTCGTCGAGTGCTGCCGCCGCCTCGCACACGCACTCGACGTCGCGTGCTGCCACCACGCGGCACAAATTCCTCATTATCCCCCTCCACCGAACCTTCACCCAGCCACAAAGCCATTTCTCGCATTCTTGAACAATGAAATATAATACATGCGTCATGCGTAGAAAAGCAGTTTAGAAGTAACGATGAAATGCGAAACTAACTCACCAAACAAATAAAAAAAGAAAAAAAAAAACATCAAAAAAATTAAAATAATTAAACCTCGCTTTTTTTCTAAGTCGGTCAAAACTTATTGGTTTACTGACCATTGTCCCGTACTGTGTGCGAAACGCAAAAAAACATGGCGGCTTGGATGTCATAAACGTCAAATGCCGGTCTGTTACAAAATCTCTTGGAGATTCGATTTTCGATTACATTTTTTCATTTCAATATTTACACTATTTTTTATCGAATTTCACTAATAAAATGGCTAACACATACGTATTAACGTATCTAAGTTATGTTTCTAACGACATTTTACCGTCACTAGTGTATTTTCTACTCACAACAAGTAGAAATGTACCGGCCATGGAGCGAACATTTCAATAGTTTTGAAATTTTGTTTGGTGAAATAACAATTCTGTCTAACATCTTTACCCAATACACAATGCAGCAATTAAAAACTGTTTATTACTTACCCTTCCATGATTGTGTGGAAATATAAGCACGCACAACAATTATAAACTGCAGCACTACTATATTCGCACTGCTAGACACTGACGAGACTGAGGTAGAAAGTATAATCATGACCTTGAAAGAAGACTCTGCAGTTGGCTGGGACAACATATCGAATAAAATTATTAAAAAATTCAAGGACATTTTGGTACCACCACTGACTTATATTTTCCGCATTTGTTTATCTTCAGGTCACTTTCCAGAGTGCCTCAAAAAAGCTGTAATTGTTCCTGTCTATAAATCAGGCAGCAAAGAGCAAGTGACAAATTATAGACCTATTTCTTTACTACCTTCTATGTCAAAAATATTGGAGAAAATAATAAATAAAAGGTTGTTGAAATATTTGGAACATAAATCAATTCTGTCTAAACGGCAGTTTGGTTTTAGGCCTAAAATTTCAACTGCCGATGCGGTACATCATCTGACTGACTATTTAGCGCAAGAACTTGACAATGGTAACCACGTAGTAGGAATTTTCCTGGACCTCGCCAAAGCTTTTGACACAGTTTCCATTCCAATTCTGTTGCGCAAGCTTGAGATCATAGGTGTAAGAGGCACCCAGCTAAAACTGTTCAAAAGTTATTTAGAAGATCGTTCCCAGTGCGTAAAGATTGGCAATGTTCTTAGTGCGGTTCAAAAAAACACATTTTTTGGTGTTCCCCAAGGAAGTATTCTAGGGCCCACTCTTTTTTTGATCTACATAAATGACCTATGCAATCTAAAGCTAGAGCATGGCACTATCGTAACTTACGCTGACGACACTGCTTTACTTTTTTCGTCTGACTCAGAAATTGAAGTCTACAATCTTGCGCAACACGGATTTAATATTGTAAATAAATGGCTTCAAAATAACTCACTAACTCTAAATACAGAGAAGACAAATTACATTAAGTTCTCGATGCGCAAGCAAATATCGTCTATCCCCTCAGCGCTGCATGCTCATTGTTGCCCAGTCCCTACAGATAGCCAGTGTAAGTGTCCCAATATTAAGAAGACTGATAAAATAAAATACCTAGGTATTATAATAGATGAAACCCTTTCCTTCAAACAACATATGGAAGCTCTAAATAATAGAATTCGTAAGCTGATATTCGTATTCAAAAAGCTACGATTTATTGCAGATCCAAAAATACTTAGGCAAGTATATTTTGCTCTTTGTCAGTCACTTCTGACTTACTGTATTACTTCGTGGGGTGGGGCGAATAAAAGTCTGTTATTGCCCATCGAAAGAGCTCAAAGAGCTATTCTCAAGGTGGCTACTTGCCGCCCTTTCCTTTTTCCCACTAACCTCCTGTATAAATCTTGTGAAGTACTAACAGTCCGACAGTTATTTATTATGAGCACTGTACTAAAACAACACGCGGCACTTCCATACAGCACTGAATTTACTAAAAAGAGACGGAAAGATATAGTTTGTCCTCAAAAAAGTACAAAACATGCTTTCATAGCCAAATTTTATATATACCTTGGACCGCTACTCTATAACAGGCTAAATGAAAAAGGAAACATCTACTCCTTAAATCATAGTAAATGCAAGAAAATCCTTAAAGAAGCCCTTCAAAATATGTCCTATGAAGATACAGAGAAGTTATTACTTGTGCTAAAGTAAATATTGTTCGTATTATTGTAATTTTTTAAAATTAGTTAGCTAGTTAAGATACTATAATTTTTATATAACTTTTTACGTAGGTACCAATAAGATTAGTATGATAATTATGTGATTATTTAATCAATTAATGTGACTTCCAATCGCCTGAAACACAGGATTACCTAGTTCAGGCACAAATCATGAGTGAACTTGACATACATTTAAGAAAAACTGTAAAAGTTGTACCTTGGATTTTTCAATAAATTTTATTATTATTTATTATTTTATTATTATTATTATTCAAGCGCGATAACAAAAACGGAATGAAGGCGTCTCCACAGACTAAATTGAGTGCAACATTCCGTAACAAATTGTTGTTGGATTTTTAGCATGTGATGTTATATGCGTTTCCTATTCCTTGTCCTACAGTCTGTGCAGGTTAGAGTAGGAAAGATAAACATTAGACTGGCAATAATAGGCATTAAATCCGACCCGAGCCATGAAATCTCCTGGAGATTTGTAACCGATGCGCGCTTTTTGACGTAAATCTCCTGGAGATGTAGTAACGGCCGAGGGGTCAATAATTTAGTTCTGTTTCTATACAAGTCGGTTTTATCTCCACTGTTCTCAACTATTTGTTGAATAATTTGACAAATTTATTTCAGCATCCTTTTGTATATGTTTTTAACATGGGGTCGATCAACATAAGCTATAGCCATACTTTGAAACATACTATCAAAGGCACAAGTATTAAAGACGTCAACATTTTGTACATAAGAGTTAGCTACAGAGCCATTTTTTAAAATATGGATTGATTTAGATTTTTTTGATTTGGGTTTCATCTGTCCTCTCCAATTTTCGATGGTACATGGGACGTCCAAAAATACAGATTCTTGTTCAAAGCTTTTGCGATCATCTGTTTCTAAAGTTATAGTGTCTTTTTTGACAGGTGTGTTGTCCAAATTATGTTGTTTTAAATCGCTGATGGCTAATTTCAGGCAGCCTGTTACTTGTGTTATGTGTTTGATTAAAAAATAATCAATATTCTTAATCTTTCCCTATAAGAATCCATTAAAAGAGTTTTTATGTCTTTAAAATAACTTTCTACATTTGTACTTGATGGATTAGGTTTGGATAAATAAAAATATTCAGACATAACTTCACCCCACAAAGGTATTTTTTTATAAATTCTATATAAATATGTTAAAAAGGTAGGGAAATAGTAAAGGTTTTCGTTATCAAAATTCGGTGTTATGTTTTCATTATATACTGTTTCTCGTCTTTGTACGAGGGTCATTCAATAAATACTTAGCCTACAAAAAGTAAACGAAAATCTGTTCTTCAAAATATGGCGTTAAACTCACCAGGTGTACAGAAAGGACATGGCCGAATCCTGCCCTCAGAATCAATTCATAATTCGTAATGTACACTAATTATTAATATATTAAAGTTACTTCTAAAATAAATAAAAATTAATCGCAACAATTACATATCTCTAGAACAGGCGACAAAAAATCTCAAAATAATATGTGTGTTAATAGTTTTTTTGTGGTTTTGTTTCATTGAATGCAATACAAAATGCATCTACGTTTGGATATACGCATGAGACAAACACTGTATCTATCTGAATTACGCCTGAAGGTCAGACTAAAATGTATGTAAAACACCTGTGACTGTCAAATTGTATTGCTAGGGTACCTTAAAAAGTTAACGGTTTCACGATTATCGCAGACACCACTTTTCGACCTGCCGCGACCTGCCTGTCTTGATGAATATATTCAAATATTTATTTTAAAGAGTGTGTATCCAAATATCCTAGAGTTATTTTGACGTTTCTACGCTCAAAACCAAAGAGCTCAAAACTATCTGTGCAGTCTTGCGTTGATCTTATCACGTAATACTGTGTTGTCTTTTCGTTATTGTATTGGATATTTTCACTTGACCCCACGCTAATCGGACTTTCGTTTACGCTTCTAATGTTAACATTCTGCTGTGCTTATTAGACTTATTATGTTGCTGAAGAAAATCTTAACAGAAGGCGAGTAATGTTCTCAAGAATTGATGCAAATATACCTGACTTGACAAGTTTCCCTCAATTCACACATGATCAATTAATGTTAGTGTCTCTTGGGCCTTATCAAGTAAAACAAGCCCGGTCCTACTATGGAGAACATGTTGGGAATAATGGCATTTATGAAGTGGAAGTGTGTCCAGAATTGCAAAATGCGCAAAACATGATTGCACATATTTTGTATGACAGGGAGCCATTTAGCCCCAACCCCTTGGATGCCATTTTAGGCTATTGTTGTAGTTGCCTAGTTGGTAAACGGACAGTTGGATGTTGTTGCCATGTCATGACGTTGTTATGGTATTTAGGCTGGGCCAGGCATCAAGCAAATATAACGGCACCAGCTTCATTCCTTGATAATATTTTGTTGATTTTTGAAGATGAATAGGCTTAAAAGTGGATGAAAACAATGAATGTGTCTTGTCTGAGTAATTGCAATGATGTTTTTCTTAAAACGTCTGTAAAAGAAGTAGAAGTAGATAATTATATTTTATACTTTTGCAAATGTAGGTATATATACTACCTACCTAATTAGATATTCTTAAATAAAAATTCAAATACCATTTTAGTGTTTTATTGCCTATCCAATTGTATATTTTTTGCTAGTCGCTTGGGTCGCTTGGAAGTCATAATATCCAGAAATATCTGTAGACGACTAGTACTCGCTCTTCTTCGATTTGAAATGTCGTGTCGGATAGTGAAGAAACGGCCTTTAAATCCATTGGTAATAGCATTTCTCGTATTGTTTCGTTTCGGAATTTATGATCATTGCTATTCAAAATGTTTAGGCACATTTTTTGTATCCTATTTATAGTATCTCTCGCTTCTTCTCTGATCATAAAACTTAAACTATTATGATTACACACCTGTAAGCTTTAATTTGACGTAATCTATGTCAATGTACATGAATATTTTTTGTAAGGGCACAGCTCTATACAAATTTCGGCCATGTCCCTTAAAAATTTACTTTTAAATGAAGACGAGTGGACGAAATTTGAAAAAATAAAGGTTTTACTAAAACCAATCGTAGGTTGGATAACAAAGTTAGAAGGAGATTACTGCTCTATCCATTTGATACATACGGCATTCGGCGAATTAAAAGAACTGCTAGAGAAGTCTACTGTAGCTGAAATTTTAGGCGAAGAAGCACACGTTCATGTACAACAGAAATTCAGCGATAGAAAAGCTACAGGGCTTAAGCCAATGCACTATGCTGCGGTATTATTAAACCCCCAAAATCGTGGTACAACAATGACATCAAGTGAAAACATAGATGGATGGGAGTTCGTTCTTAGCTTGGCTGAAAGACACAGTATTTCAGTTCAACAACTGTTCGAAGAAGTGTCTGACTATAAATGTGGCACTGGTTTATGGAGCAAAGATTTTATTTGGGAAACAGCTAAAAAAGTCAAGCCAGTTGCGTGGTGGCAAACATTATATTCAAAAACTGAATTAGGAGCAATTGCCCTAAAAATTTTTACTGCTCCAGCAACTTCTGCTTCTGTGGAACGCTCTTTTTCCACATTTTCAAATATACATACCAAAAAACGTAATAAATTCAACACTGAAAGAGCAGGCAAAATTTGTCTGATTGCTCACAATTGGAAAATTATGAATAAACCGAAACCTTTAAGTAAAGAGTCTGACGAACCAAGTCCAAGTACCTCTGCCACAAGCGAAAGAGAAGAGCCTATAATTAATTTAGACAACGAATCTGAAGAGAGCACGTCTGAAGAAGAGGCAGAGGATGAACCGGTAATCTTGGCAGAAACAGACCACATCAACTTAGATGCCATGGATCAATCGTTATCAATGGACTAATAGCGTTACTGCATTAGCAATTTGTTTGATTTCAAGAATGATTAATATTGTGATTGTAACTTTGTTTTTAATTATTTACACCATACACCGTTTTTAAAATGTTATTTTTATTCAAATTTTATTAGAGCTGATTTTTTGTATAACTCATAAAGTTTGTTTTTAATATATAAATCCTAATTTAAGATTAATACCTTACGAACTTTATGAGAATTTATGGAAACTTTCTCGGAAATATTCTTGGAAATGTTCTTGCTCAGGAGAATTTACTGAGAATTTAAGTTGTGGAGCAGATTTTTTTAACTTAAACCTCGTAAAACTTTCAAATGCACTCAAAACTATAACTCTCAAAATATATCGATACAATAAAGTCATCCAATTTTTAAATTCTTATAAATTCCCTTCCAATAGAATATTCTCGAGAACTTAACAGCAAAGTTCTCGCAAGGAGAATATTCTCGGGAATTTACCATCACTACTCCTAAGAGTATCAACTGTCCTTTTTTATATATTTGAACATTATTTTGTGTTAACAACACAGTTCCATTATTGTTTGTAACTGAGTTAACTGGCAATAAGTTTTGTGCCAGAGCCAGATCAGGTTTACCAGTGCGGACTTATTTACCCTGAACTTCCGCATATACGTTGTCAGGTGTACAGAAACGGACATTAGGGTACATACCCCTCATCCCGAAAACAAGTTCTGTTTCCGAGGAAAACAACAACAATGTTCCCATGATAATAGATGGCGCCACGCGTCTTTCGAATCATTGATAAATAATCTTTTACAACCCGAATTGTTTGTCAAATTCCAAGTTAACGCAAGCGAAGCCACGGGCAACACGACTTCCCGTTTGTTCTCCCTCAACAATCTGTAAACCACTTTCATAAGAACATAGTTCACAGACTCCTTCTTTCCATGTATCATATAAGTGTTGGCTCTTGTAAATAACATATGGTGGCAACATCACACCAGCTGATCCGCAAATATTAATGGACGTAGCACTTTTGGTAAAATTTGTCACTCGCTCAGGGTATTTAACACCCCGCTTGAAGATACCTTGCTTTTCCTGGGTCGTCGCTCAAATTTGATTCGTATTAGTTAAAAATATTAGATCCCGGAAGATCTTTGATAAGCTCTAAATTATCAAAAAATACATTTAAACTTTCCCTTTAAACACCTGCCCCTGGATCTTTTTATATTTGCGGCGACTCTTGTCGAATGTTCGTCCTTGTGCCTTTCTAATATAGAATATGCCCAATCGGGGTCTGGGAGATTATTTTGGAATCTAGCAACATGTCGGCCTTGTCTGTCTAAAAAAGCTTTTGCTAAAAACCTCAAATCAAGTGCGGTTAAAGGATAACCCCAGTCAAATCATTTTGCTGCCGCCTTCAACAGAGATTTTTCTTCGGTATGGCTAAAAATAGGTTGTGCACCTGGAGTTCTAGTAAAGTTTCATTTCAGCTCGTCGTCGGCTGACAGAGACATTTATATGTGCCCTCATTATTTTATGGTGCCAGACACATTCAGAAGTGTCACGACAGTGCCTCATGGTCTGGCTGTCTAACAGACGTATCGATATACCTACACTCCCCACCCACCTAACTCACCCTAACCAGTTGACCTCGAGAGTCGGTATTATTAGTTCCAGGATAGGCTACCCGGGGCGGGCAGCTTCATCAGGAAGGCTGACTGAAAGAGCGAAAGGATGTTTCTCCCATTGCGCGGGCACGCGCGGCGAGAGGGGTGAGGGGCGACGCCCGCTGCGAGTGCGCCGCCTTGGATCCGGTTCGCCAGTCAGGAAACGCGATTTGTATCAAGAGCACGTCCTTTTCGATCCCGACGGTCCGCCTCGCGAGTGCAACAGTTTACCTAAATGTGTTTATCCTGATTAAACGCGATACTTATAATTTGATTTTGATTACTGAGTTCCCCTTTCAGTATTCAAATGACATATCAATGTCTATTGTAAGAAACAAGCATTTAAAATTAAATAATCACTGATTCCTTAACTTTTCTAGTTCTGAATTTATTTTTTCTGTTTCCAATAGTAGCTTTAAGTTTTTTAACTTCAGCTCTAATTCTTAATTTTAATTGTTCATTTTCTAAATTAATATTTAATAATTTAGCATCCACACACTGTTTTTTGGCACTAAAATATTCAGCTATTGCACTGTTTCTAGCCGCCTTGCAGGCGGAAGGTGAGGGCGCCGTGGCGCCTCTCTAGCCACTCCTCAGTGTTGCTCCTTCATCCACTGATTCAGGCTTAAATACTTTATAGCCGTAAGATTCTAGGAATGGTATGCAATCACGAAATCCTCTGTCTAAAATAAAAATATCATATCAAGTATCTTGGTACTATAATAAGAATAATAAAATTTGTTTACAGATGAATAAAGGGAATATAACTGGACCATAGCCTAGTAGGTTGCCGGTTGGAACTAGACCAGCGGGAGTGAGCTCGTCAGGTAGAGGGGCGTAGTCGACCTCATTATTCTGGCTAGCCATTACTCGTCTAGCAGTCACAAATGGGCTGATGTAGGCTTCATAAAGGTTGTGAGTTTCAGCGTTAATTGGGCTGAAAGTGCCGGATACTCCAGCAAGCGGACCCTGGGGTATGGCGATGTGCGGCAAGTTAAGCTTCAATTCAATCCCGGTCTGCGTCAGTGTTGCTTATGTGACTTATATGACGGAGGAGGACCCTCTCCATCATCATTAGCACTCATCGTTGGTCCTCTTATTAACTGTGGGCGTCAGTGGGTAGTGTTGGAAGAAGAGAACAGACTCGTTTTTCACAATCAAATTATAATTCTCATCCAATAATTGCAACACAGATAGTAAATTAGATAGTCACGTATAGCTAGGTACGTATCGCAGAACGCGCGATGGTTTAGTGGCGCACGCGCCGCCCGCCAGCCGAGAAGTGCCGTCCTTTTTTCAAACTCGATGGCGCGCGCCCCACCAACTCCATCGAGCGCCACCAGATGGCGCTGGCGTACCGGATACGACTCGATTGCGACACGGCCATCCTGCTTGCACACGTCCTCGTGTGTGGTTACCCTACGAACAAAATAGTCCACGAGAGAATTTTGTTTCACTCGGTCACTCCTGACCAGATTCCAGATTCATTTGGTAAGGAAATTTTAGAACTCTACAGTTTTATTTTAACCAATACTTACTCTTTATTTACATGGTAAAATTGGGAATACTTAATCGAAAATACAACAATCACTACCCTAGGCCACGTACCACAGTCGTTTGAATTAACCTTTAAAACTCTACTGCAAAAACTGCCAAGCTTACAGAAACCTCCGAGTAAAACTTCTAACGCCACGGCTCTCCAGCCGACCAGCAATCGCATTGCTCTCACACATCCAGCGCATGGATCAAAACTTCTGTACGCATATCCATCAAGTGGATCGCCCGTGTGCATCACCCACTGACTACACACTACGGTCTCTCTAGACCCCGACCTCTGCCAGAGTTAAACGCGCATCGCGCACCCACGGACTACTTGAGTTGCTTCAAGAGACACCGATTTCTACCGGGCTACGACTACGTAATAACCACTGGTACGGTCGAACACAATACGGCCGATAGAATCCTTTACTCGACTTTCTACCACAACTTAAGCTTACTCATCATTATGAAAATAAACACCAACATTATTCAATATCGACTGGTACGTGACCCGCTGGCATCTTTCTTAACCTATCGTGTGCGTATTTGTAGGTACGCTTAGAATCTAAAGCCTTCAGTGTATAACGATCACCATCCAAAATCTCAATTACTCTAAACGGACCTTTAAACTTTTGATCTAACTTAGTCTGATTGCGTTCTTCATTTTGTAACAACACAAAATCGCCAATCGCAAAGTTTTGAATTTTAGCCTTTGTTTTGTCAAATCGGGTTTTGTCATATTCGGCACACTTCTTAATATTTTCGGACGCGCGCTCGCGCATTTCCTCTATGTCTACATCAGTCTCTACATCGCTACACATCAACGATAATGGTCTCGCGACTTTTCCTATTAAAAGCTCCAGAGGTGAAGCTTTTGTAATTCGATTCATCGTACAATTTAATGCAAGTTGAACATCGCCTATGGAGTCCTGCCACGATCTGTTATCGCTAGTCTCTACAGCAGTTAGCATTGATTTAAGGACACTCATGACGCGCTCTACCTGCCCATTAGCACGAGACGAACCTGTCGCTATCAGATGCAAGTCGATATTCTTGCTCACGCAAAAATCGCGAAACTCTCTACTGGCAAAACAACGTCCTTGGTCCGCTATTATGCGAGTCGGAGCACCAAAAAGTGCTACACTTTGATTCACCGCGTGAATACTACACTTAGAGTCAATGTTCGTCGTATGGTAGAGCAGCACGTACTTCGTAAACGCATCGATTAACACAAAAATGTATTCCTTCTTATCGTTCTTTCCGCTAAGCTTACCCGTCGCGTCTATATGAACCGTGTGCCACGGGCTTGTCACCTTAGGTATCGGGTGCAATTCAGCTTGAACTTTACCGGAATGAGACTTCGCGACCTTGCACGTAACACAGCTATCTACAAATTTTCTAACGTATTGAGACATTCCCGGAAACCAGTAATAATCGAAAAGCTTTTCAGTCGTCTTTTCAGCACCTAGGTGAACGATAGAGTCGTGGAAATTATTAACTACCGACCATCGGAGAGCACGAGGTAAATACGGTAAGCATTTAGACCTACCATTGCGTTGGATATTACGATGAAGGACGCCTGAACGTAGCACGTAAGTCTTGGCTAGTTGCTCATCTAGTTGATTCTCTTCTAAATCGGTTATGATTTTAGAAATCTCTACATCGCGTTGTTGCTCGGCTTGAAGCCAATTGGGAGAGAGTTCAGTAACGTCAATGCGTTTTGGACTTGCACGGGATTCTACTGATTTCGAATCGAGTGGTAGAGGGTTTCGTGAAAAGAAATCTACATGCGACATACGTTTTCCCTCTCTATACGTTACGTCAAAATCGAAAGACTGCAGAAAAGCCCACCATCTATGCGCCCGGGGAGTCAGTTCCTGCTTTGTTTGGGAAGATTTCAACGAGTTACAGTCCGTAACGACGGTAAACTTTCTGCCATGAAGATATTGCCTAAAGTGTTTAATAGAGTTCACAACCGCGAGGGTTTCGAGCTCATACGAATGATATTTGCTCTCTGCAGGAGACGTTCTCTTACTAAAGTACGCTACTACACAACGCTTACCATCAATCTTGACTTGGAACAAAATTGCTCCATAACCTAAACTACTTGCGTCTGTATGTAGCTCTACCGAGAGCTCTGGGTCATAGATCGTCAAAACCGGATCACTAGTCAAGGTAGAGATTACTTTTTGGCGAATGACTTCGTGTTCTGGTTTCCATGTCAATTCGCCTTTCAGTGAAGTCAGTCGGTACAATGGAGCCATTATTCTAGAGAAATCTTGCACAAATTGGCGAAAGTATGAGGCTAGTCCGATAAACTGCCGTAGTTGGGTCACTGTTACTGGAGGTGGTAGAGCCGTTAAGGCCTCTACTTTTCTGCGATTTGGTCTGACCTGGCCAGATTCTACCTCAAATCCCAAGAACTCTACCTTCGTCTTGAGGAAGGAGCATTTCCTGAGGTTTAAAGAGAAGCCAGCTTTAGTCAGAACTTCTAACACAGTGTGTAGTCTTTCTAAACCTGACTCTACATCGGGAGAGATGATTAAAACGTCATCTACGTACACGACCACGTAGTCATGAGCAAGGTCACCTAAAGCATTCATGATAGCTCTTTGAAAAACGGAAATAGCATTTTTTAGACCAAATGGCATGGTCAAAAATTCATATTGGCCCTCAGGTGTTATGAATGCTGTGCTCTCAATAGACTCTACGTTTACCGGTATTAAATGAAAACCACTATCGCAATCTAATTTTGAAAAATAATTGGCACCGTGAAGACGCGCGATTTGATCGGAGATTAGAGGAAGCGGGTAACGATCGGAGACGGTGTTACTGTTAAGCTCGCGGTAGTCTATACACATGCGGTCTGAACCATCGTGCTTTTTTACTAGCAGAGCTGGGCTTGCAAATGGAGAGCAGCTAGGTCTGATAATATTCGCTTCTAACAGTTCTTTCACACGGTCGCGCACAACGCTACGTTCGTCCGCCGACATCCTATACGGTCGCCGTTGCACCGTGCGATTCGGATCAATCAACTTAATCTTAAGCTCGCCTGTGTTCACTCGCGTTGTAGGCAAACCGGTAATGAAAAACTCAGAAAACTGAGTAAGCGTTTGTAAAAGCCTAGACTTGTAATTGCCAGTTACTTCCGTCGTGATAACAGTTAAATCCGATTGAACCGCGTTATCGCTATTATGACTCACCGAATTTACACAAAGGACTTTTGTTAACGAAAGCTCAGTCGCCGTCATGTTTACAGCAAAACCTCGACTTAAAATCTCGCGACCTAACATGACGTCACTTTGCAAATAATTGTCGGGCAAAACATGCAACAAAATTTCAAGAGGGTGATCATTAATCACTACACAACATAAAATCTGTTCAGTACTGAATACTCGCGTTTGACCTATACCAGTCATAGCAACAACATTACTCACACGTTTACCATTAAATTTAGATGCAAAACTTTCTTTTACCAACGAGCATTCAGCACCAGAATCGTAAGTAAAGCGTAACAATTCACCTTTGTGTTGTAACGTGCCCGATGGTGGCTGTACCACGCAGACATCGATGCGCCGCTCGCTCCGCGCCCCGCCGTCGGCCGGCCCGCTGCCGCCACCGCTGCCGTCGCTCGTGCACCGGACGGCAATGTGACCCGGCTTGCCACATTTAAAGCAAACCAAGGGCTTCGCTGCCGGCTGCTGCGCCGCTTGACTCGACGATGATGTAGGTGCTGTAGGTCTTCCCCTCGTGTCCATCGGCTTGCTTCTGCACTCAATTCGCTTATGACCGGTTTTTCCACAATTGAAACATTTCAGTGCCGTTATCTTAGCTCGCTTGATATCGATTGTATTCGATGGCTCACTGGCGGTGTTTATCTTGCGCTTCAAATATGAAAAAGCGTTGAGTTCTTGCTGTAATTTGTCCCTTGATGTAATATTTGTAGTGAACGCCATACGTTGAAGTCGCGGGTCAAACTGTGATATGTGAGCGAGTACTGTTGCTACGGCGATTTCTTCTTTGTTTACATCTTTCCAACGATTAGTCAACGAAGTAATTAAACGACTTGCGAACGCGGGTAGTGTTTCCTTTTCACTCGGTTTTTCGCCGTTCATTTTAATGAGGGTACCCGCCAATGTCTCGGTTGAAATAAATCGTGTTGTAAAAAGTACCTTGAATTCGTTCCATGTCATTCCTTCGTAGGCTATTTGAGACAGCCATGTTGATGCTTCACCTTTTAGCGCCTTGTTGACCGCCAGAACAAGTCGACCGCCGCTTGGTGGATTCTCGGATAAACACAAATCTGCTGTCGCGCACCATGATCTTGCGTCGGTATCGGGTTTGTCAGGATCGAATGTAGGTAGATCTTGACAGTAAGCTGGTTTCGGTGATTGCAGCGCCTCAATCAACGCTCGCATGTTATTATTCTGTTGTTCGAACATGGCACGCCAAACGTTTGTTTCCTTGTTCTGATCCAACACTGATCCCAGTTCTGATGACGGAGGAGGACCCTCTCCATCATCATTAGCACTCATCGTTGGTCCTCTTATTAACTGTGGGCGTCAGTGGGTAGTGTTGGAAGAAGAGAACAGACTCGTTTTTCACAATCAAATTATAATTCTCATCCAATAATTGCAACACAGATAGTAAATTAGATAGTCACGTATAGCTAGGTACGTATCGCAGAACGCGCGATGGTTTAGTGGCGCACGCGCCGCCCGCCAGCCGAGAAGTGCCGTCCTTTTTTCAAACTCGATGGCGCGCGCCCCACCAACTCCATCGAGCGCCACCAGATGGCGCTGGCGTACCGGATACGACTCGATTGCGACATATATAATCAATTAGAGTCTTTGGTAAACACTGGCAACCCGGGAGAGCGTCTCGCAGGTCGGTCCTTTGCTGCAAGACAGGTTGTCCATTTTGCCTAGCGTCTTCAGGAAGTTGGAGGTTTAAGTGATTGGCACAAACGTGAAGGAAAAGAGAAAAGGGTAAACGCTCTAATAGCCTCGGATCTATAGTGCGTAGCTTTTCATAAGTCTCTGTGACTAGGGGTATGAATCCTCCCAAGTCAAAATTTTGCGTATGAACATCGTCAAGAGGAATGAGTGTGGAGTGAGGACCGATGTCATATAGAGGCTCATCCATAGGAGGTTATTTCACTGTCGAACGCTGGGGACGCGAGGAATTAATCTTTTCAGCCTTCGCTTCGTTTATTCGCTGTTTAAACCCTTGAGATCGATTATTGGGTTTGCCAGGTCTTGCTTCCCTGGTGGGATCGTAGGCTGGTGGTTCATATGCCCAGTCCCTCAGCTGCTCCCTATCCATAATAATCCACACCACAAAAATCAAATCACACCAATCACCAATCACCACTCACTAATCACTATCTGTATCCTAGCTGTAAGTTTTCTTAAGAAATAAAATAAATAAATAAAATAAATAAAATATATTGGATAGAGAACGGTCCTTCGCTATCCAGGATGTCGACAGATCCAGGGGAACAGCGAACCGATAAGGATAGAGCGCGGTATATTCCAGGGTGATAGTTTGAGTCCATTGTGGTTTTGTCTAGCCTTGAACCCTCTCAGTACACTGCTGGAAGGTTCAGGTCTAAGCTATCGGTTGAGGAGAGGTGGTCAGGTCATATCTCACCTTCTTTACATGGATGATCTGAAACTCTTTGCAACGAACAATTTGCAATTGATGAAGCTACTGAAGGTAACAGAAACTTTCAGTAGCGCCATCAGGATGGAATTTGGTGTGGACAAATGTGCAGTCATGCATGTGAAGCGAGGGGAGATTATGGAATCCGTGGGAACTCAACTCTCGGATTCCATACACCTTAGATCCCTCTCCTCAACAGAAACTTACAAGTATTTGGGTATGTCGGTAGCATTAGGTATCAACACTGCCGACATGAAACAATCGTTGAGGGAGCGCTTTTTTGGCCGCCTGAATAAGGTGCTAAACAGTCTTTTGTCAGGCGGAAACAAGGTGCGCGCCTTCAACGGTTGGGCCATGCCGGTTTTGATGTATTCTTTCGGCATACTCAAATGGACTCAGACGGAACTTGATGCCCTGGATAGGAGGGTCCGCGCACTGCTGATCGCAAATCGAATGCATCACCCACGGTCGTCGGTGATGAGACTGTATATCCCGCGGAAATGCGGGGGTCGTGGCCTCTTAAATGCTAAGACCCTGCACAACCGCGAGGTATGCAGTCTCAGGGAATACTTCCTAGAAGCCGATGTGGGGATGCACCGAGATGTGGTCTCAGTAGATAACGGCCTCACCCCGCTCTCCCTGGCTAACGAGAACTAGCGCAAGCCTAGAGTATTAGACACTAATGACCGCAAGGAGGTATGGCAGAGCAAGGAGCTTCACGGACGCTTTTACCGGGCACTACATGGGTCCGATGTAGACTTCTTAGCGTCCGTGTCTTGGCTGCGTTTCGGTGACCTATTCGGGGAAACCGAAGGCTTTGTCTGTGCAATAATGGACGAAGTTATGATGACGAATAACTACTGGAAATACATTGTGAAGGATGGCACGGTTGACATATGTCGGGCATGCCACCGTCCGGGAGAATCGATCCGACACATTATTTCTGGGTGTTCTCGTCTGGCTAACGGAGAGTACTTGCATAGACACAACCTCGTTGCCAGGATTATCCACCAGCAATTTGCTTTGAAGTACAAACTTGTGGAACCAGAAGTGCCATACTATAAGTATGCGCCCGACCCAGTTCTCGATGATGGTAATATCACGTTGTATTGGGATCGACCTATCATCACTGACAGGACTATTGTTGCCAATAAGCCTGACATTGTGGTGATAGATCGATTGGAGCGTCGCGCAATGATTGTTGATATTACGGTTCCGCATGACGAGAACCTCGTGAAAGCAGAGAAAGATAAACAATTCAAATATCTAGATCTGGCTCGCCAGGTTGTCGACATGTGGGACGTGACTACAGCAGTAATTGTGCCGATAGTCGTGTCGGCCAATGGCTTAATAGCCAAGAGCCTCGACCAACATCTGAGGAGGCTCTCGCTGGGCAGCTGGATCAAGCGCTTGATTCAGAAGGCAGTTCTTCTGGACACGGCGCGTATTGTTAGGAGGTTCCTCTCTCAAGAGCCCTGACCACCGGTAGCTCGGACCCTGTTCCCGATACCGGTGGGCTACTATTTTTTATATTTTTAAATGTTTTTATATTATTTTATATTCCAATATTTAAAAATGTAATTAATGTGTAAGAAAAAATGAATAAAGATAATAATATATCATTTATTTCAGGTAACAAAGACCCATAACATATATACCTTATAGACTATCATACATATTTATAAGAACCAGAAAACAAATGTTGTCATGTTTGTCTCTACCAAACTCAAAAGGTCGTGCTTCTTGCGTTCTGTAATAGGAATCTTCGAGGTATACGCTGGTTTCAAAACGACCTCGTGAATGCTTGTAACATTGCCTCGACCTCGACGTAAGTTATTCCTATTTGGTTCTATTATAGATTTGGCCTCCTCCCAGTTTTCAGTCTTTTAGGTTGTTCGATATTGATAATTGGCGCAATTTTTAATAAACTTAATACTCATAATCTCGCCAATTTTAATTGCATCCCCGTTAATATTTTTTCTAATGTTAAAGTTTATGTTATCTGTCCAAAGCCTTATGATCGACGAAATCACTGTAGTTCATTTCTCTCACCAAAAATGGATTCCTTGTCTTCTTCGCTCCTCTTATTATGGATATGTATTGTTCAGGAATATAGATGAGCCCAGATTTTTTGGCTCTAGTGATGGCTTTTTCGATCACTGAATGCGCAGTGTCGCCTTCGTTCTGTGTGTGCCCACGTATCAAAAAGTTATGTTGTATGGAATTTATGTTTAATTTTGTAACTGCGAAATGGTACATTGCAAATACAGCTTGGCAAAAATGTCCTGAAACGGAACTAAAAAATTTCATCGTTGGCAACTTCACTTACTGTCACATCTTGTGAGTACATGTAATGTCATTTCATGTTATCGCTGGCTGTTTTTTGTGTATTTTATATTATTATGTTTAATTTGGTGACTCAAAGGGCTCAAAATGAACAGAAAAACTATTCGCAGCTCCGCTAGAGCGATAATTTATAAAGTGTATACGACATGTGCGGCGGAATTTGAAGCCGGACAAATTTTATCGGATATCAACGATGTTTATAAAAGAACTGCTGAAATGACAGGTAATTTGTTATTTTATATAAGTTATTAGATATAATATGTGTGTTCAAACTTGCAATAGATAGTATAAACCATTATTATAACTGTTATTACATTGAAAAAACATTTGATGAATTTGAGGTTAGGTGCATTTACAAAGATG
This sequence comes from Eurois occulta, assembly GCA_950022335.1. Lineage (NCBI taxonomy): Eukaryota > Metazoa > Arthropoda > Insecta > Lepidoptera > Noctuidae > Eurois > Eurois occulta. The sequence continues at coordinate 14,790,156 of OX465500.1, read as the reverse complement.
CAAGCTCCTATAATTTTGATACTTTTTGTGTTACGTCCAGAATAAAAATAACTAAGCTTTTTTTTAGGGAAATCCGTAAGTACTATACGGCGAATTGCTAAAGAAGGGCAAACAAACAAAGGCATTTTCTCAATTTTTAATTGTCTTAATTTTTTATGGTTGTAGGCCGTGGCTGAACAAGTGTTTGCAAGCATCTCTGTCGATGACTGGAAAAATTAATGTGAACATGTTATGAAAATAGAAAGGGAGTATTATGAAAAGGGACAAACTCTGTATAGAGATATCGACAAAATAATCATCAACCTGCAAGATGACAGCAGCAGTACAGAGACCGACACGGATGAAGAGCTTTCGGGTGTGGAATATTTAGACGAAAATATGTTAGATTCTGATTAAAACATGATCAACAGATATACATACAACAGATCAGTTCGATGGGGTGTACAATAAGTACCTAAACAGAAAACAAAATGATTAAAAAAATAGGTAGTGGTATGATTTATTAATACCTAATTACCTATGTATGCTTCAGCAACAACTTACCTTTTGCCTTTAGACACATTTACTTTGTTATTAATAAAAATAAAAACCACTTAAAAGAATCATTGATTTTATTTTCTTCATAATGTAAATCAATATACACACGTACTTGCGCATTATCATACAAAAGCGAGCGTATGTAACGAGTAGAGAAAGGAGATGGAAAACGGTGGGCCCAAATGTAATAAGTTGAGATATGATCTAAAAAATTAGTCATATTTTTGTATCTAAGAATATGAAAAATCACCTCAATTCTCAATCTGGAAGCGGAAAAATATGAGAAAATAGTTGTCGTGAGATTATCGATTGAGTAATCGATTACATAGTTACGAAAATAAAACATTTGCAGTAAATAATTAACTCAAAGTAATTAAATGCACTATATATACTTACATGCGATATAGTGCATATAATTACAGTCATATTATTAAATCAAATATCAATTAATTACTGAAAAACCAATATTAATGATTATCGATTTCATATCGATTCAAATCTCTCTTATATTTTTAGTCTATGTCACTGACATGACAGCTGACTGACATTGACACTAGACAGTTGCCGAATGTTTTTGTTTGCTCACTCGTTTCGTGTTTTCCGATGCGTTTTGAGTGCTTTCCCGATTATTCGTCATTTTTTACGACCACTACTTTGTATTTTACGGATTCTGACCCTGCCTACCTTGTACGACCCTTGCTTTCACCTTGGACACCGAAGATCGCTCACACGTTTGACTTGGAATTGTGATTTTGAATTTTACCGCCGGCTTGTGGATTGGATATTATTGAAACTATGGATCGCTGTGTGAATTGTGGGATATCCACTGGTCACTGCAATACACTGGGCCGACGACCCTTACACGATGAAACAATTCTGTCAGTGATTCGGCAATGGCTTGCACCTCAGTCTGTAAGTAAATATAACCTCATCTAACCAGCTACTATCCTGGCAGGTTTATAAAATACATATAATTAGAAGGAGATTTTTTATTTTATTTTAGACATCCTTTCCCTATCTCCTTACCTGTTACCTACCTATCGCTTGAAGTCGTTGACGTTCATTCATATGATTTTTCAAACATTTTCTAGTAAATATAATAACTATTAGTGCAAATGAACACATTTTGTACTTCAGGAATCAGCTGTTAGTTAATGATTGTAACATAACCTCACTTTTACATAATCTCTTATATCTCTGTTCTCAGATTGACAAAATCCGCAGAATTTTCAGTGAAAGGTTGATAATATATAAGCTATTAATTGACACCACTTTCATTTTCTTACAACTAGGCCCAAGATTGTATGTAATCATTTCAGTCTCCTTTATGTTTATTTCAAGTTTAAGTAATGTAAAACCCGTCAAAGACGTCATCACCTGCCTAGCCTTTTCCCAACAAATTTTGGGGTCGGTTTCCAGTCGTAACCGGATGCAGCGTAAATATTAGTGCGTTACATGGAGCGACTGACTATCTGACCTCCACAACCAAGCAATTGAGTAATACAATATCACTTGGAAAGACAGAAAACCTTGAAGATTGTCATGTGCGGTTGTTATTATTTAGCTCCGAGTTTTTCTAAAACCCGTCAACACACATTAAACAAAAAAAAAAAATTGAAAAAAAACCAAAGTATCAAGACCGTTATTGCCGTACTATATAGGGTTACAATATGTACGATAGAGGCGCCACCATTATTTTCACGATTTTTTTGCCAAGCTGTACGAATCGGTTTTTTTGCTGCCCGCAGCAATTGTCTGAATAAAAAATTACGTCACAGCCAGGATACTTATTAGCAACTTCTAACAAATATGAGTACACACAAGATACTATTTCTATAGATCCTATTTCTATAGATCCTCTTTCTATAGATCCTCTGTTGCCTAAGCCCTTCATGCCAAAAATAGCATGTAGTTTCTTTATATTTTGCATTGGAAATAGTAAAATTGTAGTAATTTAGCCTAGATTTATTAAAAATAGCTGATGAATTTCCTAAAGGGCATGGCAAGACAGCTTGTAAGTCGTAGGTACATACGATCTTTGTGCTTTGAGGATCTTGACATTCTTTCATGTCTATCTTCTTCAATCCTCTTTCTCTATCTTATCAAGCTCTTTTCTTCTTGGTGAACCTTGTAGCTGTCGTATAATTTAACTTTTTCTTGTTCTGGTGCATTTTCGTATGCAACGCATTGGTCACAAAGGTCTTTCTTCGGCCTAAAAAAGCCAATATTAAAATCATGATTAAAAATGCGCTGATAGGCGTCGTAATTAACAGCTGGCTTATTATTTTGTTGCTGTACTTCCTTATAGTTTCTGTGCAATTCTGCAATGGTCAAGTCACCGTCAATAACAAGCCTACTTGTGTTTGCCCTCAGATAATGGCTTTCTACTTTCGGAATAGATTCAATGTGGTCTTTGACGGCTTTTATCGTTTCATTGTCCAATTTGCAATGCTTCCCGTGTTTGCCTCGTTGGTCTTCGGCAATGATGCCGTCATTGAGTTTTTTAGCATCAATGACAGTTCGTATAGTTCTTGGTGAAAACCCAAGGTGTTGATTAAAAATGATTTGCAAACCCGGACTGACTGACCATCATTGAGTAAATAAAATGCAGAGTTACCTTGTCTCGGGTACCGACGATTCGTGTTAATACGCCGGCCGGCTTGCAATTTCGAGTGTTCTGATGCAGGAATTCAAAAAATCACGGTGTCTTTCTATGCTGCCTAGCTCCCAATAAGAATTGAAAGCTTGAATTCTTTTTTCTTGGGTAAAATTAGATGAGCAAGCCAGCCGACACTTATCTGAACAAGAGGGACCCATTTTTCTAGCCTGAACTGTTCGAACGATATTCATTACCGGAATTCCTTAATTTTTTTGCTATACACCATTATTTTGGGGTCTCCCTTGTTTTACCGAAAAGAAATTGCCAAATTATCACTTCCCAAACAAATTTTCGCATAATTTCATTTGCCAAATTATTACTTACCAAAAAATCTCTTTACAAATAATTGTTACGAAAACCTATGTTTGGCAAGTGAACGTTTGAACAATACTTGTTCACCAACTAGTACTTTTACCATTTTTTATCTAGTCAAATATTTCAGTTGGTATAACATATTTTACGCAAAATTAAATAAGCCAAATATTTGGTGTCGTCAATTTTAAACTTACCATTTCAGTCAAAAGCACGATTAACTAGTTGGAATCTCCTATTTGGATTCGGTTGGGGCTCCTATTTCTGTCTGCAGGGTTTACAGGCACCTAACTAACCGAACCTCGGGGTGCCCCTGACGTCGACCGTCTAGGGTTAGCGTTTCCGTCAGCAGGTCGACGGATCCCCGCTGCGCGGTGCTCCTATTTCTGTCTACAAGGTTTACAGGAACCTATCTAACCGAACCTCGGGATGCCCCTGACGTCGACCGTCTAGGGTTAGGGTTTCTGTCAGCATCTGTTAAATTTCAATTACGTTATATTAAATCAATTTGTGTTATGTCTTCATTCCAAAATTTTTGCCTTAATATTTTTTGTCATAACAAATCATTTGACTAAACGTTTATTGTCTTAATTTTGTTTGCTGTAATAAATCATTTGATTAAAGACCAAAAACCTTAATGACATTATCCTTGGTAATAATCTGCCAAGTAAACATTTGACCAAATGAAAATGTGCGTACTAAAATTATTCCAAATATTACATTGGTATAAAAAAAGGTTGCTAAAATTTGTTTGGGTAATGAAAATTTGGCAAAATCTTTTCGGCAAAACGGCAGGATCCCGGTTGGAGCATACACCTTAAATTAAAATATACACCAATTAATAAAATTGCCGTTTTATTTAAGTACGTATGTACTGTACCCATAATAAAATTAAAAACATATTTAAAACAAACTCAGATCAAAATTTAAACATTTGTAACAAACGAAATAATAATAATTACCTACTGTATTATTTTCAACCATACATTTTTTTATTAAACTTATAGTAATTTACTATCAACCTCTAGGTTATAGCAAGGTTTTTCACCAATGAGTTGTTTTGTATGCAAAAGACCTTCAATAGTGTTTGTGTTAAGTCTATTGCTTCTATCACTAGCTATGTAGTACAAACCTTGTGAAGAAAATAAACTATTTGTATTTATTTGTATTTGTATTGCGTTGTTTTGAGACTTAAGATTGCAGAAACAAATTTGGACAGCGTAGGATATAATTGATTGCTGTAGTTAGCAGGATCACGGGCTGCAGTGACTTTACACCAGAAGGTTTCGAGGTCTTCTGAATCATCAGGCGCTAGATCATTATTATTACGCAAAAACCGCCACTCTGTGTCTAGTTGTTGCAGTTCACTAGCTGAGATCAAATTTGAAAATTTTACTGCCAAAGTGACCAGTGAATCAACTCTGCGAGACTTGACAACTTGTGGGTCAAGAAACTGCATTTGTTTAATTACGTCGTTCTTAAAAACGTACCTTTTTTTACCTGATTTGCCCCTTCAATAAAAAAGTCAAGGCATTTGAGTTTGAATGCTTTAATGTCATCTTGATTTAGGACGTTTGAACTCGTAGGGGCAAGAGAGGCTGTAACCTTTGCTCCTAGGTAAAGGTTATCTATTAATTTGAATTGTCGTGGATTTTCAATCTGAATTATTCCGACTTCCGTTCACGAAACATAACCGTCGTCCATATAGCATTCTAATAAAGTTTTAAAAACAGTCACCATGTTTTCATGCATTTTATGGATTTGCAGCCGCTCTGACTGCATATGTTGTTAAATATTTCGAAAGAAAATTCTTAAAACTCTAAATAAAGCTTATTGTACGGATTTTTTAATCTGAACAAGATCGAATCAGTCAGCATTCAAGTGGTCCGTAAGAGCGGCTTCGGTGAAATATAATTTTAGTGCGCCATACTGTTCTAGAATACGGCAAACTGCTGCTCTTAGCGAAAGCCATCGAGTTTGAGCTGGATGGAGGATTTCATGAGGTTTTAGATCTAAAAACTTCTGAAACTCTTAGAATTCCAGTTCTTTTGGGGCTGTTATTAAAATAATTATAAATATCTCGTATAAGAGTTTCAGGCTCTCTTGACAATTTCAAACACGCATATGATGCACAAAGATGGAAAGAGTGACATACACACTTCAATGATATCTATATGATAACCGTTGAAACAAAAATTGGAACTTTTTTGAATGTAGAGATATGTCCCGTCGCAAATAATAATCGCCTTCGTGTTCGCTTCATTGCCAAATACACCTTTAGGTATTGTCTGGATTCTTTCCAAAATATTTTCTCTGGTTATATGTATATGATCTAAACCTAAGTGACGATCAACAAAATCTGCTGTTAAGCATTCTCTCACTATTTTTAGTTTCCATCCTATACTTCTTCGGGACTTTCGAAACTGACTAGCTAGTCTATCATTCGAATCTCCAGTACGCAGTTTTGTTAAATAAATGCCGAGTGCTTGACGTGGTTCACGACATCTTTCGATCAAACTTGGAGTTTCTTCGAGTATTAATTGAAACTGATTATTGTTGAAGCCGGTCCAAAAATGCATGTCGTCCTCGTTTATGGCACCTAGCTTTTCAAAGTCCAAAAACGTGTTTCTTGAGGCTCTTGTTAATATTGTACAAAAATTAGTGAAGTAGTCACTGTCAAAGTCATGTGTCACGTTACAAAAATCTATTAATTAATTCCAGGCATTACCTTGCAGATGCTCTAGGCAAACACGAACATGTGGTGATAAATACAGTTTGTATTCTGTAAGTAAATACTCTTTTACTGCGTCTGGTACGCGGTGACTTGGATTATTCTGGCAATTATTAAAAACGCTGTGTCTGGCCGTATTCGGTGCTCTCATGTAAGCTGGAACTTGTAGAACCGCCACATTTGCTTCACGTTCAACGTTAACTATTTCTTGATCTGCTACATTTTCTCGAACCGGTAATCGAATTGCATTCTCGGTTCTTTGCCAGCATCGATGACAGAGGTAACGTATTATTGAATGCAACCTGAAAAGACAAATAAATCGATTGTAATCGATCAATCCAATCCAAGTTTTTGAAATGAGACCAACTGATGGCCTATTCGGCCCTGTTAGGACAAAACGCTGTAATCTGTAAAATGTCAATTTGAGAAAAACGAGTTTAAGGCTGAGTTGCACCATAGAAGAAGTCAAAGTTAAGGTTTGTGTCAAATTTAACACTAACAGTAACGCTGACTTTAACGGGTATAGCAAAATGTGTTGCACCAGCGAATTCATTAGCTTTGTTAAAGTTAAAGGGGTTGCAAGTCAAATGAGGCGTGATTTACCCCAAATTCGATGCGGGTAACATTTTTAAATATGGCAGCACTAAACATAACCGTAAAAACTCGTTTGTCTAGTGCTGTCATCAGTGTCACTTCATTTCATTTATTCAGTTCGGCGTCTGTTATCTAAACAACGAAATTTTTCAAGAAAGCTTTTTTTAATTTCTAATTTACTATACTTTTTTGGATTCCGGTGAGCTATATATATATGAGAAAATAAAAACATGGACAACAATTTTCTTGCAAACATTAAAACAAAGTAAGTACCTATTTATTGTTTTGTCTATAGCGCGTGTTATTTTTTGGTTGAACAATTGCCTACGATGAATATCATTGTTACGCCTTTGCTTATTTTATATTTTATTGTTTCAGGGAAAGAAGTGTAAACTTCAGTAAAATAGAATTGGACAGGTTTCAAACACTTTTGACAAAATGTAAACATATTTTATTTTGCAAAAAGACTGACGGCGTTAGTTCCAAGCAAAAGGAAAGTGCGTGGAGTAAAATCGAATGCGAGTTCAACGCTCTTGCAGACACTCCACGTACAGTTAAACAACTGAAATATAAATTTAAAAATTTGAAGAGAACAGCAAAGAAGGCAATTAATATTTTATCTAAAGCTTTTCGTATTTCCTATAAATACACAACCCAATTAATTTTTTTATGTTTACAGGAAGCTAGCAAAGAGCGCCAAGAAATGCGTCGCACTGGTGGAGGGCCACCACCTACACCAACATCTGATTTCAGTGATGCTACAGACTGGCTGAGGGAAATTATACCGTCATGAATTGATGGAAATGATGCCATTTATGATGATGATGTCATAACTCAAGAGCCTACTTTGTGAGTGCTATTATATTACACATTACCTATTTACTTTCGTGTAGTTCTAAAATATATTTAAAAAAGTAAATATTATTTATATTCTATTAACAGCCTGCAAAAAAGCCGAAGAAAATGATAGAAGTGGTTGAGGGTAATATGACTGAGTTGTCTCATCTACCAAAGAAGGTATTATTCATTATTATTTTGTTATGCGTTGTTAATACTCCGTTAACACTCTGCCTGCCCCACCAGGGAATACAGGCGTGTATGTATGTATGTAGTTCTTGCAAAAATAATAAGAATCTTTTCAATATTCTATTTACAGCCTCATCCGGAGAAAATTGTTATTGAAGTAGTCGAGGACTATATGACTGAGGAGGCTCATCTTCAAAACAAGGTATTATATACAATATAATAAAATAAAAACACCTAACATACATAACAATCAACCTATCACCATATAGGGCAGGCATGTTGTTGTTTTGAAGCCGGTAATCAATATTGTTACTTGTTTTACAGATTCCTGATAATGAAAAAAAAAACAAATGAGGCTACTGCGACTAATGAGAAGTGGGACTTTGATCCAAGCACACCCTACAGTTCTCTCAAGAGACCAATGTCAACACCGCTAAAAAGTAATGTACCATAATCACAAATAGGCTAATATATGTATACATATTAGAGAAATGTTTTTAAATAAAGTGCTCTTCTTTTTGACAGGTCGAGTTAAAAAACGAAAAACTGCAGAGAATTTAAATACCAACGTCGTCCGGCAACTGCTGAGGGAAAAAAAGTTATCAGTAATGGAGAACCTGCAGGAGCCAGAGCTCCAAAGAATTAAAGACTCCATCAGGCACGCCCAGGAGCTCCATGAGCAAAAGCTGCGCCATAATGAGGAGCGGCACAAATTAGAAATTCAAAAACTTGAATTAGAAATAAGAATATTAAAAAAGTCTGATGGATTACTATGATTTTTAAAATTAAATAAAAACAATTACTTTATATTCTAATTTTTTATTGTAATAGCCTATTGAAATAACTGTTAATTAATTGTGACCTGTTAAGATCATCATTCCGTGCCACTGCATAGACTATATTCTCCTCTTCATTAGTTGATTCATAACTGTCTTGATTTGTATTTGACGCCAATAACGGTGGCATAGGATCCCGATATTTTTTGCATATGTTGTGCAGTACAGCAGTAGCTACTATGATGGGCTGGACTCTCTCTAGGTGAGTTCTTATTTTCATGGACAGGGCAGGAAATCTTCTTTTCCAACATCCAAACACCCTTTCTACTACATTTCTCGTACGAATTTGGCTCTCATTGTATAGCTTCTCTCCGTCAGTAACAGGATTACGCAGAGGTGTTAGCAAATATGGCTTTACTGCATAGCCTCGGTCGCCAACCAACCAGTATCCATTAAATTCGCCATCTTCCAGTCTGCCCTAAAAATAAAAACAAAGCATTTTAAATTTTGGACTCTGATAAGTAATGTATGGTAAGTATGTATTTAATAAATACATGATTCTACCTTGATGACACTGGAGTTGAATATATGGCTGTCATGGCTGCTGCCAGGCCAACGTGCAACAATATTGGTTATGTACATTTTTGCATCGCAGATAACTTGTACATTCATAGAAAAAGTCAATTTTCTATTTCTATAATTTTCTGCATCTGGGCCACCTGCAAATAAAATAATTTATGTGTCATTTCTTCTAATTGATACCTTATAATATATGCCTCATTGGACTAGTTGTTAATGTGTTCATATACCTGGAGACTTTATCGGTATATGAGTGCAATCAATTGCTCCGATTACTTTTGGAAAAGCACTTAAATCATAAAATTCTGTCGCTGTCCTCTCCATCTCCTCAACGGTCTGTGGCATGGATATCCACTCAGCTCGCATGCTTGCAATTGCCCGGCTCACTCTATATATCGAGCCTTTACCGCCGTTTTAGCGCAACCGACAAAAAACAAATTTTACAGGAGAAGGTTTTTTTTAAATATTTTTTAAAAGAAATGTGCTAGAAAATTGAAATTTTACATACATTAATGATTTTGAGACATTTACATATATAATGGAAAAAAATACAAAAATATTTAGTATTTAAGCTATTTATGTCGCTTAATTTATTTTTGCTGTCATAATCTAAGGTTGTTTTGGCATTTACGATAAAAATATCCATTAATATTAATATTACAATAAACTATAAATTTTGATAGATAAATAGATATTTTAAAAGGCGTTTAAATGAATTAGTTATAAAATATTGAAAATGAAAATTTATTTCTATTAAACAATTGGAGTAATGAGATCAATCAGCATAATTATAAACTTAACTAGTTATTTAAAATGAAATAAAGTATTTCTTCTCGTACGAATGATCTTAGCCCGTTTTCACTGAACACCAGGGTCATCATGGTTTTTACACAAAACATTAATTAAATAATTACAGCAATCATTTGGATTAGTGAGATCAATATGGTATTAATATAAAATTAAATATTTTTAATTCTCCTCATCCTCATCTGTTTCAGCTAAAGCATCACGTACGTTTCCATCATGCTTCATACTTAAATATTCTTGATGGTATCTGTTTGGAATCACGTTTTTGTTACACAGATCCTTTAAATCTTTGTATTTAGCTGAAGAAAGTTTGAGCTCTTCGACGTATAAAGGTGTAGGTCCCTTTTCCACAATAGCTTTGTTTGCTCTCGATCTGATGATAAAATCCATGTTTATTTCGTATTTGTCACTATTTTCAAAAAAACCGTATTGAAATTTAACAATAGGACTATTTTTATGAAATTGCACCACCCTTAATGAATTAAAATTAATCTTAAATTTTGCCGGTAATAAAGCTTGTGAAAAATTCTTCCAATCCATGAAGTCTCCATATTTTAAAACATTTATATTGTAGTTTCTAGGCTTATTTCTAGCATTAGTAATCATAGTTGGCCACTCAGAAGGAGCCCATACTGTTTTATTACGCACAAAACTTTCAATAGTGCTATGAATAGAATCAACAGGCATCATGGTGTGTCCCGGTAAAAGATAAATTACCTTTATTTGTGTAATAGTAATTGCGGTTTTCAAGAAATGAATTAACATTGACATCATTGCTCGATTCCTATTTTGCCCGGCACAGCTATCGGAGTATAAATTTATCTCTGTATGGGTACCTCTTTGGTCTACCATAATCAAGTATTTAAAAAGGACTGTAACAATTTCATTACAGCCCCTTTTTCCGTCGCATTCACCCCACAGGTAACAGTAACCATCCCTTGTACCACTTTCGTATATACTTTCATTATAGTATGCATACTTCCTGGAATAGTATAGGGTAACACTTTTACCGTGTGGTGTATTCAGGACTTTTTCTAAATCAAAGCTTACGCATAAGGAGTTAGAATCAGTTAATTTGCTAATTTTTTGGTCTTCTAAAAACAGTTGCTTACATTTTTCTTTATCTAGAATGTGATTTTTATATTCAGGGGTTTGCTCAAAAATAATTTTGTTCTCAGGTGATAAATTTTTGCACTTCTCACAAAAAGCACATTTATCTTTTTTAGGCAGATGGAATCCGATATTAAAATCCCTTTTGAAAATGTTACGAAATACTCTTTTTGATAATACTGATGATTCTGGATTATTTTCTTTCACGTGATTAACATACTGTAAATACAAAAACGATATATTTTGAAATTCTTGAGGTAAATATACTTTAGTGCTTTTATTGCGACAATAATGGGATGGAACAGCAGGCAACATCTCAATAAATGATTTTAACTGTGCGACTTCTACCTCATCAGATTTATTATGAGGACGACTAGTTCTTCTGCCATCTCGAATGGTATTCAGAGCTTTATTAGCATTTTCGATGGTGTATCTCATAGACATTTGGGATATGTTTAGGGTCTTAAGCAAAAATTGTTGACATACTTTAATATTCTGTCCATTGTAGCTGATAAAATAATCGTATGATATTTTGCGAACATTACTACTGGATCTTTTTCTTCCAATCGGTTTTTCTTTAGCACAAGACAGCAGGAAATCTTTTTGTCTTTTATCACAACCTAATCCCCAATAGTTTTCAAAAATATTATTGCGATCATCTTCCGTAAATTTATTTGCACATGAGTTACCACATTTTTTATTTATACAAGGGTTTGGTTGTATAGATTTCCCTACAGCAGCCTTACGATTTTTTTTTGCTAATAGTCGTTTTGGTAAAGGTTTTATTTTCCTATATCCTCTTTTACCAACACTTGTTTCTTCTTCTATTGTTTGAACTGACTTATCTTCATCCGAATCACTAGACGATGAGGCAGGTTTCCATGAATCTTCGCTATCAATAGAGGCAATGCTGTCGTGTGTCTCCAAATTCTTAGACATATTTAGTTCTTTTTGGTCAAACAGTGAACTGGTGCTCGGCTGTATTAATTGATTAATGAAAGCTGGCATAGTAGGATCATAAGTTGTTAAGTCTTTTATGTTCTGGTTATCTAAATCCATTAAAGTGTAAGTATTCTCAGTATCTGAATCACTGTATTCGACAAGTTTAGTTTGAGGTAATGGTGTTAAAAATGCGTTAGTATTGAGCTCAGAATTTAAATCGGTATCACAAATATAATCGATCAACAAAGGTGATGTCGTATCAGTTAATATTGGGTCCATGTCAATATCGTTGTAGCTGTCTGTTAGTAAGAATTGATCTAGAGCTGGGGCCTTATCTTGCTGTATGTTCTCGGGAAAAGCAGTTCCAGGATTACTCTCTTCTGATATGGGAAGTGGTGATATTAACTCCATAATTTTCTTCATTCGTGACTATAAAAAACAAATAATAACTTAAAAATAATCACTTAATAATAAATAAAGCATTAATGGACAGACGTAGGCAGTGACCTACTACTACGACTGCTTATTTTATACCAGTGGTGCCCTCGCTTTGCGTTGGTTAATAAGATTTCGCATGGGAATTTCGGGATAAAAAGTACCTATCCACATTATCCCTGATGAACCCAGGGATAATGTAGTATTCTAATGGTTAAATGGAAGAATAGTACACAGAAGAATAGTACATGGAACAAAATCGTACTGGTGTTTAAGTTTTCCCCAATTCAATTACCAAAATTAAAACACAATACGTACCTTAGCTGCAGGAGTCGACATTGCTGTTTTATTTGCTGTTTTCGAGTTAACTATCTGTACTTTATTTAAAACACAATAAGGAAACAATAATAAATACAATTTAAAACGATATTATGGCTGAAACTGTTTTTTTTTGCTACAATTCAACGAGAACGATGTTTTTGTCGCATAACTTGCACGGAAATAAACAGGTCACGACAGGTTTGTTTATAGTAAACGCCTCATAGTCTGTCAGCAATGTCGGTTGCGATAACAAGTAGTGTCACTTGCGCTACAAAAAATTGATCGCAAGGCGCTTGCGATAAAAATGCTTGTTGTCGCTTACGTTATGGCTTTAAAAATATATGTATTTACGATAATTTTAGCACTTGCTACAACTTTATAACGGTTAAATTTTTGCGGGAAATGTCAACAGGGATAGATCCGTTATGGTTTAAAATACTACTTACGATAAAAAAAGCATTTTCTACAAAAATGTCGCTTACGATAATTTGGCGGTAACGGCTCGATATTATGCGTGATACTGTAGACTTATGAACACCAGCTGTATCGCCAACGCATCTTTGGAATGAACCACAGGCATAGTATTCTAATGCAATGAGTACTTGCTGCACTGGAGTTACTGCTTTATTTCTGAAAAATAAAGATTCCATATAATAATTAAACATAATTGAGAGCATTTCAAAAATATGGCAACAAACGCCCATAGGTAGGTAGTACCTATAGGAGCTAAAATAGGTATTTACCGTAATAACCTCTTTCACGGCAGTCACAAAATAAGTAGGTAAGTAAAAAGTAAATACTGTGCTAGACATAAGGAAACTTACTTCATCGTAGGATGCTCTAACCAGCGATGCAATCGTAAAGTCAGCCACCAAGCTACGTTTTTAGAGACTCGAAATCTTGCCAAGAAGCATTCGTCGTTCCATGTGGAAAAACGATCGGCTCTAGGTAAATACACTTTTCTTTTTCTATTTACACTGACAAGATCATCGCTTTCGTCTTCAGAACTGGTTTCCGCGAGTATTTCTTGGAGCAGGGACATGATGTTTAGTGGTTATATTCAACGCGTTTGACAGTTGACGGATAATTTAACACAAACAATAGCACTAACCAGCGGAAAGTGAGCGGTTACAGTTACGGTTAAAGTTATGACGTCATTTAACTATTTGTCAAATGATGCAACTCATTTTCGGTCTAACCGATACTTTAACTGAAGTTTCGATGTTTGTTATTGTTAAAGTAAGATGGTGCAACCCAGCCTAAAAGTTTACATCTTTAACTCGTTACCAAATTTTATTCAGTATAGATAATAGTATAGTTCTTTTTATAACTTATTTGTCATAATATTTACTCAATTTCATTTTAACATCATATTATCCTATCTAATCAAGAAACCTCACAAATATTAAAAAATATGTTTTGTTACAACAGCATGTAGCTAGCCAATATTCATCTTTGTTGTGACATAACAATGTAATCGTTGATTACTGCGTTTTGAAGAGATAGACTTGTATACTGTTTTATTGTTATCTGCATTAACTCAGACCAAAAGTAAAATTAAATGTATTTGAGATATTGTACAGATTAACAAAATGTACTCTTTCTAACTGGTACTTATTTGTAAGGTAAACTAATAAAATAAAAATTGGTCATAAGTACTTACGTTAAAATTTTATTGTAAAGTAAGGAACAAAAAAATAAATAAATTTAAAGTAATAAAAATAAGCTTAGGTAAAAGTTTCTGAAGCAGATTCGTCCAAATCTTCGGTGATATTTTCATTGACCAGCAAATCTTCATAAAAGCGATGCCTGGATTTTGGCATAAATGTTAATAGTTTTATTAAGTTATCCTTCTTTTTTTTTTTTAAATACCCTCTGCTTCAGTTCTTCTTGCTACATTCATAAACATGTCAACTTCTTTTCCTACAGTATTCATGATTTCTTTCTTAAATGCTTTAGTCAAAACATCGAGCTCCTTGAAATCATCAGCTTGGTAATTATTTTTTACGAACAGTTTAGGTTGGCCTCTTCGGAATTCTACAATTTTAAAACTGGAAATGTTGCAATTTCTAGGGAAAACAGTTTTCAGTTCGCTTTTAAATAGCATAACTTTTTGTGGTCATGTACATGAGATGTCAAATTTTTTCGAGACCTTTTAAACGTCACAACGTAATCATCTAAATCATACAAATTACCCGACTTGTTAATTTTATTGGTTATGGCACCATGAACACTGTCAGCTGACATGTAAGTATGACCAGGCTCGAGATATTCAATTTTTATAGTTTTGATCTCATTGCAGCAATCGTTGATGAGTCTCAGTAGCGCCGAGTATAAAACTTTATTTTTGTTTTGCGCGTTGCAATTGTCTGCATATAAAATTACCATTTTATAATCTCTGCAATACATTTTTATAAACAGAACATATGCCGTTGCTACATCAAATGCTTTTCGACCAGATTCACCTTCATGCCACAACATCGCCGTCGCCGGCTTATTTCCTTTACCTATCCCGGCAAAGGTTTCATTGAAAAGGTTCAGTTTTCGGCTAAAGAAAAAAATCTTTATTATTTAGTTGTGGCATGGTTATACATTTTTGCATATCTACGGTAAATATCGCGATCCCCGAGTTCACTTTTTCAGCATCCTTGCTGTCCGCATTCATGTGAGCTCTTGAAATATTTTTATTGTCCAAATGTTGCGGATACAGAAAACAAACTTCACAATTACATTCATGGCATGAATGGTCCGTGACATTTTCATCTCTAGGTAGCGACGCACGACGCATAAATGTACGGTAATTTAGTTTTAGTGCGGGTGCACACTTCGGCTTGCACATAGTCTATTTTGTGAGAAAGAAGGAAGCGAAGACCGATGAATGACAACCTGTTATGTTCATCAAACATGAAGGGGACTGCATTAAAATTCCTCTTTGAATCAAACGTTTTATTTTTCTTGCATTTACAAGTTTTAAAATTGATTTGACACGCGTACATTTAAGGCTCGAGCAGACCGGATGCGTATGCGTGACTACGACGTTACCACGTTGTAGTCACACGCGTAGTTACGGCGTAACCCGATGTCACACCGAGTTACGCATACGTCTACGCTTACGCTTACGCAATCGAGCTGAGTACGCAACGCAGGCCCACGTGCCCGGCTGCAGCAGCCATATTTTATTTGACTGTTTTGGACGCTTATGTTGTGCACGATGTCTGACGAAGATTGAGTATATGGACCTAGTAGTTCATCTGACGAGGAAGAAGCAATATTACTACTATTGTGCCAGAATACTTCTGCGTGTGCAAAAAGAAAATGGGTCCATGATATAAATGAAAGAAGAGAAACACATAGTGAATATCATAACCTTTGCCGTGAACTCGAATCGTATGAGGATCGCTTTTACTTGTATTTCCACATGTCAAGAAGTTCTTTTGATGAATTGCATGATTTAGTGAAACCACATATATTTAAACTGGACACCAACTACAGGAAGGCGGTTTCAACAAGAGAAAGACTTTCAATTTTTTTAAGGTAACTTTTTCATTTTAAAATCAAATAACAAATTAGCAGATAAAACCAAATAAGAAACAAAAAATATGATAATTTGCACCACCCTTAAACAAATAGGTATCTTAATTGTCTTGTTTTTCAATGGAATGATAATAATTAACAAAAAAAAACTGATAATTTACACAATCTTTAAACACATAGGTATCTAAGATGCATTGTTTTTCAATGGAATGATAAGAATTTACTTCTTCATTAAGAAATGAAACTAACTAATGAAAATAATATCTAATGTTTAAATGAAATATGCTTCCTATTCTGAATCATGACACTTAATATGATTGTTGGAATCGTCAAAACTATTGCGACTCATTCGAATTGTGATTCGTTACATCTATGGCTAGAAAGGCGTCGTGTTGAGGTGGTTCATGAGAAGTTCCTTCCGCTATTAACACAGGTTGCAAAGGTTGTTGTTCTTCTGTTATGAAAATGGTTTCAGTAGATCCATCAGACATTACAGAATAAGCAGGTGACAGGGACATTAGCCACGATGGTTGTTGGTTGGTCGTTTGGTTTCGTCCTTCATTTGTTGAATTATTTTCAAATTCGTCCAATTCAGCATCAGCAAACAATTTTGCTAATGCCACTTTTATTTTACCTTGATTCCGCACTGATAATTTTTTAAAAGATTTAGCATAGCTCATGAACAAGTGGTCAGCGTCATCCCATTCTCTTTTCTTTTTATTTTTAAGATAATCAAGGACTCTATCGGCGTTGTCAACCAAGTTACGGCTTTCAGTCTTTTTTTTCGTTGTACGTGACGCTAGCGACGGTGATGGCTGTAAACTAGTTGTTGGCGGATGCTGCAATTGTGTTGAAGAAGGTAAATCAAGTGTTTCTAATAGTGATTGTGACGAGTCATCAACATCAGGTTCAGTTCAGTTCAGATAATAGTATTTTTCGCTTGGTCAAATGCGTCCACTATGCGCTGTTTTAATTGTTCGGCACTTGTTGGCTCACTAACGTACGTCCATGAGCGTGAGATCAGGTGAGCGTGGAGACCATGCCATGGGGCCGCCTCGACCAATCCACTGACTCCCGAACTCCTCCGTCAGGTACTCACGCACTGCGCTATGGCAGTGCGGAGGCGCGCCGTCTTGCTGGAACCAGAGGCCTCGTAAGTTGGCTAATGGAATGTCATCTAACATTGAAGACACCATTGTCCGAAGCAAAGTTAAATAACTTTCGCCATTAAGACGCCCCTTCAATAAAATAAGGGCCAAGGATAGTATCGTTTAGGATTCCTGCCCAGACATTTTTACAGAATACCTGTGTTGAAAGGAGTTCTCCTTTTTTAGCATTGGATTTCGCAATGACCACCAGTGTTCATTATTGGTTACAAAAAAAAATACAACTACATGAAGGTCCTACTACACAAATACAATTCTTTTTAGGAACCTTCTTAACAACTATGTAATATAAATTTTTCAAAAAGTTATACATATCAAAACTGTCGTTATCGAACTGATGGTTCAATAACTCTTCTAAAACCTTAACACTATCGTACACATCATAATAATATTCCGACACACAATTCCAAGGAGCTACATAAATCAACTCAAGGTTATAGCACATTGTACCGTTACCGCAACTGCACAGCTGCAGCACGGCGTCGCCTCGAATTTAGGCTACGGCTAGCTGCCAGCGCGCTAACTACGCGTTGTCCGCAAGGGGCAAGCTTGCGGTCCCCGCGCCGGTCGCGACGTGTAAGCTCACAGTCCGCGAGGTGCAAGCTTGCTGTCACCGCGAACTCAATATTGTTATATGGCATTTATAATTGAACACGCCTAGGACTTTCACGTTTTCATAATGTCTCGGTTTACATTGCGCGAACTAGCAATAATCGCTATTGCTCTCGACGAAGAACAGAAAGAAGAAAAATACAACTTTCAGACAGGCGATACCAGCAGAGGAAAAATTGGCAGTAACATTGAGGTAAGTAATTTTAAAGTCGCTTACAATGAAATATTATATTTATTAAAGTGATAATTATTATTAAGGAAATTACAAATTAGTTAAAGTGTCTCCGTGAGCTTCCGACTCAGCAGCTTCATTTATGGTTTGAGATTCGGCAGATTTAGAGTTTGCGTTTTTGATGTCTCTGTATTATAGGAAGAGGAATATGAAACTGTATTGTAGCCAGAGGGGCCAGCAGATCCACTATTGTAGTAATAGTTTTGCTGTTGAATTTCTTGGATTTTTGCTTCAGAAACAAATTAAATATTTTCGTTTTCAGAATCGCCTGATCATAAGCGGTCAATGCAGAGGTTGACCTGGCATTGTATGCATTTCCAAATTGTCCGGCTGTCGACCTTCCGCTGAGCGCACAACCAGCACCGGGTTTTCTTGGAACCAGTCCGCATCGGGAAATGGTCATCTTCCACAATACACCTATTAGCACCGCTCCTTTTATTCATTTGCATCGGCATCGTCATCGAGGTCAAGTCAAGTTGTCTGTGTGCCTTTAACAAGTTTTCTGCCAACAATGTCCTGAAGCGTCTATGCGAAATATTCGCGTTTTTTGTGGCAAAAATCACAAAGCAATTAAAAATTGCGGCGTTGTATAAACGCTGAAACAATTTTTATACCAAACGCGATTCCGGCTTCGTTCCATCGGGTGAGCAGACAGAAATTGGTTTTTTATGTCTACTCCCCCCATGCTCTTGTTATACTCCAAGACAATGTTTGGTTTATTAGTGAGTCTGTTGTACTTATTTGCGGTTCCAACTCGTAGTAGATGGTATGTGGAAATCATACTAACTAAGTTAGAATCCCGCCATACCATCACTGACAAGTCGGAACAGTAGATGACCACTACTTCACCTGGTCGCAAGTTGGTCTTCGTTAAAGTCTTTAGGGAGTCTGGAACAAACTCCCGTTTCAGTCCTAAAGTCCCGTAAACATCTGTCTTCTGTCTTTTAAGACATCGCGCTAATAACGGACTATTATAAAAGTTATTCATTATTAGCGTATGTAGGATGGTCCGGGGATTTTAAGTAAACATGGTGATTGTTTTTATTGAGCATTATATTGAGAGATAACATTGGATTTTTATATTGCACCGCAAAACACAAACATTTCTTAGTAGCCATCTTTTATGCAAGGGTAGAGATGTGCAATTCAATAGTGTTGTGCAGAGTGTTGCCACAGATACAAAATGTTAACACCTTTTCCTATTTTTTTAAATTTAATTATTAAACAATTTTGAAAAATATTAATATAAACTTAGTGTTTTATGGCAAGATTCTGCACTACATTTATTTTACTTACATTACAGTAATTATGTATGTAATATATTTATGTATATCTATCTATTTCTATATAATAATGTGTATGTATTATATTATGTTTCAGAATAAAATTAACAATACTAACTTCCTATTATGGCGGTTCTCTTAAAATTAATCATAAGTTTTACAGTACAAATGTTTTATTTATTTAGCTTAGAATAAACTATGTATTAAGTTTAATGTAACATTTTATTAAAAATTTATTTACTGTATGAATCTGTTACAGTGAGCTTCAACAATAATTTTACCAAGTGGTTTGGTAAAAATATCAGCTACTTGCTGATCTGTAGGACAATAATTAACAATAATATTCCCTTTTATAAAATGTTCATGAATAAAGTAGTATCTAACATCTATGTGTTTTGATCTTTTATTGAATGATCCTGTCTTAATTAATTGTATAGAACTCTGGTTGTCTATATTCAGAGTTATGTTAATTTTACAATTAAGTAATTCACAAAGTAATGATTTTAGATACAATGTTTCTTTACAGCAATCAGCTGCAGCAATGTATTCAGCTTCTGTGGATGATAGTGTGACTATTGGTTGTCGTTTGGAACACCATGATATAGGTCCATCAGATAACATTATAACAAAACCTGTGGTACTACGTCTAGTAGTTACATCATTATTTATTTATTTATTTATTTATTAATAAAGGTTTACCAACAGCTTGTGTGTACAAAATATTTTGAGTACAGGTTTTACTGTCTTGGACTTACACAGTCGCCAATTACAGGTTAACCAGCATTCACAAAGAAAGTGATAAGTTAATAACACAAAAGAGTATAAAATTGAAACCGAGTGGCTCTAGAAATGAAATAACTAAACTAAAATAAACAACTACGCAATTAAACTCCCTAAACTTAAGAGCATATTTGGCTTACGAAATATAAAATTCAAGAATAAAACAGCATCGCTATAATTTAACTAACTAATTATATGAGAAGAATAAAAAAGACATAAATAAAGAAGAATTAGTAAAATAAGATAAAAAGTTGTCATTCATTCATACTAACATAAGATAATATTCTGTTGTGATTTTCGGGAATTAAGTAATTGGGTTTTAAAGATTTTTATGGAATCATGGTGAATGTCAAGATCAGGTGAGGATTTAATAATAGAATTCATCTCTCTACTGAGTCTGTTAAGTGGCGAGTTTACCCCAATATTTGTGTTTGATCCATGAGTATTGAACAAGTTGGTTATAGGATATCTAGGCATATTGAATGGTACTTTTAGTCCGATACGCTTAACTAGTTCACTGCTGTCCAATTTATTATTTACTAATTTGTACAAAACATGAGATCTTGTATCAGTCGACGGTCGCGCAGACTATTTATTTTATACGTTTGAAGACGTTGTTCATATGGACACCGGGGAGATATTTCACTGAAGGTATATGCTAGGTATTTTGTAAAGGCCCTCTGGATGCTTTCGACTCTTTGTGAGTGTACTGCATAGTGGGGATTCCACACCACGCTGGCAAATTCTACGTGGCTGCGAACTAAGGCGTTATAAAGTACAGTTTTTGTTCTTACCAGCTTAAATCCTTTAGTATTTCTCTTAAGAAATCCTAGCAACCGTGCAGATTTCGTGACGATGTTGTCGATATGGCTTCTGAAGTTAAGTTTACTGTCCATGATTACGCCAAGATCGCGGACCTCATTAACTGTTTCTAATACTGCACCTTTTATTTTGTATGAGACCGTATTGGATTGCTTTTTCCTAGAAAATCGTATGTGGTTACATTTTGTTACGTTAAGCTGCATGTGATTCAGGTTGCACCAATGCTCAATTCTGTCTAAATCCTCCTGAATTAGGGAAGCATCTACATCTGTGGTGATAGTTTTGTAAATTTTTAGATCATCGGCAAACATTAGGTATTTACAGTGTTGGATTTGATCTGTAATGTCATTAATGAAGAGCGAAAACAGAACTGGTGCAAGGTGAGAACCCTGAGGAACTCCTGAATCAGCATAGTACGGGTAAGATTCATAACCATTAACAACAAGAATTTGTGATCTACGGCATAAATAAGATGAAAACCAGTTTAATAAAGAACCATGTATACCATTGTATTCTAACTTTGATAGAAGCAGAGAATGGTCAACTGTATCAAACGCACTGCTAAAGTCTGTGTATACAGCATCTACTTCTAATCTTTTGTCAAGAGCTAAGGTTACGTCAGAAACAAACTCAACAAGGTTTGTTTCTACGCTGCGACCAGCTTTAAAACCATGCTGACTTTGTGAAATAATTTTATTAATGTGGTGAGTAATGATTGGACAGACAAGAGACTCAAAGATCTTGGAAAAACATGATAATATTGAAATAGGACGGTAATTTTTAACATTAGCAGGATCTCCTTTCTTGAAAATCGGCACTATTCTAGCGGTTTTCCATACTTCAGGGAAGATTCCTTCGGCAAGTGAAGAATTAAAAATTAACCGCAACGGAAGGGCAAGTTCATGGCAACAGCGTTTTATTAACAAGGGTGGTATGGAATCAGGTCCAGCCCCTTTGAAAGCATCTATGAGTTGCAGCTTGTTAAAAATTTGCATTTCCGTAAACTTAATAGTACTTATGACAGAGTCAATACCTGAAAATCCATTGCAAGTGTTGTTAGTAGTAACTGGGTTTTGACTAAAAACAGACACAAATTGATCCGCAAAAAGGTTAGCAATTTCAGGACCACTACTAGTGACCCTATCATTTATAAACATGTCAGCAGGTATGCAAGATTCCCCACGACGTTTATCTTTTATGAAACGCCAGAAAGCTTTAGGGTTTTTGGGAATATCGTTTTCAATTTTACTTTTATATGTATTGTAACAGTTATTTATTAATGTATGGCAGCGACTGCGAAGTAATTCAAAGGTTAGTCTGTCTCGGGGATTATTATATTTGCGGTATTTTTGTCTAAATTTCTCTTTTTCAGACAGGGCTCTAATAAGTGAGGCAGTATACCAAGACGGGTATTTAGATTTTTTCTTATTATATTTGGGTACAAAATTATCAATAGCGCTCTGTAGCACACTGTAGAAGGCGTCAACCCTTTCATTAACATCAACACATTTATGGAAGGCATCATACCAATTTATACTTTTGAGGTAAATTATGATTTGTTCATAGTCAGCTTTAAAAAAGTTGTAACCGGACCGATATTTTGATTTTAATTGTTCTAGATTTGACAGTGAAATAGATATAAGCAAGTTTGGATGATGGGAGTCCAGTTTACTAAGCAGGTCATTAGGCTTAGTAACTATTACATCTGATATGTTACTTAATACTAGATCTAAAAATTTGTTTTCTGCATTATGGATGGTATTAAATTGGTGGAGTTCATTAACTGACAAAAAGTCTACAAAAAAAAAAAAAGTCTACAAATGAGTAACCCAGTGCGTTTTCATGGTTTGATGGCGAAAGATGTAGGTCATCATCTCTCCTGTTCCACTCGATAAAACTCAAGTTAAAATCCCCAAGAATCATAACATCATCACCATTATTGAGCACTTTATTAACATTATTTAGGAAGCTCTGCAGAGAGTCCAGTTTGACAGGCGGGGGCATATAGATAACACATAGTGCAATTTTTTTGGTATTGTTGTTAACAGTTAACTCTATAGACAACCATAAATCTTCCAAATCACTTTCCCAGCTTTTCATTCGTACAGATTTAATTTTATTAGTAACAGCAACCATAACCCCTCCCCCATCTTTTCTGGATGCCTTAGAACTTAATCTATCTCTACGATATACTATGTATCGCGAGTCAATGAACTCTCCATTAGTTACAGTAGGGTTTAGCCAAGATTCAGTAAATGCTATTACATCATAGTTAGTAAACAAAATATTTTTATAGATATCTTCGGTTTTAGTTCTCATTCCACGAACATTTTGATAATAAATATCAAGCATTGCGGACACAAATAACGCAAAGAACACTTTTAGAAATACATAAGTTAACTTAATTTTAAATTGCTACATCTGTCGTTTTCATTAGCTTTAAGCTATCCTGATTGCGAATGTAGATAGGCTTCGAATAAATGTCTTTTCGTACAAGAATTCGCCCATTACGTATCCAGACAAAGTTATATGACATCTCCTTAGCCAATTTCCGTGTTGCCGCATGAAGTTGTTTGCTAGTAGGGCATAAATGCTCGCTAACAAAAATAGGCACTCGGTTACCAGCTATGTCTAAGTGATGCGAACACAATTTATCCGAGGGTTGTTTTTTGTTGAAGTCTCCTACAGCAGCCAGAAGATTGTCACGCTGGCGAGGGCTGCGGAGCTTAGCGATCACAGTGCGAGGACGGTTGCTCTCCTTATCTAGTTTGGCTACTCGTGTGATTTGCATAATATCACTTTCGCCAATGTCACAACTAGTTACCTTCCCAATCTTTTGTAGCGTTTGCACTAGGTTTTCAGATTTATCCTCAGGCAGACCATTAATTTCCACGTTGTTTTCGCGCATGTTTTGTTCTACTATACATAATCGTGATGTAAGTTCGCTAACACTCTGTTGGAGGGTTGCATTATCGTTGCGCAGTTGGTTTATTAGGGTATCTTTTTCATCAAAGCGTTTCCTGAACTCTTCAAAGTGCTCATTGAAAAACCCAAGTGAAACTTTGAACTCAGATATTTCTCCTTGTATGTTTTTTAACTGCTCAGTAAATAACTCTTTAAAAGATGACTTTAAAGCTGCGGCCAATTCTTCCTTAATTATATCTCTAAGATTATTTTCGTTTAAACATTGTTCCTGAATATTTGATATTGACATAGACTGCTTACTTTTCTTCCTTAGAGTCACATTCATCGCATCTAGTGGATTTATTTGAGAACCAAGAGTTTTAGGTATAGTATTGGGGCTTGATGTCCGTTTCCGACCTGGTGAACGACGGAGGTTCCCAGTATTAGCCGGGCGCGCAGGTGTTTCTGTGTTGTCGGTCTTTAGCTTTTTGCAGCAGCATTCGGGGCATTTCCAGGTAGACTTATAATCAAGGTCCATTAGGTAAAAGTTATTATTCGGTATGTTCACACAAAAAATGTCAAATCTCAACTTGCATTCGCAACAATCCAAAAATTCTAGATTTTTTATTTCATTGCGGCACCCAGTGCAGATTTTTAGGTTTGGTTCCATTATTATTTTAGGTAATTCCAAAAGCTAAAAAGGTAAAGCTTGAAGTCGTTGAAGAGCCAAGCGGCAAGCGAAAAAATTTTTGAAAGTAATTTGCTTATTACTCACGAACGCACACGAATCCTATTATGATGTAAGCACCACTAGATAGTCCGTAAACACAGCTTCACGGGGATATAAATCACTACTTATTATGGAATCTATTGACCACTTTTCTGAATATTTTAACTGAGCAAAATTTTAAAACAGTATTGTCACTTTGACGTGTCCATAGCTATCATTTGCGTAATCTGAATCAAAATAAGCATTTAACATATTAATATTTCCTCCTTTTAAGTATTTTATGCCTTTATCTATAGTTCCTGCTAAATATCTTAAAATTTTCTTTACTGCTATGACATCTGTCTGACTAGGGTTTTCTATTTTTTTACTAGCTTTATTTACTGCTTCTGCTATATCTGGTCTGGTTCTAGGTGATAAATATAACAATCCACCAACACATTCCCTATACGGAAAATTTAATCTGCTGTAATGGCATGTTTGTCTGTGTGTCAGTTTCTTTATTAATGTTACAAGGTATACTAGTAGGTTTAGCATCTATCATGTTAAAGTTTTTAAGTAAATTTTGAGTATATGTTTCTTGTTTTAATAAAATACCTGTGTCATCTTTACAAATTTCTAGACCAACAAAATTTTTAGGATTTTTGAATATTTTAATTTGAAATTGCGATTCTAGACAGTTCAGAATGTCGTCTAATTCTTTTTTATTCGGTGAAATAGCAAGTCCATCGTCTACATATATAGCAATTATTACATTTATTATTAGCAATTATTATTTTAGTATTGTCATAAACTTTGCTTGATAATTAACTCATTTTTGAGCACCGTTGGAATACGGAAATCTTACTAATGACAGTAATACTAGTGCGCCAAAAAAAATTTCACTGACGTGTTATCAGATGATTAATAAAATGTTAGTTTTGTTTTATCTTTCAACCTAAAGTTTTCGTAGTGATTTTGTTTTATTTGTGGATTAAATTGGTTAATTTGAAATTTTCCTACCTACTTAACGGGCTTAGGACCGGTAATAATACCTACCTTAGTTGGTGTACCGATCTACTAAGTGTAAAAATGATTTCTACGTTTAATGGAAATGGAAAGACGTGCTAGTTAAGTGTAAGTACGTGGTGATACTTTCGACTCTTAGGTATTATTCGCGTAATTAAAAATTTGAAATCAACTTATTTACACTAGTAAAATTGATTAAGCTAACAAAGTATTTACAAAATGTACAAATAAATAAATTACCTACTTAAGTTACCCGGAGATATTGTTTAAAGTGGCCACCATCACACTCTTCGCACGATCGAGCACGACGTAGCTGGTTTTCCTTCAGCTTACGTAACACTAACACATTCGTTTTTAAAGCGTGGAAAGCACTAATGATCCTTGCACGTAATTCTGTTACACTTGTCACTTCCTCCGTGCCGACCATAGTGAGGGGGAGCGCCGTCCTGCTGGTCTGATGTCTTCCTGCAAGGCTACAGGCAGGCCTACGCTGCCGCGAGCTTGAGCATGCCGAGGAACGTCAAACTGCCGATGATCCCGCAGTCTCTGTGTAGCAGCCAGCATGACGCTCTGTGATGGGGGTTCCCGATCGGGAAACATTTCCGTGAACAACCGGATGGCTCCACGTAGGCTGTCTCCACTGGTGGCATACAGGCGGACCATCTCTACCAACTCGACATTAGAATAGTTGTCAGACATCTTGCACATCGTACCTACTACGTCTCAACGATTTACCGAGAAGCGTAATTCGCAAAGCGCACGCACGCGTCGGTGACATCAAACACACTGATAGTTCAAAGGCCACGGGGGCGTGGCCTAGGAACATGCGCGGCAGAGTATCCGCACCGTGATTGGGGTAGGATTGATTACCTACGAATTGATCGTTGCGTATACGTTGTGTATGTATTGCTTGCGTTTGTTTGTGTGTGAAAGCGCGGTTATAGGGCTAGTAACAGACGGGCCGCGTTTAAATACGGCTGGTTCACACCTACGGATTTCCGTCAATAAGCAAAAAAAATAAAAATACCTACTCATTTTATCGTTGATTTGGGTCGAGAATCATTAGCATAATTACGTCCTTGAATTTGACGAGGTTGCAAATCAACACCTTGTATTTGAAATATCTGGTTTTATCTTATACCACATAGTCTAGTTTTACCCCTTTGTTTAAAACACCATGTTTTCAGTTCATTGCTTCTATATTCTCCTCCATTGTCGCATCTTATGCATGAAACTTTTTCATTCTTTTCTCTCTCTTTTTCTTCTATATACTCCTTTATTAGAGTAAAAGCTTCATTTTTATGTTTCATTAAATATGTTTTTGTGATATGGCTGTAATCATCCAAGATTGTTATGAAATAGAGGAAAAGGTGGTAATGTGGCCCCCTACTTTGTTTTTGAGACCTAATGTCAAAAATACTACTCTTATAAATCCAATAAGTACTTTACAGTGTTCCTTACCTATTCCTCTATGCATACCTGTCTGTAGAATAAATAAAATAACCACAGAATTATCAAAAAACTATGTATTTTAAAAAATGACAAATTTTACCATATGACATTAGGTGAGGGTTATATGGCACCTTGGGGGCCATACTAAACATATTGAATTTTGATGAACGTACACAAAGCAAACTTAATCGGTTTGCAGGGCACACCACAAAGATGTTGGTGTGCGTAAAATCAACTGGTGTATTACTTCGCCTATTTGTTAGTGTTTGCTTCACTATAGTATATGTATAATATGAGGTAAAGAATATGAAGCATCAATTTAACCCTATGACTAACCGGTGTCGTGGCATAGATGTGTAATCATTCGGCTGGTAAATCAAGTGTCGTAGGATCGAATCTGCGCCGCTGGCGTCAACTTTTTGCATTATTAAAAAACTTTTATTTTCATTTTGTTGAATTTTTATTGTAATTTACCTGATAATAAGAACATTATTCGAAAAAAAATATGGAAGTAAAAATTAAACAATTTGTATTAAGAAATCAACAACATTTATTGACTAGGTTTTTTTTTATATTATAATCACAAATTAAAAAGTTTTGTGCATGACAAATATTCTAAGTCGGACAAGAAATAACGTTACTTTTCTTATTCAAGTGGGTAATTTATTTATTAGTGAAATGAATAAACATGTTAATAAGATAGATATTAAGATACAGGTATCCTAAATTGTTATCTCACTAACAATAACATCACTCACATAAAACAAATCGAATTACCCCCTGATATTTTTATTAATATCCTATTGGTGCGCCTTCGCTATCTATGACTTATTCATGCACGAAGTAAATGTCTCCACTAGACCTGCATGGAAGAATATTTTTTTTTATGATAGCGCTCACCATCTTTTCGCCACAATATTTTGCGACCGTCCTTGTCTGATTTAAAACATTTTTCATCTCTAAATATAACTATATTATTGCACCAATCAAAATCTAAATATTCTCTTGCGAAGCGTACCCGGTTTTGCCTGTGAATATCTGACATTCAAATTTTCTTGGCTGGCCTACAACATTTCACACCAGCTGCTCGCAAGTGGTTTCGTACAGTTTGTAATGTCACGTCATGTTTAGTTGCCGTGGAACGAGTAGTGAGGAAGGGCTCAGCGGTATGCGTAGCAACTATATCAGATGCCAATCTGTGAATGCAAATCCAGCCTTTGGTCCCGGTCGGCAAGGATCAATGCTTCCCGAATCTGCATAACGATGGACCCACAATTGCACAGTCCTTCTCTGTGAACAATAATAAAATATTGTTACAAAAAACAACAATCAATAACATGTGGATTATTTAAACATATTAAACTTCTAAACATCATAATAACATTTTGTTACTCACCGATATCTTTAAACGTCTCGCAATTTCACTAATTGAAACATTTTGCTCATGCAAAAGAATTATTTCAGCTCATAAAAGTGTGGTTCAATGATTCATATTGATTCACAAATAAAAGCACTTCTCAAAAAACGCAGGGTATAATGTCTAAAAACGTAACGAAACCCCAATAGTCAATAGCATTATGACGATGAACTTAAACTACTAACTTAAACATGATTTGTCATTTTTAGAGGGTAGACAACTAATACATTCTAACCCAAATATAAAGAGACTTGCTAATAGTTAAGCAATAAATTGAACAAACAAATGTAAAATATTTTATTAAAACATACAAAAACATTAAGCTGTTGGCAGTCGGATTCGATCCTACGGCGCCGGCGCAGTAAGTAATTATTTATCGCACGCTCGACTAATGCGCCACGGAGACGATTGTATGATAAGCTAAATTTATGCGTCATATTCCCTGCAACATTAGTGACAAGAAATTTTATTGTGTGTGCGTGGACAACGGGTAGCAAACACTAATAAATAGGCGAAGTAATACACCAGTTGATTTTACGCACACCAACATCTTTGTGGTGTGCCCTGCAAACCGATTAAGTTTGCCCCGTGTACATTAACGGCAAAAATCACAAAAATAATATTCGCCTTCAGGGCCTGCACAGGCTGTATGGGCCCATAAATTGCAACTCAAGCACTGAATCCACTCTTCTCCAAGCCTATCGCTAGAATAGTTTTCACAAAATATACAGCTCGTATCTATACAACGTGTAACAGATTAAGCGCAATACCTCAGACACCCCAATTAGAATATTAAATTATAAGTCTAAAACAACACCCGTAATTAAATAAATTTAAACCAAACGTGGTCGCTTTTTATAAAATAGTTATCCTTACTAAACGCAAAACGTATGTGCAGCAACATGCCTACATACACACACTCATGCAATGTTAGCAGCCGACGCGACACGCACATTCGAGCGCCCGCCAGCTGACCATAGCTGTAGGCATTAGATGTGCGTTAGTTCAATGAACGAATTTTACTACGTACCTAAAATGTCACAGACTGATATTATGAATGAATAGGTAACTTGATAGGTACTTAATTGAGTTTACAGTGTAATGATTGATAATTTTCTAGCAAGTGTAATTATCAACATGAATCTAAGACTTTACGCTTAGTAGGTACTTAACGGGGATGCATTTACAACCGCGACTTTTTACCCGAACTACGAAACTAACGAAGGGCGAAGCGCCCGGACTCCGTGTGGCACACGCGGGTAAAAAGTATTTATCTCAAATGCGTAACTTTCGCGATATTATTAGCTACCTCTGATAAGCGTGTTTACTGCTAATTACGTGAAACAAAAATCAGTGCTTACAAGATTTTAATCACGAACAGCAAACTTCGCTGCGCCTACTTACTGTGAATATGGCCGGCCGGCAGCCCGGAGGTAGCGCGCGCGCGCTATCTCAAAGGGTCGCCGGTTTTGTGCATTCTATCTTTCACATTATTCTTACGGTAGGTACATTTGCAAAGGACGTAAGCTCGTAGGGACCAGAAAATTGTCTACTACCTATTTCGACATTACTCAACAAATCAATTAGTGAGACATGCGGAATACAAATCGGTCGTGCATTTCAATAAGCCTTATTATTTGGACGGAAGGTTTAAATTCTCTTACATCAACTGTTTTATTAAAGATCAACCAATGACAGCCGGGACCAACGGCTTAACGTGCTTTCCGAGGCACGGAATCATCTTTTTATCAGACAATCAGGTGATTCAAGCCTGCAATGTCCTAACCAAACTGGAAACAACTTCACAAAGTATGCTTCCCGTAGGAATCGAACCCACGACCACCGGGTCACAAGGCAAACGCCTAAACCACTCGACCACGGAGGCAGTTAATTCAAATGTAAAATGTTTTGATATTATTCATGTGCACGTGTGTATCATGGACCTAAAAATTAGGTTATGCATTTAAGTGTGTTTGTTCCATTTTAGCGGCGCCAACGGTGAGTGCCTAGTTCTAATGTAGGCATTACCTTTGGCCGTATGAACGATGGTTAAATTACCTACCGAACATTAGCTAGATGTGATATTGATAAGCGATTTGACCGTGTAGGTAATTTTTTTTTCTATTAAACTTTCACAGGCTTTGAATTTGGTCTCTACGCACCGCGCCGCGCGCCGCTGCTTCCTATCTTTCAAGATTGCACCCCCGCGAATCCCGCGATCCCTCTGATAAGTTCGTTGTGTTTAGGTAGGTCCAGTTTATTGTTTGTACTACAAAAATATGCAGAGACGAGGGAGTGTTAGAATACAATCGTAGATATTGATAGGAAGAAGTAGGTACTTACAGAACTGGACTATTTACACTTAACACTTAGGGGCAATGATGTATAACTTAGGGGTCTTTAATTTGCACTATTTCTGCGATCCACTTTCATTAAAGTACATGCCAACACGCGTGAAGGTACTCTCGTCCGTCCAAAGAATGTTCTGTTGCCAGTTCTCCAACAACCACCTACTGAATTCCAGTCGTGGCAAGTTGTCGGCCGGCGTTAGGTCTTGACACCGTCGAAGATGGTATGGGTGTTCACCATCAGCACGCAACGTTCGCCACACGTACATGTGACTGCAGTCGAACTGGGGTGCTGTTTCTCTCGAGCTGTCCTCTGGATGTTCGTCGAAAGGGTCGAGAATACGCTCTTGCAGACGAGTAGTCCGCACATTCGTCCCTCTGTCCAAAGCCGTATTAGGAAGGAACGTTCCCGAGTCCCTCAGTCGCTGAGTTGCAGCCAGCATCGTCCTGGCACTCACACTGCAGCCAAAACGGTCATTGAACTCCCGACAAGCTAACGCGACATTATCAAGACAGCGAGCCAGGGTTCTCACCATCTCCGTGTATTGTACGTTGGTGTACCGGAAAGCCATCGCGCACGGGATCAAAAATGTCACGGAAGTAAACTGAAGAACAACTACACTAGGTCGCTACCGGCGGATGACTAGCTTTTTAATGTTAGGTACTCATGTTATTCGGCGGTAGCGGCGGCGCGTATGTCGGCATTTCGCAGAAACGTCAAAGAGGTTGCCGACAAATGCTTTATTTCTTTGCAATAAGTTCCAAATTTCTTCAAATTCAATAATTTTATTTTGTAATAATGCCTAAAATTTGTTTGTGTTGTGTAGGGCTACTCTGATGACCGCACTAAGTTTGGTCGTGCATTCAAACAAGCCTTACTCATTGGAGATAAAGTTGAAATTCCTGTAAATTACCTATTTTATTTGACGCACACTACCTTAATTGTAAAATGCATTGATATTATTTACGTGTGTGTATTACGACCTGTGAGCGAAATACAAATAATGTCGTGCGTTTATGTAGCCTTTATTGCTCTGAGTTAAGGTTTCAATTTCCTTGAATTAAGGATTGTATTAATTTGTCATGTTACTGTGTTTCTAATTTAAGTCATTTAAAAGGCATTCCCGCGCGCTGCGCTCTGTGCCGAGTGGACGTGTTTTTTGTACTCACGAACATTTAATTTCGGCAAAATAGTCTAAAGTGCATTAATCTGTCCTAAAGTTACACCAATAGTTGCTCAACAAGACGTGTAACAAACAGTGAAAAAACTAAATCTGTGTACAAACTATTGACGGAGATACAAGCAAAACAATTTCAAAGTTTTTAAAAGTGAACGAATAAATTTCTTTGTGTCGGTGTCGAAGTGGATTGACC
The DNA here is from genome assembly GCA_950022335.1 of Eurois occulta. Classification (NCBI taxonomy): domain Eukaryota; kingdom Metazoa; phylum Arthropoda; class Insecta; order Lepidoptera; family Noctuidae; genus Eurois; species Eurois occulta. The sequence goes on along the minus strand of OX465500.1, from coordinate 14,757,668 downwards.
TTTGAACGGGTCAATGACACTCGTCTGGGTTCCCTAAAGTATTAGCAACAGAACGCCTAATTTCACCGAGTTACATAGAGCTTCGGTGGTCGTAAGGCGTAAGCCGGCCGCCACCCGACAGCGTGTGAAGTCTCAAGTTCGAGCCCCGCATCTAGCAGCACTTTTTGGAAGTTTTAATTGTTTCAATTTGAACAAAGATTCATCCGATACAGAGAATAGCACACTTAAACGTGTTGCAAGGCGCTCCGCTAAGAATAAATATTTTCTGTTTATTTATTAGCTTTATCGGTACAGTTTTGCGCCAATAGAATAGGTCACTGGTTACTACACGTTGTGGTGAAATAATATCCACGAGAACTTCATTAATTTCGAAGAAATAAGCAGTTTAAAACTTGAACGAAGAAACAAAGCACCAAACAACAGTGAGTCACACTACGCGCGCTACTCCTATTCGTCGGTCGGCGGTGAGTCAGAACACACGAAACGGCTCGGTGCGCTACCATATATGGTTACAAATCCACAATTGCTACAATTGCCCCGCCCACCAATACACAGGTACGAAATAGTGATCGCGTATTTCGCCACTGCTCTATATGTCGAGATAGCTAACAGAAGTCTGGTGCGACACCGCATTGATGGGAACACAAGTTCAAATCCGAGAACCAGCTTTTCTTTTTGCATTTTTATTTTATTGATGCTTGCCTATTTTGTTGATGTGCTTCTTTTTTTAGAAGCAGCTGCTTAGTTTTTGCCATAATTCACATATTTTTGAATTAATTTTGCGCTTTTTCACTAATAACAATTAAACATGGCTGATGACACACCTCCGACAAATAAGCACGAAAAAGCTACTCTGCTGCGTAATGTTTCGACCACCAGAGGGAACAAAAGGCAAGCTCTTGGGTCCCCACCTCAGGCGACTACTGAAAATGAACTATCGCGAGATGATGTTCGCGAAATTATCCAGGAAGTTATGAAGACTGAATTATCGATGATGTTGTCTAAACTAAATGAAACCATCAACACAATACTACATAGAGAGTTGCAGCCCATCAATGCGAAAATTTCTGCCATGGATGACTCGATGAAATTCATGAACAGTCAGTATGAGGACCTACTAAAGGAGCATGCGTCATCTCAGGAGACCATTATGGAACTGCGGAAGGAGAACCTTGAAATCAGCAACATTGTGAAGTCGCTAAATGCTCGTGTAGATCAGCTGGAGCAACAAACTCGATCTAACAACATTGAAATTCAATGCGTACCTGAGAAGAAACACGAAAATCTCTTTGATATTGTGTCAGAAATTTCTAAAGTTGCTGCGTGTGTTGTGGAAAACAGAGATATTTTGCATTGTACTAGGGTTGCCAAACTATACCCTAATAATACTAGACCACGTTCAATAGTTGTACAGCTGGCTTCCCCTCGACTTCGTGACCAATTCCTGGCGGCTATTGTTAATTTTAATAAAAACAATAAGGATAATAAGCTGAACAGCGTGCACCTCGGCTATTCTGGGCCAAAAACACCAATCTTCGTGACTGAACATCTGTCCCCCACATACAGGGCTCTGCACGCTGCCGCAAGGATCAAAGCCAAAGAACTTGGTTATAAATTTGTGTGGATTCGAGGTGGTAAGATTTTTATGCGTAAAGTAGAAGACTCGGATCATATCATGGTTAGAAACATGGACACTTTGAATAAGTTGAAATAATTTTTAACTTTCATTAACATTATCTTATTGTAGTCGCAGCTTTGGTATCAATTATAGTTAAAATTCTCAGCTCATAATATTAATATTTATTACCAAAACACAAGAGGTCTACGCACGAAGACTCATAATTTTTGTCGTCAATTGTCTTTAGAGAACTATGATATTGTGATTTTAACTGAAACATGGCTGAATAATAGTGTTTTCAGCACGGAGCTTTTTGACGATCGGTATATAGTATATAGAAGAGATAGAGATGGTAGAAAAAAGGACGGGGGTGGCGTATTGATCGCTGTATTAAAAACAATTAACTCAAAACGTATGGTTCAGTGGGAAAGTCAATGTGAGGATCTTTGGATAACTATAGAGGTACCGTTTTTAAAATCTATTCGTCGAATGGCTCTGTGCGCAGTGTATTTACCACCCCCTGTGTTACGTAGTAGTTTGGACAATTTTTTGGACCGCTGTAACGTGGTTCTTGAACAGACAAACTTGTGCGCCTGTATTGTCGGTGACTTTAATTTGGGTAATATACAATGGAATTTGGTATATGACGCAGAAAAAAATTATACTCCTCCTGGCAGTGCTAATGTACTAACTGACTTTATTCACATGCATAAATTGTCACAACTTAATAGCATCCTGAATGTGTCTGGCCGAATATTAGACCTTGTATTAAGTAATGTACCCACCGGTAGCGTTACTGCGGCCCTAAATTCCCTCAGCACCATTGATGTCCATCACCCCCCCATCGAAATCCTGATTATAGCGAGTGAAGAAACCCGACTTCCATACAATCCTAAGACTACAAAAATTAATTATAATAAACTTGATTACACGAAAATTTGCGAGAATCTAAACGATATAAACTGGGAACAACTGTTTGAAAAAATGGCTGATGTTAACGAAATGCTACGAATGTTTTATGACAGGCTCCTGCATATTATACACATGCACGAACCCTCTAAACCCACTTTTAAACATAAAAAATATCCTCCTTGGTTTAATAAAAGCTTAATAAGAGCTTTAAAAGAAAAAGAAAAAATTAGATCTCGCTTCAAAGTCTATAAGAACCCTAGGGATGAAATCGAGCTCAAATTATTAGGCAAACGGTGTTCCAAGTTAGCTACTGATAGTTATAATGAGTATATTAGAGACATTGAAAATGAAATACCTAAAAATCCGAACCGCTTCTGGGCATACATTAAAGATAAAAAAGGTGGCTCTAGCTCTTATCCAGCCACAATGACTAATGGAACCGTATTTACATCAGATGGTCCAGAGATTTGTGAAATGTTCGCGTCAAATTTTTCCACCGCTTTTAGTAGCGCGACAGTGACCCATAGTGAACCTGAGTCCGTTTTTCTTCATAATATGAAGAATAACAGTCTGCCACTAACAGCACCTGTGATTGATCGCGATAGCCTGTTGAACAAGCTCAAACTATTGGATATTCGTAAAGGTGCTGGGCCTGATGGTATTCCGCCAATATTTATTTATAAATGTGCTCCCGCTTTGGTATCCCCTTTGACACTAATATTTAACAAGTCTCTTAGCTCAGGTGTTTTCCCTGATTTATGGAAAAAAGCAAAGGTTATTCCAATTTATAAAAGTGATCAAAAGGATGACATTAAAAATTATAGACCGATCTCTATCTTATCAACCTTGGCTAAGGTTTTCGAATCCTTAGTTTGTCCTTACATTCAGGCACATTTCAAATTGTATTTGAGCTTTTCTCAGCATGGTTTCGTGGGGTCTAGGTCTACCTGCACTAATCTGGCGACTTTCACAGAAATGCTATCGGATGCCATTGACTGCGGCAAGCAGATTGACGTGATTTACACAGACTTTAGCAAAGCCTTTGACCGCGTGCCTCACCATATACTTCTATCGAAGTTATCTGCGTATGGAATCACCGGTACACTTTACGACTGGCTTAGGTCTTATCTCGAAAATCGTTCCTTCTTTGTCGCAGTTAATGGTTTCCAATCGGGAACCTACAAAACATCATCAGGGGTCCCCCAAGGCTCACATGTTGGACCAGTTCTATTTATTATGTTTGTTAATGATATCCCGCACTGCCTAAGATTCTCAGAATGTTTTATGTATGCAGACGATCTTAAATTCTCACGGATAATCGAATCTGAAAACGATTGTACATTACTTCAGAGGGATGTGGACTCGTTGGTTAAATGGTGTAATGATAATGAAATGAGCTTAAATATAAAAAAGTGCTACCACGTGAAATACACTCGAAAAAAGAAAGCAACTGCTAGTGTATATCGCGTGGGCCCTAACGTTATCCAAGAGGTGGATCAAACAAGGGACTTGGGAGTTGTTTTCGACAGCGCCTTGACATTTGTACCTCATGTCGAGGGTGTCATCAAAAGGGCTTCTAGAATGCTAGGTTTTGTCATAAGGAATGTTGCTGGTTTTAAGCGTAATCGGACGAAGATCTTATTGTACAACTGCATCGTTCGTAGTATCTTAGAATACTGCAGTACGATTTGGAGACCTCATTACTCTACGCACATTCTTCGACTGGAGCGAATACAAAAGAGATTCCTCTGGCATCTAGCCTATGCTAGCGGAAATACTAAAAGGATACGATCCTATGAATCCCGACTATCTTATTTTAAGATGGTCTCACTTGAGAAACGTAGAACAATCATTGACTCTTCCTTTGTTTATAAGCTACTCCGGTGCAAAATTGATTGTCCTCTACTGCTATCAAAGTTTCAGTTTCGTGCTCCTGCCAGAATCCCTCGTGCTCCTATAACTCCTTTACACCCTCCACTCCGCAGAACTATACTGGGTGCAAACTCTGTCGTTCCTCGTCTTTGCAAATTATTAAATAACAGCAGTGATCTTATTGACGTGCATTTTGACTCATATGCCAAGTTTCATAGAACAACTATATCAATTGTTTAATTTAATTTTGATTTGTTTTTGCTTGTTTTTACTTTTACTTTTATTTTAATTTTAACTTAAATTTTAATTTTGATTGTAACTTTGATTTTAATATTAATTGTGATTATAATTTGACATTTGATTCGGCTTTTAATTAATTTTGATTTTAATATTAATTGTGATTTTAACTTGACTTTTGATTTCGATTTTAATTTTGATTTTAATATTGATTGTGATATTAATTTTACTTTTCATTTAGATTTTAATTTGTGATTGTAATTTAGATTTTAATATTTATTGTGATTTTAATCGACTTATGATTCGGATTTTAATTAATTTTGATTTTAATATTGATTGTGATTTTAATTTGACTTTTAATTTCGATTTTAATTTATGTAATTTTGATTTCCAATTTCGCTATTATGTACAGTTCGATGTGTTTCTGTTTGCTTTTCGTACTGTAAATGTCATCACGTAATGCTTTTATAACTATTTATTTTAATTTTAGTTAAGTACTCAAATATTAATGTTTTATAATAGTTCAGTGCTTGTGGCACATCTTATTTGTTTATGGGGCATGCGGTGCTAACCTGTAATTAATTGTTACACTAACCTCGGATATTATATACTTACTTTAAATGTTATCAGTGTAAACAATTGTTGGTTGGCCAATTTAAAAAAAAAAAAAAAAAAAAAAAAAAAAAAGATTTTTCCGTCAAAATTTAACACATATTTTTGATGACGGAAATCGATTCAGAAGCCGATTCTGAACAAACTACTTTCAGGAATTGCGTTTATTCTGTTACACGTTGTATTTTCAGTCATCCTATCTGGATCGACTGGCTCGTCATACTTAGAGTCAGATTCAATAATTGCGTCACTTTCAGAGCTACTGCTGGATGTATCAACTCTCTGACGTCGAGCCCTGTTGCCACTGCCCATTCCACTTTGGTTTCGTCCATGACCGCGACCGCGCCCTCGTCCACGTCCACCGCCACGGGTCCCGCCCCGTCCACGAGTCTCAGCTAAACGCAAAGATTCGGTTAATTGATTTTTGTAAGGTGATGATGTGATCACTTTTGCTGTTGTAGATTTTCTTCCACGATTAGATGTCCTAGTCTTAGCCACAGGGATGGGCAGAATGTCTTCTGGCAGGATCAAATCAGTCGGCATCTCTTGTACCCCTGTAATCATTTCTGGGGCACCTTGGTCAGCCACAACACTTGTACTTTGACCCTCTGGATTGTGGCAAGACTGATTATTGTTTGATGCTTTCGTTATAAAATCAACATCTGTAAAAACTTGGGGATTGAATGGGTAAATGCCTGTAGCACGAAAACCATTCACTGCAATTTCCCCCGTAGTACACTTGAGATATGCTCGGCCAAAAAGTTCAGCAATATCGTAAGGTTTAAGCATTCGTTCAGAATGAATAAGAAACTTGCGAATCTCCTCACTGTAATGACTCTTAAGTGCACCCATGAACGTCTTGTCTAATGGCTGGAGTTTATGGGTCGTATGAGGTGGTAGACTGATGATAGTGACATGGTTTTCGCGGGCCAGCTCTATTACCTCTAAATTACGAGTGTGACTGTAGTGTCCATCAAAGATGAGCAACACTGGAGAGGCCTCTGTTGGATTTGTTTTTTCAATAAAATGCCTGAACCATTCGGAAAACAAATTTGATTGAATCCAACCAGATGGATGAACTCTACCTATGGCTCCGGGTGGCGCACCTTTCATCAAAAGATCCGTAAAGTTTTTTCTAGGGAAAATCATCATAGGCGGTACAAAGATACCTGATGCGCTTGTTATAAATTTGATGCTACACACATGTATATGTATATATGTATGTATTAATATCCACTGATTATCAAGCTTTGAGTGTCAGAATGGTTACTTGTTATTTACTGTGTCTAAAAGTATCTCTAAAAAGGTGTGTAGGGAAAAGGGTTTCTATCAAGAAAAGACACAGAAAGACAAGACTATTCATTTATTTAGATTAGGCTTGTCAGATATCTATCAAGCTACGTCCATTCGCAAACCTAGGTCTTCGTGGAGAAGAATGGACAAGAAACTCCACGGTAACAACTTTTAAAGTATTATGCCAGAACAATTATATATTCTCCTGGACCCTTCTCAAATTATAGCAATTTATCAGTGAAGATAAACAATAAGCAATATAATCCACATTATAACACATAATTCTAGCACATAATTATCAGTAACATTCATAGTATAATATCAAATAACTTACATAACTTGTAGATCTTTAAAGTAATACCAATTGGTTCCAGGTTTACACAGTTGGTATCTTCAATACTATGTCACTTTCAAACGTAATACTATACACATGGCACATACAATACACCACTCAGGGTAGGTCTTAACCCTTAGAACACTTGCAGCATAAAAGCCCCGAATTGGCGACAACCTCTATTTTTATACACGTCAAACGTCAAATACTCAGTACATCCTACCCGCCATAATAAACCAATGGCAAATGGTCACATATTATAGCTAAATAACTAATAACATAGACAACAATTAACAAATCCTCTTTAAGGGAACTATTTTAAATCTTCATTAGATAATTTACCAAACTAGTAAGTATTTATTTGTAATCTATTTGTTTAATCGGATAAAATATGAACATCAACTGATAGTTCAGAGAATTGATTGAAACAACTTGATATATTGAAATTGCAAGATAAGATCTGGGACACATTATAAATATCACTTAATTATTATTAATTCATTTTAAAGTAAATAAACATTTAACTTGATTATTCAAATATAACAAATGTCTTTCGTTTGGATACTAAGCCTTTTAAGCCACAATAAAAACTATTTCTATAAAATACATCGTAGTATAAAAATGTATATCAGGTTTATTTTAAATTAGAACCTTTCTGTTCTCAAGATATTTATTTACGATGAATAATTTAGTAATATTTTTGTAATGCAACGTCGCCATACGTCAATGTTATTTTACGTTTGACAGCCGACGTTGCTGGATCATTATTATTATTAATGTAGTAATTACTGAGAGTCTATAAACAGTCAGATATTCTCATATACATAAGGATATGCTATCACGGCCAGACTGACAAGTACTTCGCTCTCGAAGTACATTAGATACCCTTATTCTACAATTAAAATTTACTTTTGTTTTGCCAAGTGCCTATACGTGTCAAGTCCCCTCCACCCGCTGCTAGTGGGATAGACTTGCACCAAGCAAATGACCGACCAGCGGAAACAAATTTTATCGGTTACCTCGTCTTTTCTACAATTGCAATTTACTCTTGTTTTGCCAAATGCCTAGACGTGTCAAGTCCCCTCCACTCGCTGCTAGTGGGATAGACTTGCACCAAGCAAATGACCGACCAGCAAAAACAAGTTTTATCGGTTACCTCGTCATGCAAGTCCCATTCACCCGCTGCTGGTGAGATAGACAAGCACCAAGTAAACGATCGCCCAGCGGATTTTTACTTTTTTGCTTAGTCTTAATGTGCCATATCATTTTCGACACTTACATTTTCATTAATTAATTCACTTGACCAGAATCAAATAATTTTTTTTTTCTTTGGCTACTGAAATATTTCGTTAATTACCTAGACCTCGTAGAGCAAACGATCATTACGAAGGATAGAAGATTTTTATAAGGCGCTTTAAATTCAGGTGCCAATTTATCATTACGCCTATAATTAAATGATGAAAATGAAATGACCAAATAGTTATTGTTTGACCTTGATATCTATTTAATTTTTGACATTGATATTTATTTCACTTTGACATTGTAATACTATCTTTATTTCCATTCATTGTTTATGTATACTCAATTGTTATATTTTGCTTGTATTTTCTGTCTTAAGTTATGTTGTGTTTTGTTGATTTCATTATTCTTTTTTTTTATAATAATTACTGATTATGTGAAAGAGTGTACATCTCTGAGGTAGATTTTTGAGAAACTATTTATTATTAAGATGTCATGTAAAATGCACCAAAAATCACACTAATAAATAAATTGGATTCTGTGAGACATACACCAAATCTACTTTACGTTGTTACGACGATTGGCGTCGAAACCTTTTTTTTAAATTTTCTTTTATTTTTAATAGGCGTAGTCTAGCTATTTCTCGGCCAGCCTCTAAGTTATTTGGATTTTGTCTATCATTTTCGTCAGGTACGTCGTCTAAACGAGCTTGGGCAAACGGAATATTTGCGTCTACGCCGATAAGTAATCGCAAAGGGGCAAAGCCTGTGGATTGTTTTACAGTTGTGTTAATTGATTGTTATACTTTCCACAGAACGTTCGGCCAATCTGACTGTTCATCATCAGAATCTAAAGCTTCTTAACTTTTTTTTTTTTCAATTCAATTCAATTCAATATTTTTTATTGTGTTTTTTTTTTGTAATTGTTTTTAAGCCAAAGTAAAATAAGGGAACTATCAGTAACCTTTGATATAATAATTTACAAACAATATGATGTCTTAGTTTATCGCATCAAAAGAATATTTGTTTACCCACTTGATTAATTCAAGTACTAAATAGTCATTAAGTTTTGTAATTTATCTCAACATGATTTAACATTAGATAGAAATTTTCCAATATAAATAACTTGTGTATTATTCTCCAACTCATATTTGCGAGTATCAAGCATCGTACTACGTAACGTTTATACATCCTATTCTTAGTCTCATTTTAGTGATAGAATTATCAAGAAAATCAATATTGCCATTATCATTTAAACCATTCTAAGCCAAGCTTCAAATAAATAGTCTGAAACCAATCTTGAATATTTAACAAACTTCAATTTCATCATCTCATTAACTTAATTAAGGATGGAACTTATTTTTCTGTAAATTACACATTAAAATATTTTTTATGCAAGTACCAGACATAAAAAAGTTTTTAACTGAAGCTTAACTTTTAAACAATAATTTGTTAAATAGTTTACGTTAATAATTTACAGTAGTTTTCTGTAGGATTTTTCATTTCTAATTTTTCAGGTAACATATTAAAGCAGAGCCTCTAAAGGCCTTACCGAAATAAGCTATTTCGTACTGCTGCTCCATTTAATCCATGACATGGCTTCGAAACTGTTTCAGCAGCTTTTCAGTTCCACTGTCAGGGTCAGCAGCACGTAGTTATCGTCCTTGTTGAATCGAGCCGGCGATCCGCAGACGTCACAGCTTTCAGCATCACACCAATAGCTCCAACATTGATCATGAAAATATCAAAATGAAAACTATTAGAAATCATATTAGTAAGCCTGAGCACTATCCCACTTCTGATGTTATAAATTTGATGCTACACACATGTATATGTATATATGTATGTATTAATATCCACTGATTATCAAGCTTTGAGTGTCAGAATGGTTACTTGTTATTTACTGTGTCTAAAAGTATCTCTAAAAAGGTGTGTAGGGAAAAGGGTTTCTATCAAGAAAAGACACAGAAAGACAAGACTATTCATTTATTTAGATTAGGCTTGTCAGATATCTATCAAGCTACGTCCATTCGCAAACCTAGGTCTTCGTGGAGAAGAATGGACAAGAAACTCCACGGTAACAACTTTTAAAGTATTATGCCAGAACAATTATATATTCTCCTGGACCCTTCTCAAATTATAGCAATTTATCAGTGAAGATAAACAATAAGCAATATAATCCACATTATAACACATAATTCTAGCACATAATTATCAGTAACATTCATAGTATAATATCAAATAACTTACATAACTTGTAGATCTTTAAAGTAATACCAATTGGTTCCAGGTTTACACAGTTGGTATCTTCAATACTATGTCACTTTCAAACGTAATACTATACACATGGCACATACAATACACCACTCAGGGTAGGTCTTAACCCTTAGAACACTTGCAGCATAAAAGCCCCGAATTGGCGACAACCTCTATTTTTATACACGTCAAACGTCAAATACTCAGTACATCCTACCCGCCATAATAAACCAATGGCAAATGGTCACATATTATAGCTAAATAACTAATAACATAGACAACAATTAACAAATCCTCTTTAAGGGAACTATTTTAAATCTTCATTAGATAATTTACCAAACTAGTAAGTATTTATTTGTAATCTATTTGTTTAATCGGATAAAATATGAACATCAACTGATAGTTCAGAGAATTGATTGAAACAACTTGATATATTGAAATTGCAAGATAAGATCTGGGACACATTATAAATATCACTTAATTATTATTAATTCATTTTAAAGTAAATAAACATTTAACTTGATTATTCAAATATAACAAATGTCTTTCGTTTGGATACTAAGCCTTTTAAGCCACAATAAAAACTATTTCTATAAAATACATCGTAGTATAAAAATGTATATCAGGTTTATTTTAAATTAGAACCTTTCTGTTCTCAAGATATTTATTTACGATGAATAATTTAGTAATATTTTTGTAATGCAACGTCGCCATACGTCAATGTTATTTTACGTTTGACAGCCGACGTTGCTGGATCATTATTATTATTAATGTAGTAATTACTGAGAGTCTATAAACAGTCAGATATTCTCATATACATAAGGATATGCTATCACGCTCATGCAACAAACCAAAGTACATAGGGAACCTCGCTCTGCAGCAGTCAAAGCTCCTATCTGCTTCTTCCCTTTTTTTCCCCACCACCTGTGGTATTTTTGACTGCACAACTGTAAGCCCCGTCTCAACTGATAGAGACACTGCCTTTAAGGCCCAAAAAAGATGTCTCCGGTCACTGTTTAAACTTAAAACTACAGACAGTTGCAAGCCCTATTTTAAGCAATACAATATCCTGACACTTCCTTGTATTTATATTTTCGAAGTGGCTATGTTTGTGAAGCAAAATCCAAGTCGTTTTGAACGCCTAGCTGATGTGTTCCCAAGGAATAGGCGTGACAATAGCAAACTTTGTCAAGTATCATGTCAAACCACTTTGATGCGCAAAAGTATTTATTGCATGGCCCCAATTATTTTCAACAAATTACCAAGTGGTTGGAAAGATTTAAATACGATGATGTTTAGGAGTAGACTACGTAAATTTTTGACGAATAAAGCGTACTATAGTATAAATGAATTTCTAACAGAGAAAAATATATTTGTTGACTAATTTTAATGATAATGATAATTTGTTAATAGAATGATAATCTTATTGTAATGAAAATGATAATTTATTAATTGATCTAAGTACTGAATAATAATTGTAATGAAAATGATAATTTATTAACTGTTATACTGAAAGATAATGGTAATGAAAATGATAATTTATTAATTGATATACTGAATGATAATTGTAGCAATAATAATATAATCGATTTGATCTTTAAAATGTAACCACAAGTTTCATAAATAATGTAAATGTTTGCATGCCGAATGGTAAAATATGGCTGAGCTTTGATATTTCATAACAACTATTGTGTATTACCCATGTTTGCAAAATAAAATTCTATTCTATTCTATTCTATCGACATTGAAAATCCTGTCGGCAGGATAGTTTATTTTGCTCATCTCAGCTTCTAAGATGTCAAAAAATTCTTTAACTGCTTCACGGTTAAAGCCTTGAGCGCGAGCATACGAAGTCCCCATAGGTCTGCGTAGGGACAAGCTGTCTTTATGTCGCTTCAGAAAATGGTCCATCCAAGCACGTCCTGCTACTTCATTTCTAAATTGATTTGCGATCTTATTTTTGACAGCCAGCTGATAGGCCATTTTTCTAACATCCATTCTAGTAAGTCCGTAGTATATAGATTCCATATACAAAAGATACTCCACTAACCTCTTTTCCAGGTGAAGTGGAAGCACGGGTTTTCTACCAAGCGGTTTATGCACCAGTAACTCTAAAGATTCTTGAGAGTCCTTCACCAATCGTTTCAATGTGGATCCTGGTACAGAAAACGTTTTTACAGCCTTTTTATAGCCCATGACCTTTGTCCTTACAGCTTCGATTGCCTTCCTCATTTGATCAGGATCCCACGTTTTCCTTTTTTTCGAAGATGGAGAGAGCAGGCTGACTCGAGGCATCTAAAAACAAAATTTAAGAAAATGCAAGACTGATACATCAATCAAACCTTTTATATGGCCACCGGGGATCATAATAGGAACACTGTGAGGGGGTCAAATTACAACAACACAACGATTTGTAAACATGCGAAAATACATATATTTATCTAAAGTTTTTGTATAAATTACCTTTAAAATCCAGTAGAAAAACGTTTATCAAACACAATGTTCAAATCACCAGACGTAAAACTTAGTTTTTCAAAAAAAAAAGAATAAAATGCAGAGCGGTTTCAAAAGTTTGACCGGTGCGTGTAGCGACTTGTTCAAATAACAAACGCACGTAACACCATCTCACAGATTTTGTTGGTTATATTCGATAGCTGTCAAAAGAGCTACGTATTTCATGCACTATGTACTAGATGGCGTTATTCTAAGTTAAAAATATTTAAGGGGGCCAAGATATCTGTAGGGGCCACATTACCACCTTTTCCTCTATCGATTTCCATTATGAGTAAGCTTATCAAATGGACCACATATGTCAGTATGAATGATTTGCAATGGACGTTCTGCTCTTTTCCTTTCTGAAGTAAATGGTAATTTTGTTTGTTTTGCTTTAATACATATCTCGCACTGCTCTATTATTTTATTTCCTTCTAACAATATTCCATCAGCCATATTTGGTAATATCTCTAATATGTCTTTTCCGGGATGTCCAAGTCTTCTGTGCCTTTCTAAGGCAGTTTCTTTCTCTTTGGCTGAGAACAGAGTATTTTCATGATTGTCTTGGTTTATATTTATGTAGTACAATCCATTTTCTTTCTCTCCTAAGAGTATCAACTGTCCTTTTTTATATATTTGAACATTATTTTGTGTTAACAACACAGTTCCATTATTGTTTGTAACTGAGTTAACTGACAATAAGTTTTGTGCCAGATCAGGAACATATAAAGTTTTCATTAGTCTGGTCAGTTGTGTCATCTGTCTGTTGGTCTGTCGTTGGAGTTGCGTTTCTTGTCGGTCGATCGGTCTCTTGGTCTTTTCCAGCGTATACTATAAATTTCCAGAGATAGCCGGTTGAAGACTCACACAGTTCGTACGTTTTCACGGCGGCCTTTGCAGCCTTTGTCGCAATCTACTGGACCATGGATAGTCTCCCGTGCCACTAAAAAGTGATTCGTTCACGACTATCTCTTTCGATGGATAATATAGACTGGAAAACTTTTTATTAAAGTACTCAGTCACTGGGTCTATTTTCCAAAGTCTGCGGTTTTTGTCATTGCTTTTGGCGAAATGCATCATTGTCTTCAGTAAAAGAAATCGATTATATCGCACGCTGAGAACGAAAGTGACCGATCTCAAAATTTTGGTTAAATGAGTTAAGTATACAGAATGACTTAAAAAAGTATACTCTATCATACTTATATTAGAAAACTGGCCAATAAAGGTAAGAAAAGGATAGAGGTATATTTCGGTCTCTTTGTCACTCAACCGTCCCCCCGCGCCCGAATCACAGTATATATAATGTATCTAAAGCTATTAAGTCAAACAATATATTTCAACAGAAATTCATAACTTTTGTTACCATGTTTTAGTGTTATTGTAAAATGAACAGAAAATGCTTAACACAACGGACACATTTTCGCCTATTCCCAAAAATTGGCAATTTTGAGTTGAGTCACTTTCGTTCTCAGGGTGCGATATGTCATAATGCTACGAAAATATGGCATAGTGCCGAAACTATTAAATTTAAAATAAAGCTCTTCTTCGGGTAGGGGATAAAGACCTTGCAGAATTAATACTGCCAAGAAAGTTAACATTTCATCTCTGTCTGTCGGTGTCCAATTTTGCAGGCGGGAGTTCGGAGTCAGTTTATTTTGTGATTGTAATAAGTCAATCTTCTGTCTGTCATGTCCATAGTTGGTCCTGGTGTGCCAGTGAATGTCTTTTGTCGTCCATGGAAAATTGCCTCTTCTTTACGCCAAATAAGTCGTATGCGTTATCGAGGGCAATACTTCGCAAGGCACTGTCGTGTATTGCGTCCTCGTTTTCTAAAATGTGTCGTTCTAAAGCCGTGTAGTCAGTCGTAGATGCAGGTTCATTTGACGCGGTACGTATTGTAAGGTCTGTCTCGTCGTCAAAGCACGAGTCATCGTCACTTTCAATTTGCATCCAATCGTCTATAGTCTGTTCCAAATTTGTCTCATGTATTCCTGTAAAAATAAATAACTATAAACGTTTTATATATACATTAGGTAATTTTTAAATATTATGTGGTATAATATTTACCAAAATAGTGCGTCGTTTCTGAATTTCAGGTGTACTGTGTATCTCCACTTCAGCCGCAACCTCCATTCCTGTATTAGCATACATATGTATCTTACTTTTTATCATGTGTGTGTGTGTGTACACACACACAAATACATGGTAAAAAGTAATACTGGGTTGGCGGGTGGGACTGGGTTGTTAGGTGGTGGTGGGTAGTGTATTTTCTGGTGTACAAAAAAGGATATATAAATAAATAAAAGTGTATGTTTAGAGGTGAGGAGGGTGTGTATGTGTGCGTGAGTCGTGTGTATTCATATATATGAAATCTCTCCAGGAATAGTTTACTCATCCTCTGAAGAGATTTCATTGATATAAAATCCCCTCTTTTTTGGAGTTTGTGACGCCGTTTCCTGGCTCGACATTGTCGATAAGCGACCTGGGTCGCTGTCCAAGGAACTTGGTGAGTTGGGGACAGTATCAGCAAATGGCGTACCCATCCTGGGAGCACCATTATCTGGCTGGTATTCAGCATCATCATCATCAACTGAAACAAAAAACATTTGTTTTGAAGGATGCACCCTAGAAATAGCAGAAAAGAAAGGTGGCCTATACCCAGAAGTGGATAACAATATTACTTACTGTATTCGATGATGACAGCATCATCGGGTGCTTCTGAAAAAAAATATGTTATTATTGCTTTAACTATAATACAGCAAAAATTCTAGACATAGATAGTGAAAAATATACATACCAATAGGTAGCTACATTAAAGGAGCAGATGGTGTTGCTTCAGGCTCCTAAGAATGTCCCGCTTCAGGCTCCCAAGAAGGTCCCGCTTCAGGCTCCCAAGAAGGTCGCGCTACAGGGACTGGTGGCTCCGAAGAAGGGCCTGCTTCGGGTTCTGAACATGCCTCCGCTTCGGCCGCTGATGACGGCCCAGCTCAAGGCACAAAACAGCAGAGCTCTCACTCCGGAGATGGCTTTCTAAATAAAATTTGAATATAACATAAAACACATAGAACAAGTGAAAACATAAAAAAAAATGTATTAAAAAACTAACTGTTTGCGGCGTTTTCGAAGAGGAGCGTCAGGAAGGAGCACCCTGCTTATCTCCGCAGTCCTCTTCATGTGAAGCAGCTCCTTCTTGGCGGAAGACGACAACGCCGCGACCCTTCGCTGCGTGACTTGTCTTTCGGCCCTTATTTCACTTAGTAAGTTACTGAAATAAAAATCCGTATATTATGTCTATAAAAAGAATAATAAAGATAAATCAAAACGATACATACTGCTCTTCAGAGGTCTCGGCCCCACCACGTCCTCTTCCGGGGCCAAGACCGCGCCCGCGACCTCGCGCGCGACTTCGTCCGCGCCCTTTCTCTACGTTTCTTTCCCTAAAATTAATGTATAGCTTAATATCAACTACTTATGAATGACAATAAATTGGTGCAGCACAAGCATGTTCCTTCACCTGCAAATTTCATGCGGTGCTTATATACTATTTTTTTTTTAATTTTTAATGGGCCTACTCTTGACCTCAATCTAGTCCTAGAGGACAGAGATGAGGTCGACGATGGAACGAGCTAACCCAAAAGAAGCCTATTAACTCGCGACTTAAATAGATTGGGGTCATATGAACTTGGGAACACCGACGAAGGCAGGGAATTCCACTCCTTGGCTGTGCGCATAATAAACAATGTAGCAAAGCGCTTCGTGCGAATGTGTGGAACATCGACAAGGGAGGGTGATAACCCGCAGTACGTCTGGACTCCCGATGGAAGAAGCGAGATGGTGGAATGATCTCATGGAGCTCTTGGGCACACTCACCGAAGTACAGCCTGTAAAAGACCGACAGACATGCAACCTTGCGCCGGTGGGCCAGGCTTGGTGCCCACCAGCTGATCGTCACCAATGAGCCTCTTGGCTCTGCGCTCAACAGAGTCGAGTGTGGCTAATTGGTATTTGGCTGAGCCATCCCAAAGGTGACAGCAATACTACATGCCAGACCGAACTTGAGCTTTATATAAGACTAAAAGCTGTCCTGGCTTGAAGTAACGCTTAACCTTATTTAGGATAACCAGCTTTTTTGCCGCTATTTGAGCTTTCGACTCAATGTAGGCACCGAAGCTGAGATTCGCACTCAACTTCGTACCAAGAAGCTCGAGGCTGTCGCTAACTGGTACAGATGTACCCCGGAAAGTAGGAGCCCGATTGAACGGACTCCTTTTGGCGGTGAACAGGCACACTTGGGTTTTGGTGGCGTTAAAAACAACCAGATTTTCATCACCCCACTTGGAGACAAGACTGAATTTGTTCGCTCTACCATGGCTTCTCTTAAAGAACGCACTTCTTCGCCGCTGGCTTTTGCGCTGGATGCATAACTCTCCATGACAGTGCTGTCGTCTGCGTACCCAACAATACCCGGAACCAGAAGGTCATTGATGTGCAGCAGGAAAAGTGTCGCGGAGAGAACATACCCCTGAGGAACTCAGGGACGTCAGAGGAGCAGCCATCAATGACCACTCGGATCGACCGTTCACTCAAGAAGTCAGATATCCAGCAGCAAAAGTCAACGGGATCAAAAATCAAAATCAAAATCAAAATATTTTTAAAAATCAATTTTTGATTGATTTTGATTTTGATTGACTCAAGAAGTCAGATATCCAGCAGCAAAAGTCAACGGGAATGCCGTATGCAGGAAGTTTGCTCAGCAGACCTGCGTGCCATACCCTGTCGAAAGCTTTCGAGATGTCGAGCGACACGGCAAGGGCTTCGCCATGTTTCTCGATGGCCTCGCCCCAGCAGTGCGTAGCATACACCAGAAGATCCCCAGTTGATCGTCCCCGGCGAAAGCCATACTGACGATCACTGAGTAGGTCGTTTGCTTCTAGGTACGCCAGCAGCTTCCCATTAAGAACCCTTTCCATAACTTTACAAAGTATGAAGGTGATGGCAATTGGTCGATAGTTATTGGGGTCGGCACGACTACCCTTCTTGGGTACTGGTTGTACATTAGCAACCTTCCATGACTTCGGTAGCGTTCTGGTTTTAAGAGAGAGGCGGTACAAGTGTGTTAACACAGAAGACAACTCAGGCGCACAGTTCCTCAAGACTTGCTGGTATACCATCGAGACCGCTAGCCTTGTTCACGTCTAGGCTATGGAGTACTCTACGAACCTCTTTCATGTGTATTGTGATCTCCGGCATCGAAGAATCACAGTGAGGCATCGTCGGTGGCTGTTTTGAGCCAGTATCTAGACGTGAATTGCTCACAAATAGAGATGCAAACAGGTTTGCCTTCTCGGTAGCGGAGTGGGAGCGGAGTGGAGCGGTAGCGGAAAAAATAAAGAAGTTTTTGTTTTAAAATAATTTAAAAAATATTCATCAACTCGAAAACGTGAGAAACAATAGTAACACTAGACGTAACTTGTAGGCACTACTCGATCGCACGCGCCGCCGCCGACAAAGGGAACAGCGATGCATACATTTTCAAAGCAAAATAAGCTCTCGCACGTGGTGATACTACATAAACTAGTTTGCACGCAACAATACAGAACAAAGCCGCGAACCCGACAAAGGAAAGACCGACTTATAAATGTTCAAAGCAAAATAAGCTCTCACTTGTGTGCGTAACAATTACAAACGGCAGCAAGCTGCGCGCCGCTTTCGTTTTGTAGGTATTAGTGCGGCGGCACGGGCGCGGCGCACTTACTTAGTTTTCCCGCGAATGTAGTAGGCGCAGCGCGCGTTATCAGTGCAATGGATCGACATTACAGTTATTGCAATTTGGAGTACGTCGCTATGGTACAACTTTATGTTGGGCTGATTATGACTCCCATGCTGCTCCCATGGTGCCGCTTATGAGGATCCGCAACACTTAGAGTCGCTCCGTCTTCGCGGGGTTCTGAACCCTCAGTGCCTCGTGCGAGAGCACCTACACTCGGTGTTTCCCCAGCGCTGGATCGGACGAGGCGGGCCAGTGCCTTGGCCAGCAAGGAGCCCGGACCTAACTCCGTTAGACTTTTACTTGTGGTCTGAGGTCAAGCGCCTGGTGTATCGTGAGGAACACGAAACTCGCGACGCGTTAATGACTGCGATAGTGGACGCTTTCAATATTGTTAGAAGTGACAGAGACACCTTATTAAAACGTGCTCGATTGTGTATACAACGCAGTGGCTTGCACTTCGAACAGTTACTCCGATACCGGGAAGTGTGAGTACGTACTCGTACTGTTGCAATAGTAAACATTTAAAAGTAGTTTAGTTAGTTAAAATCATTGTAAATAAGTTGATTCAAATTTTTTAAATACGCCTTAAATACTTTGTTAGTAAAGTATCTAATTCAGAAAATTACTTTTCTTAGATAATAAACTTGTAAATTGCAGCCTAAAGTATTATGACGGTCCTAAGCCCGTAAAAGTATGAAGGGAAAAAGAGAATGACCAAAGTTGGTACCAAAAAGTCTCGCGCCTCAAAACCAAAATATTATAGTAATTAGTTTCATATTTTTTTACGGCATTACGCGTCGGGGATTTGATTTTTGAACTGGAAATATACTTTTCGAGTTTAAAAGTATGAATATTGTTTTACTCCCTTTATATGACGTTCCGTTTCAACTGAATATAAATGACGTTCCGTTTCAATTGAACAAACCCTTGTCTGTCGAGCGGACTCTAAAATTAATTACAATTAAGTAAGATCAGTACACCAAATCGATTTAGTTTGGTTTATTGCTATTTGCAACAAAATAGATTTTCTCAGCCTAATGATTTTGATTTATCGATTACATCCCTAAATCCCGACTAGTTTATAGCACTTACTATACTCTATGGTTTATAGTTATCTTATCTGTGGCATCTGACATTTGTACTGTACTGACTGACTATTGGCAATATAAAGGTCTAAAATAAAATCGAGTTTCAGTCAAGCATACTGTGGATGTTACTTTAACTCGTAATTCTTACTAATATTAGTGTATTACGCTGTTTTTAGAGCGATAATGTAATGTATGTGTGTTAAAATACGTCGTTGGTAGCGTCGAAAAAATAGACCTACTTTTTAGGTTAGTTTCGATTTTATAAAATAACTCTGAAACGCGGGTTTTTTTTTCAAAAATAATTTTTGTAGGAGTTAATACGATCAGTGTAGTCTATAAAAAACAAGGTTTGATTTTGATGCAGCATGGTACGGGATTCCATACTTCCATGAGCATTCTCTTTTGAATAACTTGCTGGGTAAAGTATAAGTTATCAGCTGATTGAAAAGCACGCGGGTCAACGGCCGCGCGGCCGTTCGGCGCACGGCTTGCGCTGAGCGTAGGTATCGGGAGGTATTACTATTGGATCGTGGTCGCTTTCGAGTTTTGTTTTTCACAATGGTTTATCTGCCATTTTTTGTTTCTAATATTTTATTTGTTTATATAACGATTGTATTACCAAGGCAAAACCATTTCGCTGCGGGAAAAAAACCATTAAAATTTCACGGTGTATACTGGATTTACGATGCATTATAATGGTACAGGTTTATGCTATTAAGCAGCAATAGGCATTATCTTACCACTTAACAATGCTATTGTAAACCCTAAGACACTAAAAACAGCTGAAAGTTGTATACTGAATTTACGTGGCATTATAATGGTTCACGTTTATGCTGTTAAACATCATGAAGCATTTATTTTACTACTTAAAATGCTATTGTAGATCCAAATGCAGTAAAAACAGCTGAAAGCTGTACAGCTGCATTGCGGTTGGCTTCACTAAAACTAAAGATTTTACAAAAGCATTTTGATAGGCTATTATCCAACCGTTATACATTGTAAAGCATCATAATGGTTTTGAAATACGAATATAAAGCATCAAGACGCTCGATGAACTTTTATAAGAGTTTATACGGACCTTAAGTTTTACATAAGTTTACTATTCGTATTTTAAAATGTTTCCTGTGGTACTTGGCAATAAGCTCGCTAGGCAAGCTTATAGCTTCAAGTTTCTTCCATAATATATCGTAGGAAACCAGATCAAAAGCCCTGGAAAGGTCGAGGAAGCAAGCGAAAACAGGTGTTTTTCTTTTTGTGTAGTACCTAACGGCCTGCTTGAGACACAGAACTGCACTTTCTGTAGAAAGTGCCGGCCGAAACCCGAACTGATTGTCTTGCAGCACCAGACGTGCGCTTAGTTGTGCATCAAGCAGGCCATCAACCTTAGAGACTGTGGTCGCTAGAGAAATAGGTCGATAGTTCTCCTTATCCGAAAGATCACCTGTTTTACTTTTAACAATAGGAACCACGATCGTCCTCATTAGGTCGGAAGGCAGGTACGAATGAGCAATACATAAATTGTACAGCAGCGCCAAAGCCCTAGGTAAGGAGGACCAGCATACTGCGTGCTTCTTAGATCTGTCTAGGGCATTCGACCTTGTGACTTATGACCAGCTGTGGGATAAGCTAAGAGACGAGAAAAGAGTAGATTTTGAGGTCACGTCATTGTTAAGATTCTGGTATGAGAACCAAGTAAACAATGTCAGGTGGGCAGGGACTATACAAAAATACAAAATATTTATTGGAACAAGAAACATTTTACAAAAATTTGTGTACGTTAACAACCGCATTAGTATGGAATACTGTGTCGCGGCCATTAGCGCCCACCTCCAAGGGGGGAGACGACAGTGTTCCAGGCAATAGTATAAAAGTAAAACAAAATATGTATAATAATAAGGTAAAAAGAACAAAATAAAATAAAATCTTAAACACTAATTTTAATATTTATGTATGTGAATATATGTAAGTTTCGTGTATGTATGTGTATGTGCGTGAGTGAATGTGTGAGCATGTGTAGGTGTATGTATTTTTGACTGTATATCTGAATTGGAGGGCAGTGGGAATGAAAGGGACATTTTTACTTATATTTAAGTTTTTACTAAATTTTCAAGCTCTTCATAAGACAGGGAACTGAGCCACTTATGTGTTATTGACTTACACTCGCGTGAAGTAAGAGGGTAAATGTTCAAAATCCCATTTATTTTGTTATAAAGAATTGGGCTTATAAAGTAGTATTGTCTTCTAACAATCACGATGCCAGCCGGTACCACAGGGCAGACTTTAACAGGTCTACGTTTCTCCCTATTCTGGCTGCTAAAACACTGGTCGAAACTAAGTTCTGAATGTTTTCGTAAGATTGAGCTCAGAAGAAAACTGTGCCTTACCCTAGGTATTTGCATCAGAGCATACAATTCATCGGTCGGAAAACGGACTGGTTTGTGAGACATGACTTTCAGAACCGCGCGCTGCGCTCTTTCTGAACGAAGCATTAAGCACTTTCCAGAACTTCCCCATACGGTTATACAATAGTTTAGAATGGAGTTTGCCAGTGCATAGTAGACTGTTTTAAGCGTAGTGAGATCCGCCGATGACCTTAATTTTTTGAACACAAATATTAATTTCCTAACTCGTGCAACCAATGACCCAATGTGATCGTTCCAGGACATGGTGCTATCAATTGTTACACCTAAGTATTTTATACTATTTGTTCGCGAGATAGATTTGCAACCGCAGTTATTGTTCATAGCCGATAGGCAATTGTGGATAGTCAAAGCGAAGGGCACAGGTGGTTGAGAAACTATACGTGGAGCAAATGTGATAAATTTAGTCTTTTCCATGTTCAGAGTAAGCAAATTATTTGATAGCCAGTCGGAAACTATTTTTAAAACGTATTCAGCACGGGAGCGGGTTTCAAGCCAGTCTTTGCCTTGAACAATTATAGCCGTATCGTCAGCGTAGACAATAATATTAGAATTTGGTATATTTAGTCTGCAGAGCTCGTTTATATAAATTAGGAATAGGGTAGGTCCAAGAACGCTACCCTGTGGGACGCCATAGGTCATACTTTCTGTGCTGCTCATATAGTTACCTATGTCCGAAGAATATAGATTGAAATGTGGGGTGAGGCAGGGGGGAATCACCTCCCCTCGCCTTTTCAATTTATATATAAACCAGCTGATTGTTGAGCTCAGCAATACTGGTGGTGTCGGCTGTCATATTGACGGAGTTGCTATGAACAACATCAGCTATGCAGACGATATGGTCTTGACCCTTGCTGAGCCCATCAATCAGTGCGTTAAGACGTTTGCTGAAGGTCTGTGAGAACTACGCGGTGGCTCAGGGGCTTAGGTATAATGTCACTAAGGCCCGTATTACAGAACGTCACTCAATACTCAAGCATCATTTAAAACTAGATTCAAGCCATTTGATTGGTTGAAACTAGTTTTAAATGATGCTTGAGTATTGAGTGACGTTCTGTAATACGGGTCTAAGAGTGAGTTACTTGTTTTCAATGGTGGTGCCAAAAGATACTTAAATGTTCCATGCATCTCATTAGCAGGTACACCCTTGAAGCAAGTCTCGAAATTTAAATATCTGGGCCACTGGGTCACTGAGGACCTGTGCGACGATTTAGATATCGAGAGAGAGCGTAGGGCGCTGTCTGTTCGAAGTAATATGCTGGCCCGTAGGTTTGCACGGTGTTCTTACGACGTGGAAATGACGCTTTTTCGAGCTTACTGTCAGACTTTTTACACCTGCAGCCTTTGGGTCAAGTATACGCAGAAGGCATACGGCTCCCTGCGTGTACAATATAACAATGCTTTCAGGATGCTTGGGGCTGCCGCGGTAGTGTAGCGCTTCGGGTATGTTTGCCGATGCGAGAGTGGATGATTTTTATGCCATCATTCGTAAACGAAGCGCTTCTCTCCGGCTTAGAACAGATGTCAGCACCCACGGCATGTTGAGAGCATTGAGTGACCGATGGGACTGCCCGATGCTTGGTCGATGGGTGAGATTGCACACACAGTCTAATTAGCTGTACGTGCATTTTATTTTATTTCTTTTATGTTATTGTTATTATTATGCCTATTTGTGATTTTTATGTGTGTGTATTGGTGTTATTTTTGTGTGTTTTTTGTGATTTTGTTTCTATTCTGACATTGTTATGTAATTTGTGATATATTTGGATTATGTTATTTTTGTTATTGTGCTAATTTCAATTTATGGACTTCAACGTCTGCAAATAAATTATTATTATTATACTGTAAATGCTCGATACTGAGCCCGTCATGACCAGGAGACTTGCCTCTAGTCGTTGACCTGATGATCTTAGCCACATCTTTGGCACTAAAGCGCGTGCCCGCCTCGCCACAACGAGGCTCAGCATCCAACATCACACAAGAGCTCCCTAGCGGTGATTTTAAAACGAAATGATTTTTAAACAGGTTCGCAATATCCTTTGTACCACTAATACCGTTCACACTAACAGGCAGGCCTGGCCGTATACTTTGTTTGTTAGTTTTCTTCCAGAAGCCGCGAAAATCACGCTTTGTATGCTTAGAGGCAATTAAATTAAAGAACCTTGTTGTTGTTCATATTGTCTTATAATACTGGGCGATGAGTCGCGAGAGTCAGATAAGACAACGGTTGCATCAGAATCAACATCCTCCATATGAATTCCTAAATCAGCAGACGGGTGAATGAACTGGCTTTTATTTTTAGAATGATCAGCACATGATTGTGTCTCTAAATGAATATCACACAGTAAACAGGAGCATTCAAAGCATGTAGTTAAAATTATCCATTATTTTATTATTAGCCATACAAGGTTTGATGATGTTCACAGTTAGAGCAATCATTGATAAAATGGTTATAGCAAAGCAAACACGAACACCGATGCCAAGCTCTAAAAACCTCTTCCGTACAAATAGAATACTCACATAATTTCTGGTATTCATGTCTTGTGCTAGTAAAAGTATCTTCAATGCGTGTATCAAAAAGATTCTGTTCCAAATTACTGAAAGAACAGTCGTGCTCAATTTCTGGTGTTGATGTCTGAACCACATGGTTAGAACAGGAAGCTCCATTTTCGTAATGTTCCGTGCACAAGAAAGCAGTACATTCAGCACAAGTTGTCAAAATGGGGTTATGGCAATTGACGTACTCACTGCAATTTTATGCACGTTCCTTAAGGGCATAAGATGACAGTGGTTCGTCTTCAGATGATGAGGATTCCAATGCTTCTATAACAGTTACTGTACCATACCACCATCTTTGCCCATACCACATTTTCACTTTCGTCCCAAGTGTTATCTTGTCACGTTTATTAATCGGCAACAATTCTCGTGTACTGACTACATTTTCAGTTCCGTCCTTCCACGTCACTAATACATCCATCATTTACGAAAAGTATCCTTCGGGAACAAATGCAGTTCGTATCTGTAAGAAACAATAAATTTATTATTGAAATAACCAATTTATTTACAAATCACACTCTCAATAACTTAATAGTCAAACTTTACCAATATATCGTCACTGGAAAGGCAAAATTACTGGAGCGCCAAAAAGCCATTTCGAGAAAAAGCCATTTAAAGTTTTTTTTAATAAAAAAAATGTATCTTTTTAATTTATCATCCGATTTTAATAAAATAACTTGATATGCAAACCTTTTCCTTATTTATATCTTTATTCATATGGTTTAAATCACTGTAAAGGCTATTTTAGGAAGTAAGTGGTGGATAGGTAAAAACACATCATTTCAGAGTAAGTCAGATTTACCTTAACGCCCGTCAAGTAAAACTTTCTTTACAATTTAATTTATGTCAGGAAGGTTTGCGAACCATTGATTTTCCTTCCCAATTCACTGTCTGTAGCTACGGGACATGTAACCTAAGTGCCCACAAACTAATAATAGACTCATTGTATGGCCAAATTGTGCAGGTCTTAAAAAAGGCGGCTATCCTAACCAAGGGTAGAAATAATGATAAATGTCGGAAAAAGGTTCTGTGTGGCTGGAACAAACATGTAAGGGAAGCTCATTGGGATGCCAGGCTTAGGTTTAAGTCGTGGATTTTTCATGATCGGTCACCGGTCATAGTGTACGAGAAAATGTGCGAATCTCGTAAGATTTTTAAGGGTAGGCTAAAGTGGTGTCAAAAAAACCAAGAGAAATTGAAAATGGACGTGATAGCGCAGTGTCGAGCCACTAAAAATTTTTCCCAGTTTTGGAAAGCGACCAGAAAATTGGATGTTAGGCCTGGCCTCCCGGCGAGTGTGAGCGGCTTAAGCGATCCGAGCGAGATCGCTAATATGTTTAGCAACCATTTTAGAGTTCGGTCGCCGATCGGTCCTCCTACCGCGATGGATGGCGCCGACGCCACGCCCTGCAGCCAGGGAGAGGAGCCTCTATTGCGTTTCCCAGCAAGTCAAGTTAGTGCACTTATTAAAGGAATGACCAAAGGCAAATCTCCTGGGCATGACGGGCTCAGCGTCGAACACCTGAAATATGCTGGAGTGCACCTCCCAAGGGTCCTGTCTCTGTTGTTAACTATGTGCATCAGTCATGCGTACCTTCCAGCTGACCTAATGAAAACCACAGTGGTGCCCATAGTCAAGAACAGAACAGGTGATATCTCGGATAAGGAGAACTACCGCCCAATCTCCCTCGCGACCGTGATAGCAAAGGTGCTGGACGGTTTGTTTGATTCTTGCTTGCAAAAGTATCTAAAACTACACGATGCGCAGTTTGGGTTTCGGCCCGGACTATCTACTGAAAGCGCAATCTTAAGTCTCAAGCATACTGTCCAGTACTACACAGATCGTAGGACGCCGGTGTATGCCTGTTTTCTGGATCTTTCCAAGGCCTTTGACCTCGTGTCTTACGAGGTGCTTTGGAGAAAGCTAGGGGATAGTTGTATACCGGTGGAGATGCTGAATATTTTTAAATATTGGTACAATAATCAAACGAACTGTGTAAAATGGTCAGGCACTCTTTCCGATTCGTACAGGCTGGAGTGCGGCGTGAGGCAGGGGGGGTTAACATCAAAGCTCTTCAGCCTGTATGTAAACGACCTCATGGTGGAGCTCAGCAGCATGCGTGTTGGATGCCGGGTAGGTGGTGTCAGTGTTAACAGTATTAGCTACGCGGATGACATGGTGCTGCTGAGTCCCACTGCTGGGGCACTCGGAGAGATGCTGAAAGTCTGTGAAGCCTATGCCGAGTCACACGGACTTATTTACAATGTAAAGAAAAGCCAGTACATGGTCTTTAAGGCCGCAGGTAAGTGTCCTCAATCTGTTCCGCCCATTACTTTGAATGGTATTAACTTAGATAGGCTGTCGCAGTTTAAGTACCTTGGACATTACGTTACCGACGACCTTAAAGATGATGTCGACATAGAGAGGGAGCGCAGGGCTCTGTCAGTCCGTGGCAACATGCTGGCCCGTAGATTCGCCCGCTGTACGGACCAAGTCAAGATCACGCTATTTAAAGCGTATTGTCAGGGTCTGTACACGGGTGGTCTATGGGTTAACTATACCAAAAAATCCCTGGACACTCTGCGCGTCCAATACAATAACATTTTCAGGATGATGTTGGGACTTCCTCGTTTCTGTAGTGCCTCTGAGATGTTCGCACAGGCTCATACAGACGATTTTCATGCCGTCAGTAGGAAGAAAGTCGTATCACTCATGAGAAGGGTGCGGGGGAGTCACAACAGCATCCTGAAAACTGTAGCAGAAGATTTACGTGCTCCTGTGTTGAGGCATTTCGTTCGTCTGGTGACTGTTAGGGAGAAATCTCCCTATAGATTATCTTGACGTGGCGGGGTGTCTCAGCACGGGAGTAATTCTGTGCATTTTTATGTATTTTTGTATTAAGTTTTTGTGCTTAATTACATAAAAATACATTACATTCTAATGTATTTTTATGTAATTTTGATTACTATAATTATGATGAGCGTTGTCCTTTTTTAATTTAAATACTAACAATAGTTTTTCTAAGTCTTGTATTACTAACCTTTGGATCTAGTTGTCCTAAAATAAATAAATTTGAATTTGAATTAAACGTACTGATTACACATAACTTAGAGAAATAGAAAAACGACAAAATTTCTTTTAATATAAATATACTGATAACCTGGTGAAGCAGAATTACTTCAAGGACACATTTTGCATTTTCACATGTTTAGCAAAAGGACTTAAGAGGTGATCAACTGATCACTCTCTAATTTACTAAGTTTACCACAATTTCTTTAAAGTAAGTTTGCCGTAATTATTGTATAGGATAAACGACGTAAGAGCCTTGCCTAAAGATCCCAACAAAGGGTAACATGAAACATCACGCACCTACCACATGCGTCCAGTACGTATCAAGTTATGGAACGTATTTAAATAAAATACAGACATTATCAAAGTAACCTTTAAGGTGATTGCGCCGCCCCTCCGTCCATACATTTTTGAACACCTTTATACACTAAACACAGACACTCTTTCTTTAAAACTAATCATTTTATCACTTCTGTACAATGAAATGTGTCCGCGTTCGACCTTTTTAATCAATAACTTACATTATTTACTCAGAAAAACAACAGTGAAATACCGGCAAAATTTGACACTTCTACAGTAGTGTGCGTGACTTTTGACAAGCAAACGAAAGGCGATGTTTAAACATTGACGCGCTAGATGTCGTGCGCGTTCGCGTTCGTTATCTTATAATTCTAATAAATCAAAGTTCTAACTGCAATAATTGAGTAATTTCATTTCCAATCGTTCAAAAAAAAAAAATAACAATAAAATAAAATAAAACTAAGACCTTAGAAATCTATGTTTGTTTTTTTTGTAAACAATTTTATTACTCATTATTGTTGAGTGGCAACTCGTAGCGTGGTCGTCACACTGACCTCTATTCAGATTCAGAGGTCAATGTATTGTAGGTACTTATGTTCCGCTCCGTCGGTCGAACGTACAAAGTACCTACGAGTCGTAGGTACTCGTCGTCGGCTCGATATAAAATTACATTCTTGATTTCATTGTTACGCGCTATGATTTGCGCGCGGAATTTCTTGTGTTGTGAATTTATTTTTGTATGCTGTGCATTTTAATTGATTCAAATTACAATATTTATCTAGTACTTATGCATTTGAGACTATATTGTAATTTATTGTAGGTATAGTAATTAATTATTCTAATAACGCAATTATTCTTCGGTGGGATTAAAAACAACAAATTGGCCCGTGATTTTTCTGAAATATCACCACATTGCTAATCACATCAATCATACACACGTATGACGAAAGTGATTAGTATTGTGGCTAACATTGACTCATCAGTTCATCACTGAAACCAGTGATAAATCACTGTATCATATTTTAATATGTTTGAATATTTTTTAAACAACGATATATACAATTATTATAAATCGGTAAACTACCAAAGTAGTCACAAAATTAAACTTGCAAACATTGGCAAAATATGCTTTTCCGAATTTTCAGACAGACACACAATATTATTAGTTTGTTTTATCAAAGTAGGTTCGTTCACGTCGCGCGTCGTTGAAAACTTATGGTGCGTTCAGAAACAAACATAATTCAGTTACTTACAATCCTTTATTTTGTTCCGTAATTTATTGTTTAAAAATAAATCGCTTAATCTAATACGATTTTTTTTTATTCGTCGGCCAGTTCTACCAGGTGTATAAAGATAACATTGAAATATAAAGATAAGTAAATTTTACTGATAAATTCTATTTTTCTAGATTTTATTTCAGAACGTAACTCAATCAAAATAATTATAAAATATTGATCTATGATTCTGACTATCATCTTTCATAGAATCTGCAATCTGCATCACTTGCGATCTTTCAATACATGGTTGTGACTTACGATATTATTATATTTTATTCAAATACTGAGTGTCTAAAAGGAACATTTTCTTTCGTTTTTCATTTGTTTTTCTATATTTCAGATTTAGATTACGTCTACAATGTCTGTTCGGAAATGATTCATTTCAATTGTGGAACCTGGTCCAAATAAATGTTTATCTGGAATACCTATCTGGGTATCGCATTGTGGACTTGAAGCATGTAATACAGTGGGCATTTCTCATGGAAAGACATCGAAATATGTGTGAATCTTCACAAATTGAATTTGTTAGTGAAAGACTTGATGGATTTCGAAGTGAATTAATTTTCAAGTGCAGTATGTGTGATAAAGCGTGGAGGCATTCTACGGAGAGCAGTGATAAATTATATACTGCATTTGTGTGGGCAACTGTCACTTCTGGTAGTTTCTACACTCAAGCAGCTCATATAACAAGTCTTATGGATATTCCAACAATGTCAGCTAATAAATTTCGTCGTGTTGAAAAAAAATTAGGCAGTGTGTGGTTTGAACATTTGACAGAGGAAATTAAAATAGCTGGTGAACAAGAAAGATCAATTGCAATACAAAAAGGTCATGTGTCTTCAGACGGTGTTCCATTTGTTACTGTATATGTAGATGGAGGATGGTTGAAAAGGTCATATGGGCATAACTTTGATTCATCATCTGGTATGGTAAGTTAATATTTTACTAAAAACAAATTTAGTTCTTTATGACATTTTTATTACCTATGTGCATTATTTTTACAAGTGTTGCTTATCATTTCCAGGCCTGTATTATTGGTAAAGAAACTAAAAAATGTCTATTTCTTGGTGTTAGAAACAAATATTGTTATACATGTCAATATTATGAGAGGAGAAACCTGAATATGAAAGCACATAACTGCTGCAAAAATTTTACTGGACCATATACAGCAATGGAATCAGATATTATTGTGGAAGGTTTTCAAAAGAGTGAAGAAATACATCAACTTCGCTATTTGAGTTTTATTGGTGACGGAGACTCCTCTGTGTTTGCAAAATTGAAAGAGAAAGTGTCATATGGGAACATAATAAAAAAAATTGAATGCAAGAATCATGTTATCAAAAACTATACCAGTGCACTCTACAAGGTAAATTAACAAATCAAATTTGTAAAGTCAATTCAAGATCAGTGAAGCATATTATTCTGTATTTATATTTTGTGCTTTTTAGATCTTGGCCAACACTAAACTCCCTCTTTCTGGGCGAAATATTCTGAAGCCGAAGGTGATGAAGCTTACACTAGTAGCACGGAAAATTATCATGTGTAGCAGTGAGCATACTGCTTTAGCAGCAGATTTGAGAAATGGCCCGCTTCATGTATTCGGAGTACATGAAAACTGCAAGGATTATTACTGCAATGTCAATAAAACATTAACAGATGGAAGTGAAAAAAAGGAAGAAAATCATGTAGAAAGTCTGAAAAATAATGCTCCAGAGGTGTGGGCTCTGATTTATGCAGCCAATGAAAAAATTGCTTTGAAGGCAGGTCGTTTGTCTAATGAGACCACAAATGTGGCAGAAAACTATGAGCGTAATAAACAAATTCAACTGTGGAAAATGAATATGTTTAGGAAAAGGGGGTTCTTACCAGCGGCGTGTTCATGTGGCAGGTAAATATACAGTAATAACAGTCAGAAATTATTAGAACCAGTAAAAAATTCTTTGATTGTGGCTATGGAATATCATCATTCTCCAGCCCTTATTTATTCCAATTTATATGCAATAATGCAACATTTCTTTTTTGAAATATAACATTTAAATATGTTTTCAGGCCTATCACTTGCTAAGGGACACAAATGCCATGAAACTGCATGGAAAAAGCAGACCACACAGAGCCCAGGGACACATTTTAAAAAGTACATAAAACGGAAGGAGCAGAGCAGAATACGACAGCAATCTTTGACATGCAAACGATTATACATGCTTACTAACTAAAAGCAAAACCATATGTTACTATGTTTTTACTAAAAGCTTTTGAGTGCGTCGAAATCGGAAATATGTTTTTCACCTTCCTGGTTATTATCACATAATAAATAGTGTTTTAGATTTGTTGTTGTATCTTGTTTATGATTTATTCTTACGTGTTGGTTATGAAATGTTTAAAATAATATTGAAATAATTGTTACTGTTACAAATCATTAGTGTTATTAGTTTTGAGTGAATAGGCATGGATCAGCATATTATATGCTACTTCAAATACATGTTTTGATAAATAAAACAATAGTGTAATGTAATAAAATAAAACTGCGTTTTATTGTAATCATTTTTGACATTATTTATTTCCCAAAGTTATTGATCAATAAAACAGTTTACGCCAACAAATATAACTTTTATTTTTATAACAATCGTTCATAATATAAACCGTAGCAGGTGGCGTTTTGAAGTTTGTCTACCCATACAGAAAAATGGAAAACTTGTTTTTTACATTCACGCCATCTAGTGTTCAATCTTAGTAAACATTTTTGTATACGTCTGTGTGTGTAAACGACCCTGTATGCAATGGCAGATATTAAAACACATCTATTTACCGAATTGGGTGGATTTTAAGGCAATGATATGGCATATTTCAATAAAATATAATATTCAGTAACCGCAAAGACTATTCCTACGACTTAATAGTTTTCCAATTAAGCAAAAACTCAACTAAACTAGAAATGTAGACTTCAGCGCCATCTAGCGGGAGATTGGCTGGGAACAGACCGTAGCAATCACCTTAATTTAAATTAATAAGGAACAATAACAAATTTCAATTATGTTGTGCTGTATTGCTGTTTTAAGTGTGATGGGAAGTTTATCATCTTATTTACGTCAGTTTTTTGGAAGAATGCGGTAGCTGGTAAGTAATTGCACTTTTAAAACACTTGGCGTATTATTGCGTACCTAGTAGATTAGGTAGTGACGAACTAGTCAGCTGATAACAGTTTTCATTCACAGAACAGATGGAAAGAGGATAGCATTTGTTTTCATTGACGAAGCGACACATCGCTCGTAATTTGTGAACCACGTTATGCAGAGTAGAGTCAATGTTAATTTAACTTCTTTATTTTCTCAAATTGAATTAACTATTCCGGGGTACGAAAGTTCTTCACTATTGTTATCTATAAACACAATACTACCTCCCATTAAAGCCGTGGCAAATATTTTTATAGCACCTTATATATTTTCGTAAATTTTCGATAACTGTATCAGGGGTTTTGTTTTTGAGCACATGTTTGCCTCTCATATCTTCACTCGCTGAGCCATGAAGAGAGTTTGCAACTGTATTGTACTGGGTGGCGCAAAAGTACTGGCACTAAAGAAAATACTTTTTTTTTTTTTATTTGACATATCCTGTCATTCTGTTTTTGTAAATTGTGTAGTGAACAAATGTAAAATACACTGAAAATAAACATGAACCGCTTTACTCCCCAAGAACGTGGAATAATCGTGACAATGTTCTTACGGAATAATTCATCAGTGATAAAAACACAACGTGAATTTCGTCGACGATTTCCCCACCGTCCAGCACCGATGGGTCGCACAATTCGACGCTTTGCCACACGCCTCGAAGCAACTGGCTCAACAAAGGATAGACCTAAGTCTGGGAGACCAAGAACAGGCCGTTCAACTGAAAATATCGATGCTGTGCGCGAAGATGTGGAAGAGTGTCCAGAGACATCAACGAGGCGACGTGCCACGCAATTGGGCATTTCCAGACGGACCCTGCAGCGTATTTTGGTGACAGACTTAAAGATGTTTCCGTATAAAACTCAAATGACTCATCAGTTGCTGCCTACTGACCACCGAGCTCGTCTAGAATACAGCCAGCGCGTCATAAACCTAAACCTTGAAGAGGATGATTTTTCTTCAAAATTGGTTATGAGTGACGAAGCGCATTTCCATCTCTCAGGGCATGTTAATAAGCAGAATACTCGGTTCTGGGGCACTGATAATCCGTGCATTATTCAAGAAACACCTTTACACCCACTAAAAGTTACTGTATGGTGTGGTATCTGTGTTGACAGAGTAATCGGACCCTATTTTTTTGAAGACGCTGGAGGCAATGCGATAACTGTCACTGGAGAACGCTACAGAACCATGTTACGTGAGTTTTTGATACCCAGTTTGGACGAATTGGGGCTAGAGCAAATCTGGTTTCAACAAGACGGCGCTACGGCACACACAGCGCGCGACACTATGGACTTACTGAGGGACGCTTTTCCAGGCCGAGTTATCTCTCGTTTTGGCGATTTGCCTTGGCCTGCAAGATCACCCGATCTGACCAGTCCAGACTTCTTTCTTTGGGGTTTTTTGAAATCTCGGGTGTATGTGAACAAGCCACAGACTCTCGCAGCTCTAAAAGAAAACATTTATCAAGAAATAAGGAACATATCGCAGGAAGTGTTACGGCTAGTTATGCAAAATGTCATAAATAGGGCTCAGATGTGCATCAACTCTAGAGGTCACCATTTAAAAGACATCATCTTTAAATCCTAATGGTACGAAATTTAATGGCACAAATATACATTTAAAATTACCTGAATCAAGTTTTCTAATTTAGATTTTTTTTTATAACTGAATCAAATTGAGTCTTTACTTTTGCGCCACCCAGTATAATGTTTTTTGCTTTATATCTAGTGTGCAAATCAAAAATTGTTGACAGACTTGTCGTTGCCCTTCGCCTTCGTTAATAAAGTAATGGAAAGGGTTAGTACGGCTACTTTTATCCGATGATCGACGTCGTTTTATACTTAGCTTTTTTGAGTGGCTTACCAGCCAATCTTTACGTCTCATGCTATCCAGACTCCAAAAATGTAAAAACAAAGTTTTTCTTCTTTCTTCATTGATTTCGTAGCATTTATTTGTACAATTATTTAAGGAACACGGATTTGGTTTCATGTCTTTAGCTGGCACAATATTACCTTTCTTGGTTGTATACTCTTCACCAGTTTCTCTCTTTCTTTTAATTTATTTTCTAATATTCTTTCTTTTCTTTTTTTCTGCCACAGCACTTGCACTGCAATCTGCCTTAGAAATTTCATCCGTCCGTCCATTGTCCGTTGATTTAGAAACTGAAGTGGAAAGTTTTTTTTCTGTATTGTTTTCTTAATTTTTTTCTTAACGACTTCAGATTCTGATGATTCTGAACCACTTGCTTCCCAAGATGAAGAGCTCCATACAAAATCTTCGTTGTCTGACAAAAAATCTACATTTTTTTGCCGCTTCTGCTGTCTTAAATGTTTATTTTTTAAATATTCATCACGTTTAATTTTTTTAAGCATCAGAGTTTCATTTTTTTCATGTGATGTAGAATCCCCTCTGTTATAGTTACCTATTTGTTCTACTTGTTGCTGGTTTAAATCGAGCTCATTTTTTGAATCTCTCTTAGAAGAATAATATACATCTTTGCTATTTTTTGCTAAATCAGGCAATGTCAAAAGCGATGATAGTGAAGCGAATGATATACAATCATTTTCATTTGATGCTATGGGGGATTGTATAACGTCATCAGGAGTTATACATTTATTTAATAAATAAATATCCCTGGACATTTGTATTATCTATCTGATTTTCTTCTCTTTTTTCCAAATTTGCACTGTTTTCTTTTATATAATCGTTAGTTTTGTCTATTTCGAAAGCTGTCATATTTTTTGTTTCTTCATTTTCATGAAAATCAATTTTATCTATTTCTTTAAAATCTTCTACACATTGTAACTGTAAGTCCATTGGATTTTTAGATAAACCAAATGTCTCATCCGTACTTTTTAATTTATTTTGAGGACAAATGTTTACTTGAGTGTCATCATTCAGAATTTGTAGTTCAGTTTCGGTCAACTGATTCTTACATTTATCAAAATCAAAATTAAAATTTCGTGATATACCTTTTGTTTCTAAATTATATTCGTTAATATCAATTTTATTTTTGCCATCATAATTCTCATAGTGTTGCCGTTGTATTTGATGGCAAGCCTCTTCAATGTCGTGTTGTCTTGCGATTTCTCTAAAAAGTTTTGATTCTTTTTTAATTATATTATCATCTTCTTTTCTCTCTTCACTTTCATTCGTCAAATCATAAATGTGTTAAAGATTGGTATCTATAGGTTTAGTTTGTTCATCTGCATTAATTAATATAATAGGTTCAGACAGTTCAGACTTTTGTGTGGACTTGTTATTAGTGTTTAAAGTAGTTTTCTTAGTACTTTGAGCATTCTTTTGGTTTTTTGGAGTTTTAAAAGTCAGTTTTCTTACTACACTTAACCTTGAATCATTATTTTTCGAGGTTCCGGCTTGTGGTTCCTGATTATCGGTCGAGTTGGAGCTTTTCACGTAACCTTTGAAATAAGTTGTCCTCTTACTTCATGATGATCTGAAATAAAAATGAAACTGATTTCAAATAAGTAATACGACTTAGGGCTAGGGAATGCAATCTCGCGAGATTGAGGATCGGACGAGATCTCGCGAGATTATGAAAATCAATCTCGCGAGATCTCGGCAATTTCGAGATCTCGCGAGATTGGTAGTTAAGAGTATCAATTTTTGCAAATAATTTCACTAATAAAATAGATATAGAACTCCCGGGACATTGAAAGAAAAAGAACCATAGGTATTTTGAAATCAACATTTATTTTTACGAAGTCAAAAAGATTAATTAACAAAAATAATAGAATTTGAGTTGAGATCAATCAAATCAATGGCTCATTTCGCCAAACTAAAAAGAGAAATAGAATATAAACTGAAAACCAAATAAAAACAATCAAATTAGGAACATTAGCAACATCTCGCTATACAATTATTAACAAACTGTTTTGGAAGTAGCTTCTTAGAAAGCACAACGTATTTAAGGTATCGTCACCTAACCTACACCTTATTTTGCAGGCTAGATAGCCAGCCGCTGAGAATGCCCTTTCAGATTCCAAACTTGTTGGTACTATAGTTGTGAGGCAGTTATCAGCGAACTGCAAAAGTTCTCCTTTAGACCCCCCGGACTCGTATAGATTCATTTCCTTCTTCAACAATTGGTCCAGCGAAATCTTTGCTTTTCTAGGGTCTTTGCAGGAAGTTATTGCTTCCTCCAGTTCTTCTTGCAAAGAAAGCTTGCCTGCTTCATTCAGAGTCTGGGAAAGGGATGAGAGGGGTTCATCATCCTCATCAGGGGTGGCAGTGGCAGCAGGCGCAGGTGATGTTGATGTGACTGACTCAGTCTGTTTTATACCATGCTGCGAATGCAGGCGCTGTATTAATGCTTTAAGTTCAGTGCGAACTACAATTTTCGGAAGTAATTTAAAGGTTTCATCTCTCGCAAACTCTTCTTTATCTTCTTGCTACTTAGCTGGGTTTCTTAAATATAACAATCATGCCGTTAAATTCGTCCGACCCTCAGCAATGCGGTTTCTCAAGAAATCAGTTAGTTTTTCTGCCAATGGAGTTTTTAGCTCTTCCAATTTACGAATCATAAACCTAAGTGTTTTCTCAGCAGTAGCCAAGTCGGTATCTCGACGACATAGCACCTTCACTGCCAGCTTAACGGGTTCAAATACCTTGTCTAAGTTCGCTAAAACCGCATGTTCTTCTGCACTCAAATAGTAGTTTGGGTTAGCTTCCAGGCCAAGATCGATTAAAGCTTTGCTGACACATAGTTTGATTCTATTGAATGTAGAAATCATGTCAGCTAGGCTCGACCATCGTGTCTTACAGTCAAGTTGTAATTTTATATCTTGTCCAAATTCTTGTTTTACGTATATTTGCAAAGTGTCATTTTTAGTCGGTGATCTTTTAATAAGTTTCACCACGTTTCTAACTTTCTCAATGATACCCGCATATTCTTCATTTAGGTCCACTTCTATTCTTGGTATAGAGCAATAAAAAGCTTCATCTTCGGAGTCTGTGCAGGGCATTTCGTCTATTTCATCAGAAATCTCAACGTCGTTTTCGTCATTTTCTGATTCTATTTCAGGCTGCTCATCAACATTAGTTGGTCTTTTATAAATATTATCGATTATGCCAAGCTGGATTCCATGGGCATAGCAGAGCTGATGTAAGGGCGTTATCAATCGACCCAACTTTTTCATCACACTGGCCCCATCTGTAGTAATATTGACAATATCTCTTTCTAGAATAAGTCCAAATTCGGTTAACTTTGTGTTCAAAATACTGACCCCACTCTCAGCAGGCATACTTCCATAGACGCGAATCAGCCCCAAGTTCCAGAAAAAAATATTCCCATGTACATTTACATTCATGTATCGCTTGTTCATAGAAGAAGTCCACTCATCGAATGTAAGCGTAAATCTGTGATCATTCTCCTTTAGCTGAGCCAGTTCACGCTTTATTTTCATTTTTAATGTCATGCCATAGTTCATAACCATAGATTTAATTGTGTTTGGAGACTTGGGAAGTTTCTGACCCGAAAAATTGAACAGGTCTCTGATATCTTTAGACGAGCAAAATACACGGAATGGTAGACCGTCTTTTGCCACCATTCTTGATATTCTTTTTTCCATAGAAGTATCTTCAGGTTCAGACAAAACGAAGTGATCAGTTATTTTTTGCCTCTTTTCGCTCACTGGTGGCGCTGGTGCCGATGTTTCTGGTGATTCCGTGCTACCACTCGAAGTTGAGGTGGTTGCTGTACCTACTTCCATGTTTTGAACAGTAGACGATGGTCCTGGCAATCGCGGCAATTCCACATTCTTCGTTTTGGTGTCTATTTGATGGATAGATTTTAAATGCACATGTAATCCACGCGGAGATCGATCTTTGGTTTTCAGAATCTTCTTACAAAGTTTACACTTGGCACTCAATCCATTTTCTGCTCTTGAAAAGTATTTCCATACTACCGACACACTTCTATAGTCCTTATAAACTATATTCGCCGACATAGTCCGTTATTAAATACTTCGTGAATCACAAACAACTTTTTCGTATTTTTTTAAGCGACAATAGCACTATAACTCAATTAATTCAATCAAGGATTGACAACAAGTGACAACAAAATCTGGTAAGTAAACAAACGCACGCACGCCGCAGGTTCAAATTTCAACCAATCACACGCATCGAAAAGAGAATGCTCATGGAAGTATGGAATCCCGTACCATGCTGCATCAAAATCAAACCTTGTTTTTTATAGACTACACTGATCGTATTAACTCCTACAAAAATTATTTTTGAAAAAAAAACCCGCGTTTCAGAATTATTTTATAAAATCGAAACTAACCTAAAAAGTAGGTCTATTTTTTCGACGCTACCAACGACGTATTTTAACACACATACATTACCTACATTATTGCTCTAAAAACAGCGTAATACACTAATATTAGTAAGAATTACGAGTTAAAGTAACATCCACAGTATGCTTGACTGAAACTCGATTTTATTTTAGACCTTTACATTGCCAATAGTCAGTCAGTACAGTACAAATGTCAGATGCCACAGATAAGATAACTATAAACCATAGAGTATAGTAAGTGCTATAAACTAGTCGGGATTTAGGGATGTAGTCGATAAATCAAAATCTTTAGGCTGAGAAAATCTATTTTGTTGCAAATAGCAATAAACCAAACTAAATCGATTTGGTGTACTGATCTTACTTAATTGTAATTAATTTTAGAGTCCGCTCGACAGACAAGGGTTTGTTCAATTGAAACGGAACGTCATTTATATTCAGTTGAAACGGAACGTCATATAAAGGGAGTAAAACAATATTCATACTTTTAAACTCGAAAAGTATATTTCCAGTTCAAAAATCAAATCCCCGACGCGTAATGCCGTAAAAAAATATGAAACTAATTACTATAATATTTTGGTTTTGAGGCGCGAGACTTTTTGGTACCAACTTTGGTCATTGTCCTTTGAGTGAGCGAGACCTGCCGCCCGCGCACCGAAACCGATCGGAGTTCGCTCCGTCCGTGTCGGTCGTGTCAGTTCGCGCGCTGCTGCGCGTCAAATAGGACGTTTTCATGCTCGAGTTCAATCTCGCTAATCTCGCGAGATCTCGCCCATTTTTAGGCCGAGATTAATCTCGCAGAAAAGGGCCGAGATCTCGCGAGAACGAGATTGCATTCCCTACTTAGGGCTATTAGTCTAGTACTCGTGAAGACGCCATCTTGTTTATTATTAGTTCTTATGACCACTTTCCAGCTCAATCATGAGACCAGCTCTATATTACCATTTATTATTCCATTGTTACCGAATGCCAAACTTAAGCTTAACTGGATGCCATCAAGTAGTAATTAAAAAATAGATTGCAAAATTTGAACCAGAAAGACTGACATTTTGTCGTGGCAAAGAATGACGAGACGTGCAAGACGTTCACCTGATGTTAAGTGATACGCCTGCCCATGTCAGGACTGCGCCTACTTAGAACTTTACATCGCTATGTCATAAGTTGCACTGCATTTCACTGTGCTCGTCATCCTGAGGGCTCATTGTGCAATTCGGCCCACGATCGTTAATTTATAATTCGCTAAACCAAAACCCAGTAATGCTTCGCAATTACTGCTTTACGGCAGAATATCTGACACTGCGGTGGTACATACAGGCGGACCACATGGTGTCGACAGTTTAACGTCATGTCCAGAACGAATACATACAATACCTACATATACAAGGTGTTTATTTGCAACCTCGTCAAATTTCAGGAGGTTGGCATAAAAGACATAAATAATCAATTGAAAGTACGGTAGCGGGCAATAACTAAAAAGCGCTACTTTTTTTTGTTGTTGAAATTTAACAGTATTTCAGAATTAAACCCTTAATTCAATACAAATAAAACAGAATCACCCGACTACGCACACAGCGACAATACAGCTGTGTGCATGCAGTGTCGACGTCTTACCTACGAAATGCAAGCGCGCGCGAGCGCGAGCAATGACCGGTAGCAATAATCTTACCTAATATTATTTCGATAATCACCTACATTTTTGTCATAAATTTTGCTTGATAATTAACTCATTTTTGAGCATCGTTGGAATACGGAAATCTTACTAATGACAGTAATACTAGTGCGCCAAAGAAAAGTTCACTGACCTGTTATCAGATGATTAATAAAATGTTAGTTTTGCTTTATCCTTCAACCTAAAGTTTTCGTAGTGATTTTGTTTTATTTGTGGATTAAATTGGTTGATTTGCAATTTTCCTTCCTACTTAACGGCCTTAGGACCGGCAATAATACCTACCTTAGTTGGTGTACCGATCTACTAAAGTGTAAAAATGTTTTCTACGTTTATTGGAAATGGATAGACGTGCTAGTTAAGTGTAAGTACGTAGTGATACTTTCGACTTTTAGGTATTATTGGCGTAGTTAAAAATTTGAAATCAACTTATTTACACTAATAAAATTGATTAAGCTAACAACGTATTTACAAAATGTACAAATAAATACCTACTTAAGATACCTACCAACTTAAGTTACCCGGAGATATTGTTCGAAGTGGCCACCATCACACTCTTCGCACAATCGAGCACGACGTAGCTGGTTTTCCTTCAGCTTACGTAACACTAACACATTCGTTTTTAAAGTGTCGAAAGCACTAATGATCCTTGCACGTAATTCTGTTACACTAGTCACTTCCTCCGTGTAAACTAACCTTTTAACGTCTCCCCACAAATAAAAATCTAGAGGCGTCAGGTCCGGAGAACGCGGAGGCCAGGCCACAGGTCCTCCGCGACCGATCCAGTGGTCACCAAATCTTTCGGTCAAGTACTCACGTACTTGCCGACCATAGTGAGGGGGAGCGCCGTCCTGCTGGTAGTAGAAGTTGCGATGGAGTGCCAGGAGAACATTCTCCAACATCTCCTCGACAACGTGACGCAACAGCTCCAGGTATGTGGCACTATTGAGGTACCCATCGATGAAGTAGGGTCCAAGCACGTGTTCCCCTATTATGCCAGCCCACACATTCAGTCCAAACCGCACTTGGAACGCATGCCGTTTGGTTACGTGCGGGTTATGGTCGCGGTGAGCCCACCAATGTTCGTTATGAACATTGTAGACGCCAACTCGAGTAAATAAACACTCGTCCGTCCACAGGATGTTGGCGTCTTGGTGTTCCAGCAACCAGCGACAAAATGTAATCCGCACGGCATTATCACCTGGGTGAATTTCTTGTGCCTTGCGGTAGTGTAACGGGTGTTGCAGTTCACGCTTCAGTAGGCGAAACACTGTGGTGTGGTGCACTCCAAAGTGTTGACCAGCCTCCCGCTTGCTTGCCCGTGGGTCTCGCTGGAAATATTCCAGGATGTCTTCCTGTAAGGCGACCGGCAGGCCTACGCTGCCGCGAGCTTGAGCATGCCGAGGAACGTCAAACTGCCGATGATCCCGCAGTCTCTGAGTAGCAGCCAGCATGACGCTCTGTGATGGGGGTTCCCGATCGGGAAACATTTCTGTGAACATCCGGATGGCTCCACGTAGGCTGTCTCCACTGATGGCATACAGGCGGAC
Source organism: Eurois occulta (assembly GCA_950022335.1). Classification (NCBI taxonomy): domain Eukaryota; kingdom Metazoa; phylum Arthropoda; class Insecta; order Lepidoptera; family Noctuidae; genus Eurois; species Eurois occulta. The sequence goes on along the minus strand of OX465500.1, from coordinate 14,715,626 downwards.
CATCTCTACCAACTCGACATTGGAATAGTTGTCCGTCATATTGCACTTCGTACCTACGCTACGTCTCAACGATTTACCGGAATTCGCAAAGCGCACGCACGCGTTGGCGACATCAAACACACTGTTACCTGTTAGTTCAGAGGCCAAGGCCACAGGGGCGTGGTTAAGGCGACGAATTGTTAAACAATCATTCCAAAACCGGGCACGCGCACCCCGCAACCCGCACACACCCCGATAAGTAACGTAAGTATTGCGCGACGCGATGGCGTGGCGGCGTCAGAACATAGACGTCTTGGAGTTGTCTTTACATTTTATATCTTCTTTTATTTTTTTTATGATTTACCTATTAATGAATTATGATTAATATAATTTTTTACTTAAATATTTACAAATGTTCATGACTTTTTTCATAATATTTATCACGATGATTTCCGTTTTTGATTATTTATTTTTACATTTGACATATTTTCATTTATTTTGACATTATTTGCAATAAAACACTTATAATAATTATTATCGAGTTGATATTTTAATATTATACAATTATTTACACAATAATTACAATTAATAAAATAATGTGATACAATTAAAAAAGGGAAGTGTTTAAAAAATATGTTTATTTTATACAATTATCTATTTACATTTTATACCTATTTTAAAATTTTAATTAATTAATTTACAACTACTAACAAAAGGCATGAAAAAGCAAAGCTCGTTGTCGCTTAGTCTTACTAAAGTAATTAAAATTCTGAAAATGATACAACCTGGCTGAAATTTTCAAAATTATTTTCAACCACATATTCAATGTTAGCTTCTGATTGTTCGTAGCAAGTTGAATCTGGCACAGTATTTTCCTTTTGTTGGATTTTTTGCGAAATAGTTAGATTGTCTAACTGTTCGTCACAAGTATCTGGCACAGTATTTTTATTGTTACGAACAATCACGTAATCTGGATTACGAATTGGCCTATTCCTGGTGTGCCTTGGGTCGACAAGTTCGGGAAGAAGACAGTCGTAATAGAAGTTCAACAACTTTGGTTCCATCTCTTTTTCCCAGAACGCATCATCCTTTTGAATAAGCTCAGTTTTTATTTTATTATTGCCATACCATATACCCAACAAACAGCTATTTTTTTTGCAGATATGAAGTTGGCCTTGTATCTGGAAAAACCAATCGGATTTTTGGTTTATAACCACCTCACCATTTTTGTTTTTATAAAAATGCATTTTATTATTTTGTATTGCGTCTTCTATGCCATTTTTAAATGGTGCAATGGCACATCACTAATGTGCATATCACTTGTGATACACAAGTGATATGCTTGTGGAAATCAAAAGATGGGATCACCACAACTTGTGGTGATCCCATCAGGTGTAGCACCCAAAAAAGGATGTTTTTCGTCTATAAACAAGCCGCAATTTTTAATTTTGATATTATGCAATGAAGACAGTTGCTCGAGTGCTATTTTCTCATATTTTTTTCCATGACTAATGGATTGAACATGGTCGATGCTGGGTTTATAAAGCAAATTTTTTACAATATTTTGGCAAGAATTCGTCTGCTTTCTCTTTATAACCTTGCCAAAATTTGATGCGGTTAGCATATTCCGACGTAGCTCAAGCCATTCCCCAGATTCACTTTGTAGGATGGTCCTTTTTTCGATTTCTTTCCGTTCTTCATGCGTTTTTGATAAATTTTGAACAAAAGTCTTTTTTGCTTTTTCAAAAGTGTCTTTATCCAAATCCGGTTTGTCTACTACTTCGCCATAATCCAAATTAAGCGTTCTTGGTACCAAACCACGATTTTTTTCTTGGCTTTGAGTCGTTTTATATTTATTGCATTTTCATGCTTTTTTATGGACTTTCTGGGACTTGTCCCATAAACATTTCTCTGAACAGTTGACAGTAATTTGCCAGTATTGAATGAAATCAAAGCTCCTGCGCATCTTGCTTGATAGGAACGTCTTTGAGCATAATTAACTCGTTTACCCCCGACCAGTTTTGCTATTACTCCATTAAATCTTTCAACAACGTTGCTGTCTACGTCTTCAATTAAGCTGTGTGCTTTATCAGCTAATTGTGCAACAACTGTTTTAATTTTTTGCCAAAGAAGACTGCCAAAAAATGGGTTAGGGGCATCTGGACCCATATGTTTGCATAATTGCCGGTTACAATTTTCATGCATATTAAAGGCATGGAAAACAGACGCATTGATGTCTTTGTATAAACCATCTTCATTTTTCGTTTCTTTGTGAAGTTTTATAGCATCACAAATATATTGGCTTGATCGCATTAACTTTTCTTGTGTTAAATTTTTCCTGTCTGCTGCAATATATTGCGTATTGGAGGCCAGTTGTTGTAGTTTATTACAGTAGTTTCTCAGCAAATGATTGCGACAGTTAATTTTTGCAACTGTAATGCCTGGATATGGGCGAGCATTTATTATTTTTGAATATGTACTACTGTCGCCATCGGCAATAAATCTTGAATACATCAATCCATGCATTGCAATTGATTGTTTGAACCCTTCGGTTATTATTGTGGACTCCATGGCAGTAGACGCACCATTGAAAATTTTGTAACAAGTGTGCTCTTTTGGTGTTTCTTTCTTTTTCTCAGCTCGAGCGCAAATGCAACAATATTTATTTTTAACGCACATATATAGCACTTGGCCGAAACGTCTACCAATTATGGCTGCAGCACCTGACAATGCCGCATAATTAGTCCGGTAAGATCGTTTACACCAGCAGCCATCTACAATAACATCTACTAGCGGTATACCATCTTTATTGACTCTCCCTTCCTTTATTGCAGCTTCTTTTTCTCTTTCTCCAGCCTTTTTCATCTCATCCCATGCAGTCTCTTCCCAGTCATCACAGATATCGTTTTGCATTTTATTGTATGTGAAATCAGACATATTGGGTAAACCTACTCCAGCCAAAAATTGGTTGAGCTGGGCTTGACCACAACCAGCAGCCATAACTCCCGCAACGGCGTCTTTGTTTACATCAGCCATTGATGATTTTATTTTATTTTTGTAACCACACAGTGTACAAACATATGTAAATTCAGATTGCAAGCTTACATGATGTTCAGACTCTAATTTCAATGTAGCTAATCCACAATTAAACAAAGACTTGTGTTCAGAGAATTTTACAAGTTCTGTTACAAAATGGCTCACATCTATTATTCTATGCTCTATATCTTGTACCTCCGGCTCAATCTGAAACAAAAATAAAAAATAAGTAGGTATCAGTATCGTGCATGGAATTTGATAGCGGGGGAGTCTATTGGTCATGAAGGCAAATGTGAAGAAATGGCGCTCCAGCAGCTGTCTTCAATGCATAGAATCAAAGTTGAGAATTGCGGTTTGTTTGTTACACTAAACGGCAATCTTGCAATTTACCTAGAAATTATTCAAAAACTGTTTTTGTACATATAATCTGAGTACTTACTGGTGCCTCAGAAGTGCATTCAACTGTCATTTCTGAAGAAACGTCATCACTTGAACACTGCCTCCCTATCTGAAAAAAATATATATATTAGTTACATATTTTTATTTAGAGCCTAGTATCTACTTCAGAGATAAACATAACACTTACGACTAGTGCCTCGGTTATGTTAGTTATGTATGAAGAAGCGCTAATTTTGTCACAGTGTTTATCCGTCTGAAACAAATATATGTATGAATATCTGCATAAAAATGATTTATCTAGCAAATTTTAAGTTATTCTTTTAAAAATTATAAAAAATAAATAGTACTTCTTTTTGTGTAACAAACAAAATTGACTAATATACTCACTATGGCTACAGAAATGCGTTCGTTATGTGAGATATTTTTGTCATCCGTATCTGCAGTCCTAAAGAAAATTTTTCTTTTAAGTTTTAATTGCAAAGTCATTATAATACAGTGTAATATATAAATATATATAATAAATTTTGATAATTACATAGTAACAAAAACTTACGCGGGCAATACATTTTGTAACTCTCCATAATTCGGTAAGGTGTTGTCTTGATTTCTAGAAGATACAAAATAAAGTGTTTCAGTGATATAGTATAACTTTTACAAAACGTCGTATTATTGAAATGGGTTTAGGATTTTTTCATACATACCCTTTTAAAAAGCTAGGCACCATTTCTTGACTTTTATTGCAATCCGATGACGACTCCATTGTTTTGTTCTCTGAACATTGTTCCAACGATTGTTTCCTTAAAAATATAACAAATATTTAAACTTAATATTTAAATACCACTAAACACTTATCAGAAGATATTGTAATACAAAAGGTGAAAAACGAGACATACATTTTTTTATCACAAAAATAAATACTATGATGTAAACTTACCTCTTTTTCGTCATATTTGCACATTTTTCTAACAAACAAGCTCTTCTTTTCCTTTTGGAACATCTTTCTTTCTTTTTTCCCATTTTTATATTATATAACCTCTAAATAAATTCGCGCAATGGTTAAATGTCGTCCGGAAGCCGACTTGCACAGACCCGTCGCTGACAATGGTCAAGAGGGGACTGAGCGTCAGAGCGGGGCGAGGATTGCATACGCGCGCTAGCTTATAATTAAAGGACGTAAGCGACAAAATGGTTTTGTTATTTTATTTAGTTAGAAATGATAATTTGAGAAATATTCCTTCTACTATTTTAAAGAGTATGTATAGACTCATCGGCGCTGTCCTATTGTCATCGCTCGCGCGATAATGCGATGCGATTTCATCGTGCGATGAAACCGCTCGCACGATAAGAAATCGTGTGTCCTATTGTCATCGCTCGCGCGATAATGCGATGCGATTTCATCGTGCGATGAAACCGCTTCGCTGCGATCACACTCGAAATGGCTCTTAACAAAAATGCACAGTTGTTGCTGTCGGGCAATATTTCTTTAATCGTAAATCACATTAATAAAAGGAAACGTGGACCACATAATACACTTTATAAAAATAGAAAGCAGCGCGGTGAATTTCACAATCAGTATTTCGACGTAAGGAAAAACGAAAAAGATTTTTACGAATATTTGTGTATGTCAACAGAAACATTTGATTACATCTGTAATGGAATACGCAGTGATTGTACTCGTTATACTCGTATTAGTGTGGAACAAAGATTGGTGTTAACATTAAGGTACGTTTTTTTTATAATTTACCTCTACTCATAAACGTTGCTTAAATTAAACCTCGTTTAAAAACTAACGTTGTCTCCTTCATTGTTTTAACGACTGACAAAGACAGCATTAGTTTCTAACAATGCTTAACTTAAGGTGAATGCGCACAGGTAGCCCGCCAAATTCAAATTTTCTTCGGTTTTTTAGGAATTACAGCTATGTTTTACGTTGTAGGTATGTTGATCAAAATGCAATTCGCGACTGTAAAGATAATATATTTACTGAATATTAGGCACTAAAATCCAATAAATTGTCAGTCTTCATCATATTGGACTATCAAGAATCAATATTTTATGAAAAAGTCATACTTGAGTCCATTATGATGAAGACTGACAATTAACATAATTTCGATGACTAATATTTAGTAAATATTTATTATCTGTACAGTCGCGAATTCCATTTTGATCATCATACAACGTAAAACAGAGCTGCAATTCCCAAAAAACCAACGAAAATTTGAATTTGGCGGGCTACCTGTGTGAATGCACCTTAAGCAAATTAGGCATATTTACCCTATTATGTAGGTATGTGTGTAAATTGATTCCTATAATGTATGGAGATAGAAATAAAAGACTGAAGTAGGTAATTTATAATTATGTATTTAGGTAAGTTGGATAAAAACGAAAAAGAAAAACAATATTATGTTTGGTATCATCGTCATTAAACGTTTCGTAAAATTGACGAGTTTGAGACGGTGGCGACGTGACGATGGTGGAGTGTACTGGAGATGGTAAAATTGAAGCAGAATATGAAGAGTTCGAGGGGGAGGGGGAAGTCGTTAAAGCAATTTCATCGGCAATTACATTTTGTAATTTACTCTTTAATCTCAATTTTTGTACTGGGCTTAAATACTGGAAATACGGAGCAAGTGACTTTAAAAATAGCATGTCTGCATCATCAACTTCATTCCTAGCTTCCTTAAATGCTTTAATTTTGTCTTCTTCAATTTTAAGCATTTTGATTTCAAATTCTGAACAAGTAGATTTTTTATGTTTTTTTCCTTGAGATCTATCCAAAGAAGACGTACTTGCACTCTGGCTTACATTTCGCTCCAAAGAAGACGTACTCGCGCTCTGGCTTATTACATTGTGCTCCAAAGAGGATGTACTTGCGCTCTGACTGCATACAATGCGCTCTCGGACAATGGATAACGCTTCATCTTCATCAGTTGAATTGTTTCTATCAGGCAGCTGTGGAATTTCTTCTGATCTTGATGAATTATCTATCTCAAACTCCCAATTGACAGATTGTTCGCTTTGTGATTCATCATCATTAACGCCATAATTACTGTGAGTTTGCCGCGGCATCATAACATCCTTTAAATATGTCATATGATGAAAATATGTCCACTTCCCGGAATAATTTCCTAGGCTGCCTGGGCTGCCTGGATCTCCAGATCGTGGCTTATGAACCTTTTTTAATTCTTTTTGAAATACATCCCTCAAGTTTCGCCACCTAGTTTTAACTTCATTTGCTGTAACAAAAATAATGATAAATTAATTGTTTTTTTTTTTCATTTCAGGTATCTAATAACAGGAACACCTTTTCGGAAGTTGGCAGTGCCATTTCGTATATCAAAAACAGCAATCGCAAATATTGTTGTTCAGGTTTGCAATGCTATTTGGAATAATTTTAACAATACCCATATGAAATTTCCAAATACAGAAGATTTCAAAGATATCGCTAACTCATTTTCAAATTTGGACAAATTTCCACATTGCTGTGGCAATCTCGACGGAAAACATATTCGTCTCAACAGACCACATCTCTCTGGTAGCATGTACTATAATTACAAACATTTTTACTCAATTGTTTTATTAGCCGTTTCTGATTCACAAAACACGTTTCGAATCATTGATGTAGGAGCTTATAGAAAAGATAGTGATGGAGGTGTTCTCAGCAATTCAGTTTTTTTTAAAGATCTAAGCAGTGGAAAAATCCAACTACCATCTGAGGAACGACTACCAGAAAGCAATATTATCGCGCCATATGTATTTTTAGGGGATGAGGCGTTCCCGCTCAAAGCATTCTTAATGAGACCTTATCCAAGAAGGCAAGCATCGGGAAATGCTAATAAATCAAGATTTAATTACAAATTATCTACAACGAGGGTTGGAATAGAATGCACATTTGGAATGGCTGCGAGTAAATTTCGAATTCTTTTAAAAAGTATAGAAACATCAGAAGAAAATGCAATTACAATTGTTAAGGCAATCTGTATATTGCATAATATTATAATACATATGGACGGAAAACAATCAGAAGAAACAGTAACAAATCGTCAATTGAACAACAGATTGATGAGAATTCAAAGCAATACAAGTAATAATAGAGCAACAAGAACTGCAATTAATGCGAGGGAAAAATTCACGGCTTATTTTTGTAATCAACAATAATTATTGTGTTTAATTAAAAATATACATGTTTAATAATAATTAAAAACATTCTAATTTAAACTTACTTGTTTTATTCAAATTCCTTGCAATGATAGCCCACTCTTTGTCACTTTTAAGCCTGTTTTTATAATCTTCATTCCATTTATTCTAACTAAAATTAAAATAACGCTCCATGTAAAATACTGGTATTCAGCTGCATCCGGTTAGACTGGAAGCCGACCCCAACATAGTTGGGAAAAGGCTAGGCAGATGATGATATACTTCTGTGATGAAGACCAGTTATGTCTATAAAAATAGTAAAAACTTACTACGTGCTGTTGTGCAATGACGAACACAACATCTGAACGGAGATCGCGTCAAGCGTCAAGTCCGGATCGGAAGCAAAATCGAGGTCCAAAAAAGTGCGCGGGGGTCAAAACAATATAAACAGAGATATCGGTATCCTTTGGAAGAGCAAAAGTTGTCGAAAAAGCCACGAAAAGGGGAAAATAACAGTGAAGCAAACAAGGCAACATAACCAACAACGTCAGTATGCCGGGCACAGCCACCATTACAATCGAACTTCATTCTACACAGATATTTAGAAAATGGAACTTGATTTTTCCAAGTCGTTTTCTATTAAAATAAATACCTTGGACAATTTTTTTTTTAAATTCAACATGTTTAATTCACTTTAATGTTTTTAGAGTTTTCATTACGTTATTGTTTTTGAAAGAAACAATTATAATTCAAAATTCACAATCGTAGACATTTTGCGTAGAAAGAAATGGACAAACGAAATGAAATCTTAGTGTTGCCATAGAAAAATAAAATTAAATGTTAGTGTTACTAGAGAAAAATAAATGTATAATTTAACAAAGTGACACCTCTCGATGTTTTTTGGAACTAAACTTCGTGCCCGGTCATCGTTGTTAGCTTTTTCTAGGGACTGCGAAGACCGTGGTTTGATTTGAACCATCTTGATAATGACATATTAAAAAGTCTTCATATTTTTTAGGTACAACTACTTCCTCTGCTTTGTAAAAATCAGCCGATTGGTACCATTTGCTTTTCTTCTTGCGTTATAGAGTCCATGTTTAAGGTATTGGAAGTCGGGAATATTTTGTACAAAGTCTAGTCCTTTGTCTTTAAATTCCCTCATTTCCTCGTCAAATATATTTAGTAGTGACTCGTTTCCTCTGGCTGCTCTATTCTTGCATGAATTTAGTGCTTTCTTGAGCTCATTTTTTGTTGTATCTGGTGTACATAAGTGAGGTGTTTCTTTTAAGATTCGGTTTTCTTGAATTGTGATACTTCCATGGCAAGTATTTCTTTGAGTGCATTTCCAATAAAATGACCCATTTTTGTATTTTTTCTTCATATATAACTGATACCCTCCTCTCAATAAAATTAGTCTACTTCTTTCAGAGGATATATACTCAATTCCTGTCAAACCACTACTGCACTGTGGTTCATCAGCCATTATTCTGTAAGAAAAAGTTACCAAATAATAACATTCCTCGACATAATATGCTACTTTAACTATAATATGCTTATTATAAATTAAATAAACATACATGTCTTCATAGACATGTATGCTTATTACGCCTAAGTGCCCAAGTGAATATGAAGCTCTAAAGTGATCAAAGTGATCAACTCCTCCCATAAACTCAGTGTACTTCTTGATTGAAAGAGGGTAAAACATTTTTTTTTTGGTACCATCTTTTTGTTTCCGCTCAATCATTTCCACAGCTCGAGAATTGAATGCAGTAGTTGCAACGAAAACATCTTTTATATCTTTCCATTTGATAACAGTTATTGGTCCATCACACTGGTATATAAATTCTCCCGGTTTCAGGACTGTTTCCTTTCTCTCTTCACTGTTTAGATTTTTTCCTGTCAATACATCTGGTAAACCCTTGCGGTTTATTCTTACGGTTCCAACACTATAAATATGTTTCTCAAATAAAATCTCCAATAATGGAAGGCTGGTGAAAAAATTGTCAAATGCTACCAATGTGTTGCTTGGCAAAGATTCACATAAATCTAATATTTCTCTAGCGCCTAAGTTCTCTTCTGTTCCACTATCGACTTTCCCAGAATAAAATTGGAATTCATATAAGTACCCTGTTTTTGAATCAGCCCTTGCCCAACATTTATACCCTCTCTTTATAGGTTTCTTGGGCATATATTGTTTCATGTGGCTGCGCCCCTTGAATCTTATCATACTCTCATCTATTGAATTGAATGCAGAAACTTGTACATTATCTTTGAATGTTTTGTTCAGTATTTCAATAGCAGGTTTAATTTTTCTTAATTTATCATAATCAGGAGAGTTTCTTGGTGCCTCTGTTGTAATGTTTGATATGTGTAGATTTTGAGATATTTTTTTAAACCTTTTTGATGGCATCACTTTACAAATGATTGGGCTTGTATAGAAAAGGTAGGTACTTAAAACTCGTGGGCATACCCAGCTGCAAAGTAAGCCAGTAACTCTCGGGTCAAGTGCTAAGACTTGATATTGGCGCAGTGTGTTCACGCATATACTGCAGTATACACATAAAATGTGCGTGCGACGATTACCTAAAATAAATAGAAAGCCAAATAAATAGAAAGCCAAATATAAACACAAAACACAACCGAGATGAAAAACGCGGAAGGATTCTGTAGCGTCTTGACAGACAAGACAACCACAGACAACATGTCAAATGTCACTGTCGAAGACAAAAGTAGTGCTGCACGTTTCGATTTTTTCTTAAGAATCTATAAAACACTGAAACGATCCTGAGATATTTTGATTCATTAATAAATTGGATTTAAAAGTAGAATTATTTCTTCAAAGATACCAGTTGATTAAAGACGAAAGAATAGAGCATTTCAATAATTGTGTTAAAAGCAAAACCTACTTTTACATGGGTCGATCGATCGGTCGATTATATCGATCATTCGTTTAATTATTGATACAATTGCATTCAAACTATTTGTACTCACACCACTATTAAATTCTTAAAATAAATAAAATAAATAACTAAATAAACGCTATCTAATGGCATCATCATGTAATTCCTATTCATGTAGCCACTGTCTGCAACAAGTACTGAATCACCATACATTCCCAATTCAAACATGGCATGTCTTCTAGATGCACTGAATATCCGTTCATCATGGTTACTTCCTGGCCACCTAACTACTAGGTCGGTTAACAAATACAAACAAACAAATAGCTTACAAATAGCTTGCACATTTATTGACATATAGCCTTTTCTATTCCTGAAGGTTTCAGCATGGCTTCCTCCTGGTGATGTTATCTTTATATGTGTGCAATCCAATGCACCTATACCTTTTGGAAATCTGGCTATATTGTAAAAGTCCATTTGCGTTTTTCTAACATCTGTATCAGTCTGCGGGAACTTGATATAATCCCGGCTCAGGGAAGCTATTGCTGCAGTTACTCGGTGGATGACACGATTAGCTGTTGGTCGACTCACTCCAGAGAAATCACCCATGGTCAGTTGATGACATCCAGTTGCGTAGTACCGTAAAGTCAATAGTAACTGATTTATAGGTGCCAGGGAATTATTCCTACAATAAAGTAAAAGGTTACAATACACACAAACAATTTTTCAAAAATTACAGGTTTGCGAGGAAAAAAAAAGTTGCATAATTGTCAACTATTTGGTAAATGCACACGTGTCAGCTTAAGCAGGCACTTTTTCTTTTTATGAATTACTGGCTTCTGCAATATTGAACTTAAGTTAATAGGTGCCTAAAAGCATAATCAATGTTAGTCAGGCAGCAGAGATAATGTAGCTTTGAGTTAAAAAGAACTTTTCAAACTGGATTTGTCTTTCCCCTAACATAGATACAAACACAGTTTTATCTATTTTTAATAAAAATTGGTCATAAACAATTATTGTAGGTAAGTACTTACTTATCGTTCGGGAATTCTTTTTATTCTCTATTAGTTGTAGTACGTTCAGTGCAGAAGGTTTCGACAAACGGAATCTAATTTTAAATGCTTCCTCATTATATTCTTCGTAATAATTACGACGCACTTGAAATAGTCTAGGTCGCCTTGTTCTGGTCTCTATATCTTCTAGATTTTCAAGAAGGCTTAAGCAGTGTTCTTGATAGTTATCAATTAATACATTGAACGCTGACTGCATGTTTATCTATTCATAAAAACAACGAAAAATTGGAATAACCTAATAACGTAATGTTGCAACTATTATAAAATCACAGCAAACGTCAAAATCCATATTTTGAAGGACGGTTAAACGACGCTGTTGAGCTCGGTTAAAATGATCGGCTGTTTAAGGGCTTTAAACACTGGTTAACGTGTGGTGAACATTAAAAATGATTTAATCAGTTGTTCAAGTGATAAACAGCCGTTTTAAAAGTCGGTGAACTCAGCCTTTAATGCACATTCGAAATGTTACCACATTTCGAATGTGCATAGTTCGAACATCAATTGATTGAAAGTTCGATTTACACCTATTAATTAATTTCCACGTAGCTTTGGTTTTATTTTCTGCGCTATTTATAATATGACTGTTTTGAGACTTTTGGGTTAAAACTCTTACTCTTACTCACTCTTTCTTTTTCTTTCTCTTACTTATTCTTCTTAATCGTCTTGAATATTGTTTAAGCAATTGTTTGTATTCAACATTTGGTGATCGCCTGTACAACCATAACATCTCTCTTTTCCGTTTACTGCAGTTTTTGATACCTTTAGATATCCATCCCGGAGTTTTACGAGTGGAAATCTTTTTCTACACGGTAGGGAAGCATAAGTCGTAAAAAAGTTTAAATATGTCATAAAACAAATTAAAAGCTATTTCTGGGTTTTCGTTATTGAACACTTTAGTAAAACTTTGACAGCCTTTCACGTAGTGAATACGTGATGCCGCTCTTCCCTCAGGACGCCGATCACGTAGTCACTACGTTATCAACTTTCATACCACTTGTAAAAAAATCACGCATTCAGAACGTTATCGGCGTGCAACTCTATGCAAGCGGGTTTCTTTAGCTATCCGTACGTGCATCAATCATCAACCTGTGGTGCGGGGTGTAGGCGTGGGGAGGGGATTTGTCGACTGGAGCGCGCCAGTACTCACATCGCCGCCGACTCGCAAGTGCGTTCACGCATTTTGGCGCGAAATGGCTTCTGCGCGACGCAGTTACCGACTCGATTCGACTGAAATTGTTGAATGTTTGATAGATGATGACGACTCAGACGTTGGGGAAGCTCCAAATAATGAAATTGAAGGTAAATTACTATTTCAATTGATGTATTATCAGCATAAATTTATTTTCGTCGAGCATGATTTTATATTGTTTTTTTTGTCTCTTCAGAATTACTTCTTGACTTACAAGAAGTCGCATCGGTCGAAGATCGATTTGAGACCGATTCGCCAGACATCATTGAACCGGAAGAGGAGCCCGAGCGGGGTCGTAATAATTTACGAATCAGAAGTTCGAGATCGCGTCGTGGACGCGGTCGGCCGGCAACGCGCTCATCTACGCGAAGTCGGGCCGCCAACCGCACTTCACGATCTGTCAGGGATATGGATGAAGGTAATGGGTGGTCATACCAACCAATGCAAGAACCGCGTGAAAATCCAGTTTTTCAAGAACAATGTCAAGTATTGGCTCAGGTAACTGAAGATTCAACACAATTTGACTGTTTTTCTATTTTCTTCCCGCATTCTTTTTGGGTACTGCTCAAGACAGAAACAAATCGCTACGCATCAGTAATGAAAGCGAAACAGTTGAGACAAGGCATATTGAAACCAGGTACTATGCTGTACAATTGGAAACCTGTGACAATCCAAGAATTGAAGTTGTTTTTTGGCATCATAATTCATATGTCGCTTGTCCACAAAGAAAGTTTTGATTCGTATTGGTCGACGCGGGAAATAATTGAAACTTCATTCGCCAGCAAGCATATGAACCGCAATCGATTCAGAGCCATTTACAGCTGCTTACATTTGAACGACAATGCACGTTATAAACCTCGTGGTCATCCTGAATACGACGCTTTTTACAAAATCCGGCCGTACTTTGACCAACTTTGTCAGTTATGCGAAAACAGTTTCTATCCCAACGAAAACCTGACAATAGACGAAGGAACTTGTGGGTTTAGGGGACGTATACACTTCCGAGTGTATAATAAAGATAAGCCAGACAAATATGGTATGAAAATCTACATGCTCTGCGACGCAGCAACTGGATACATACTGAAAATGGTCCCTTATACAGGTGATGCAAAATCTGTGGACACTATTGTCAGAGAATTGTGCGAACCATTTTTTGGAAAATGGCACACCATTTACATGGACCGCTTTTTTACGAGCCCAGTAATCGCCGACATTCTCTGGCTGAATGATACTCGCCTTGTTGGCACAGTCATGGCGAATCGTCGTGGTCTGCCTCAGGATTGGCGTCACCAATCGTTAGACAGAGATGAAATGACTTTTTGTCACCGGGGAAATCTTACCGCCTGCAAGTGGAGAGACAAGCGTGATGTGCTCATGTTGACAACGAAACACGCTGCCCTGGTCAGAGGTGGAATCTAAAGTAAAAGGTGTTGGTATAACCAAGAGAATAAAACCAGATTGTATACTAGATTACAACCATAATAAAATCGGAGTAGACTTAAATGACCAATATGTCTCCTATTACTCATTGAACCGGAAGACCATGAAGTGGTGGAAAAAAATGTTTTTCAACTTGGTAGCGAGGGCAATGGTCAATTCATATGTAATATATAATAAGTCTCGGACCCTAAGGCGCCGTCCGAAATTCTCGCAATTTTTGATGAATTGTGGTGATAAGCTGGTGGAAACTGCATCAGCTGATGAGCCAGGACCCTTACACGGCCCACATTTTGTGGGTAAGAGCACGAGATTGACTGGCAGGCACTTCCTGGAGAGGATTCCGAGCACCGATAAAAAAACAAATGTGGCAAGAGTGTGCAAAGTTTGTGCCGACGTGAGAAAGAAGGAAACTGGCAAACGAGGAAGGAAGGAAACGGTCTATTACTGTCCAGACTGTAATATACCTCTTTGTTACCACCCATGTTTCAAAAAATACCATACAATGACCAATTACGCAGGTTAAAATAAGTAAAATGTTGTTGTAAGTTTTTTTTTTTTCATTTTTGGTTCATGTTCAGCATTTATTTTGAAATATAAGAAAAAAAAATAATAACATGTTTTTTATTTAAATCATTAAAATAGATAACAAATAAACGAAATAAAAAAAAATTATGCCTATAGCACTAATAGTAATTTTTTTAAAAATCCTACAATATCTTAAAAAATGGCCGGCGTCCCAGAGAGTGCGCGCTAAAAACGGTCGGCTGTCAAAGTGTTAAGTTACTAATGGCTATATAAATAATGTTTGTGATTTCAATTAGCGATGATTTTAAACTACTGTTCTCAATAGACAGTACATTAATCGCTTCTTGGGCTGATAATAAATCCAATTTAAGCTTTTCTACTTGACATTTTAGATCTTGTATTTCGTCACTTTCACCTTCGGACATATTATTTGGTAGACTATTTGTGCTGCCATCTAACGTCGAGTTATTTATACTAGATTTTTCGAATATAGTCTCCGCTAAAGACCGAGTTCGTGTTCTATGTAGTGTGATGTTCTCGAAAAAAATCACTATAGGTACAAATTAAATTAATTACAAAATATGATAATGGTAAAAGTTTATCGCCTAGCGGGGATCGAACTTACGACCACAAGTCTCGCCCCGCCTAACTCGGTAGTGTGACCGCTAGGCTAAGCGAACATGTTTGATACAGTTCAAATTGTTGATAGCATCTGGGTTTCGGTTGGTTATGTGTTGAGTCCAAAGGTAATTTCTTTGTTCTATGGACGATACAATTGACCGTTAAATTGACGGTTGAAAACACATTAATTCACCGTTGTTTCTTTGTTGAATCCACAATTTGACCAATACTTTTGCTTATTCTCAAGACAAGAATTAATATTGAAATAGTTTGAGTTGTCACACGCACTAGAGAAGCGTATTTAAACTGTAGTCCGGTTTTTGATTACCACCTACACATGTGTATACACATCGTGTCTTTTTTTTTAGTTGATTCAATCTTCACAAATTGTCACAATAATCACTGCATAACAATGTCACATGTATATTGTTGTGTCCTTTCACTAATTCAGACGTTTTTCCACTTTATTTACGACTTGATTATATTTAAAACAATTTTTAATACGGAGCTTATATTTACACGGGCGACAGCGCCATCTATCAACTATTGTTGTGAGGGTATCCTCAATACAATGACTTGGTTGTCTCCTTGGCCAAGCAGAGATGCAGTGGTGTCACACAGATGAGCAGCTTGAAGAATGATCAGAATGGTGGCCAGGGTCCAGCCCTTCTGCCGGAGCCCCTCCAGTTAGGCCTCGGGTCCTTGCACACAACGTGGACCATCAACTGGTGCGCCGGTTATGTCCTGTTCGGGGGGTGCGTAGCGATCTTGGAAGAGAAGTGTGGATAACAAGGGAAAGTTGTGTGTGAAGCTGTATACATTCTGAAAGCCAAACAGGGAGTCGAGGCTCTTGAATAACGTCTCTAACAGCGCTGCTCTGAAATGTGTACACCACGATGAAAAATCGATAATTATGTTGAAATAGTCGTGTCCTTCCCCCGGGCAGCGGATGAGGGTCTTTGTGGCTGCTCCTCCGAGAGAGTCATTGACTGATGTTTGATGTAGCGGAAGATGATATCTGCTATATTCTTCTCGGTCAGAATCTTATAGGCCCTGAGGGTCCGTATCTCTTTACAGTTGAAGACCTCGGTTGTCAGATAGTGCATTACGACACCCTTTATTGTGGGAGGTGGACCCACAGGAAACTTGCCATGTAGAGTTCTGAAGGCTTTGCTGTTATACTCGTGGATCCATTCGGGTAACTTTGGGATAATGGCTTTGTCAAATATGATATCTATAGTGTCAACATGGTAGTTAAATTCAAAGTTCTTTGCCAATGTAATAGATTTGAAATCCTCAGGGTCCCATCTGTAAGTGGATGTTTCTCCCCACTCATTCGCTAGGTAGCAAGATCGGAGGGTGAGCTTCTGCATCTATGGAGAGGTTGGGCCATTTTTTGTGAATTTTGTAATATTGCCGACAGAATTCTTTCTTGAACATGTTGTTAATGCTGGAAGCTACGGGTTGTAAGTTATGTTTCAGGACTTTTCTGTACCACGTGGCAGTGCTCGCATTCATGTCTACAATCGGGTGACCCATCACTTTCCACAACCCCACCATCTCAAGTCAGCATTGCGTGAACCGGACTGGCCACCGTGCTTGTTTCGTGCAAAAAGAAAGGTGTCTGCTTGTACTGTGGTTCTACTTTTTTCACGATTAAGTTTAGAAGCGTTGGTGTGAGGTAGGTTTAAATAAAAGTCATTGTAACGTTCAGGAATCATTCCCCCTTTGCATAGATCTATAATATCCTTGTATTTTTCTTTACTGATGAGCAAAGGTTCTTGATACGCTTGATTCAGTTCAAGATCATTTTCCAGCCTTTTCTTGTTTCTTGTGCCAGATCGCAACACAACGATTATCTTTGGTTCTTCATCAAAATCTTACTCGATTCTGTCGTTCTGTTCTGCACTTACTTTCACCTCTCTTATGGAATTCCACGACATTCTCTAGTTTTTGGTATTCTTTGTCCAATTCTTGTTTACTAGCAAGGCTTTGAAATCGAAAATGTGTAAGACCCGACTGACTATAAACCTAGCCCTACAGTAACTACCTAGCACCCTAGTAATCCTAGTGCTATAGTAATTACCTACTCAGTTTAAGTTGACCTAACGCCCTAGCCTACCATACAAACCATAGCAAACGTAAGTTACGCTGGTTTTACGTGAGGGATGTCTGTTACAAGGAGACCTACGGTAACAGACGGAACTTGGGTAGGAATAGGGGTTCGTGTACGTCGTGCAATGTACACAGGAAATGGTTTTCTCACTGCCGATCCCACAGACTCATAGGACCGATGATGGCTAAAGGTGTCTTGGCCATAGTGAGAGGAGGTATAGGAGATGAATCACACTCGACTCCAGCTTGATGACTAATTTATTACAAATAATGAACTTAATTATATACATATTTTATGGTAAATACACATTGATAGCTATTTACATGTGTGTTGTGTGTATCGAGCCAATGAAGCGAAGATCTCAGGAGGCCACTTCTTAGCGCTGACGGTGTGCTGGTGTTGCCGGCGCGTGGTACGAATGTATGTCGCTCTTAATGCTGACGCTGTTGTGATGCTGTTGTTGGCGCGTGTAATTATGATATGTTGAACAGGTAAAATATCATTTGGGAAAGGAATCTAGGTGTTTGAGAACAGGTAAAGAAAAATATGTCACATTCTTACATTTTTATTTTATTAGACATTACCACCATTAGATAACCAACTATAAAACGGTATGGTAAGTACTCCTAATCTTTATTTTCCTTGTCCGAGTCACCACTGTTGTGAAATGGCAGTAATATTTCTTTTGCGGAAGAGGTAAAAGGTTTAGAACTTTTCTTAAGTTCTAAACCTTTTACCTCTTCCGCGTTCTAGGCCTAATTGAGCTAAGATTCCGAATCTTATGTGAGCAGCAGCCTATACAGAATATCCCTATTGCAATCTTCACGGCAATACTTTCGCGAATAATTTTCCCTATAATCTCGAAAATGCTTGTTTCTAACTTCTGCTGCTTCTTCAGACAAAGTTCCGATTAGGATCAGAGCGTTTTTCACGATGAGTGGCCCGTGCATCAGCACTTTGTGTACAGTGGGTGTCTCTTCCGCGTTCTAGGCCTAATTGAGCTAAGATTCCGTATCTTATGTGAGCAGCAGCCTATACAGAATATCCCTATTGCAATCTTCACGGCAATACTTTCGCGAATAATTTTCCCTATAATCTCGAAAATGCTTGTTTCTAACTTCTGCTGCTTCTTCAGACAAAGTTCCGATTAGGATCAGAGCGTTTTTCACGATGAGTGGCCCGTGCATCAGCACTTTGTGTACAGTGGGTGTCATCGGATGCCAGCTGTATAAGCCAACATTAAGTTCTGCTGTACTGTCACAATATGAAGAAAACTTTTCAATATTTATGTCATATCCACACGAAATAACTTCCAAAATTGTTGCGAACCTTTTTATTAATTCCTCATTGATACCAGTTCTGCTAAAGCGGCCATTTTAGACCCCCAGTTATAACGGAAGCCTCCGCAGAACATTCAAAAAATCTCCTACTCGTATTTCCGTCATTGGTATTGTCAAAACCAGCTTTTGGAATATCAACCAAAAGACCAAGTTCTTCTCGAAACCTTTCTTGGATTTCTTGCTTTTTAGTTTTTACGATGTCTTTTTCTGCTTGCGACCTAATTTGCCACTTCCCTACAGGAATCTTATATCGACGCCCCCAAGCAATAAGTCGGTAATCGTAAAACTTAAATTTTACAGGAGAAATGTTTTTCTGTTTTTGTTGAATAGCTTTTCAACGAGTCGGAGTAGTGAGGTCATTGATACATCAAACGAAAGCTAATTTTTTGTTTAATTCAATTATTATTTTTAACATTAAATTTTGTGCGTGAAAAGCCTTGCAATTTAAGAAAATAAATGTTACAAAAATATATTAGGTAAATTGTTTAAGTAATGTACACTTGCGGCATTATTGCAGTAAATTTGTAAACAATATTGGTGCGTAACATTACAATACGGACTTTTCCAGCGTAATTTTTCATCTTGAAGACGTTACGTAATTCGTTATTACGGTGTTATTGTGGTTATTTTAAATTGACACAGTAACCAGTATCGTTACAAAACATTGTTTTTGGAGGAAAATTCTGAAAAACATTTTTGTGTAACCATTCAGTGCTAATAATTTTTTATCGAATTTTTAAAGTGTAATATGTCTAGGTTTACAAGTAAAGACTGTATATGATGAGTATAATAAAGTTTCATAATCACAATAATAAAATCAGAGTCGAAAATTAACATCTTAACCTTTAGAAAATTTAAGATAAACATTTAACAATTAAAATAATTGTAGGGACGTCAGTCATGTCAATATTCATGATTAAACCTTAAAAACTAGAACTATATCAATGATAATTAAACACAGCAATAAAATCATGTCACAAAATTAACACCTTAGGTTTTACAAATATTTAGGTACTTAAATAACTATGAATCTTAATGAGATAAATTACTTAATTAATCAGTATACATCCATGGCAATTATATTTTAAACAAAGCAATAAAATAGCTTCACAAAATTAACACTTTAATTAACACTTATAACAAAAACACATTTTTTTTTAATGTCGGCGCCTCACATATGCGTGGACAACCGCGGGGAGGGCGCGGGACTCGGGAGTACCGAACCCGGCTACGCGACCGCTGATGCGGTCCCTACCACTCACTGAGCTCACAGACGCCGGCCACTCCGGGCATTTCTTTGTACGGTCTTCACAAGTGTTTAATCGATGTTAATTCATTGGTCCTTCGAGCCGGATCAATGAATAGACTCGGTTGGGCTATATAAAGAAACTAGTGGACTGTATGAAATATAGGTGTAATACCACAATTAACATCGATTAAACACTTGTGAAGACCGTACAAAGAAATGCCCGGAGTGGCCGGCGTCTGTGAGCTCAGTGAGTGGTAGGGACCGCATCAGCGGTCGCGTAGCCGGGTTCGGTACCCCCGAGTCCCGCGCCCTCCCCGCGGTTGTCCACGCATATGTGAGGCGCCGACACCTTAGGTTTTAGAAATAAATAATTTAAAAACTAAGAATCAGATCAATTACTTAATTAATCAGTCCTCATCCGTATCAATTATATTATCGTTCGTGTTATCAGTATATGCCAATGACTCATAAAAAGGATGGTAAAATCGCGGAATTGCTCCACTTTAACATAAACTCATAAGGTCTGTATGCAAAGGTTTACTAATTAGAATGGGTTGGTGCTATGCATTTTGCAACTCTACATTATTTAAGCCTATAGATGCATCTTGTGTTCGTTTTCGTCCCCTTCGTCTAGCATTTAAGGCAGTGTGGGAATTATTTAAATCAAGCTCGGAATATGTATCGTTATACCGAAAATTAAAATTAACTAGAAGAAGTTATAAAGTAGGTAAGTACGTTAGCACTTCCCTTCATCCGTGGTGTCAACCATTAGAAGCATTCGTCTCACACGAGCATTTTTTAATTTTTTATGTCAAAGTCAAAGCATTTATTTCAATTTAGACCATTACATGCACTTTTGAAAGTCAAAAACAAAAAAGCTAAGCTACAGTCACAGTCACAAGACATAATAACTTGCGAAAGTACTGTAATTGCACATTCCAAATCGTAGATCTCTATGGAGAAGAATGGGCAAGAAACTCCATGGACACTATTTTAAAAAATCAAAATATTGTTACAAAATCTTGGTTACATCATTCATGTTGAGATTATACATATATGTGAGAACGATGTACAAAGACATGCACATTAAAGAGAGTCCATCCAGACCAGTCCAGTCATCCAGAGTAAAAGATTAAACTAACAATTTAAAAATAAAGTAATTAAAATAAACCGTCGCAGCTAAGAGATGACCAGTCCCAACTGACAGCGCCCGTTCACGAACATGACGCATGGATCAGCGCCATTCAACTCAACCATATTGAAGGGAACTAAATGACCCGACACACCCGCTACCATCAGCGAGACATTTATGTGAGCATGACATTCTCTCAGCCACCAGGGCACATTCAAGTCAATGAAAGATAACTAAATGTAAATGGTAGCTTTACAGGTACATAGTACTCACACATGTGCTATGCGATTATATAATACTAAGAGATTGAATCTATACAATAACTTCACATGGTAATCAATTAGTTTGCCCCTATGGTTGTGGAGCAGGACCAGCATTGAGCCAAGCATTGTTATCATCAATGTAATCCCCCAACTTATATTATGCTTGCCTACATAGTGTGCGTTTTATACAAGATTTAATTTTCGTCTCATTCAGTTGTAGAATGTGGGGAGGTATTTTATTGTAACATTTTAAACAGTACCCCATGAAAGATGAGTCTACTTTAGCTAGCCTGAAACCTGGTTGAGTTAGTTGGTCCCTATTTCTAGTATGATAGTGATGTCGGTCACCTCTTTTACTAAATAAATGCAATTTTTTCCTAACATACATGATGTTTTCAAGGATGTATTGACAAGGTACTGTCATGATGTTAATTCCCTTAAACAGTTCTCTTAGAGAATCGCGTCTACGTAGATCATATAAGGCTCTGATAGCTCTTTTCTGCAGAATAAATATAGACTCAATGTCTGCAGCCCGTCCCCATAGTAAAATACCGTATGACATAATACTATGAAAATAACTAAATTAGACTAGCCTCGCGGTATCTACATCAGTAAATTGACGGATTTTTCTAACAGCATATGCTGCTGAACTCAGCCGTCCTGCAAGAGCGGTCCCCATTGTAGCCTTGAATCGAGCGTGATCCCCAAGAAAACAGTTTTTTCGACGAACTCTAGTTTCTCTTGATTCAATACTATGTCACTATCACTACTTTTGACATTTGGTAGAGCAAATCTTATACTCTTCGTTTTTTTCCCATTTAATACTAAATTATTCGCGGTGAACCAATTACTGTTTTTTGAATCCATAATTATATTTTGTACAATAGCTCAACAAATAAATAATTACTGTACCACTAACACTTATGTAAGTAAATACACTGTTTAGATCACAATCACTTGAAGTAGTAAAATGATTTTAGAGCACACGTCACGTTTAATCAAACGAAAATATGCTACTCTTTGTGTAAACAAACATTACGCACCGGCCGGCCGACAATATCACGTGTTGGGGGTGTGGCTACTATTTATTACTCTCTTATTACCATAGAAAGAAAGAGACCAATGCGTCTTGCAAACTGTTGGGCGCAAAAATATAAACAGCAAGATCGAAAACGGGACCAGACGTGTTCAAATTAGATACGTATTGCAATTTTACACTTATTTATTAATTAATTATTTACTTTATAATCCTTGTTAGTTCCCATTACGGTCTGAGCTGACTAAAAATAATTCGACAACAACAACGTGCTAGCCTTTACCAGGAACTGCACGAAATTCATTCACGCCAATAAGTCCGTAATAGCAACTTACCAAAATTAAATACGAAATACACTTTTGTATTGATACGTAAAGATATTTTTCTCGACATAATTTCGTTTTTTAATTTCCCTACAATAAAAGTGTTTTTCACGATATCTTCGTAAATATTACTACGAAAAATGTGAAATAAATTACTAAGATGTATCCTAACCCATAGGTTCCGAATTTGACATAACAATAAAAAGTCCTTAATAGTACATTACCGACTTATTGCTTGGGGGCATCGATATGCGACATGAAGAAGGCTTTCGAAGAATCTGATTCTAGCATGAAGAATTGAAAGCCCAAATTTTAAATTTTTCTTGATTACCTCAGAGCTCCTCACTTTATCGAGATTGTTAAAATCTGTTGAAATTAATTTACAGAGATAACACCTCATTGTAGATTTAGTATCTGTGGTAGCATTACATACCTTAACATCAATCATTCATACATTACATACCTTACCAGAATCACCTTGGACATAATTAAAATCACTGGTTTGTGGCTCAGATCCCACTGATAATTCGTCATAGTCGTAGAACAAAGACGATTCTGCAAATCAGTAACTTTACAGTACGCCACATCAAAGTTTTCTAATGGAGTTTAAGGGCACATTTTAGAAACCGCTGATCCGATTAGCTTGAAATTTGGACATGTTTATTTGTTTCTGAACCTTTATAATATGACCAAAAGATGAATTCCTAAATAGGCTCAATTTTATAAAATATCACTTGCGTCATTGTTCTATGAAAACTTATGTGTCGTATCGTATGTTATCTTATGTCGTTGTTGTGCCGATTTTTGCAACATACTGGCTACACTGGCGGACAATTGAATGGCCTTTCATTAGGCACTGGGCTGCTAGGCATGTGCGTACTGGCGTACATGTCGCCAATTAATTTAAAGTTTTTATGGACTAACAATAGGTTAAGATTTTACTAACACTATATGGATCAATGGTCTGAAATAAATAAATTATTATTATTGTTATTATTTTCTCTTACTTTACATGACGCAAAGTAGTTTCCGTCGATGTTTTAGGAAATCTTCACAAAAAATGTTGACGGATTTCAAATTGATGGGTTTTTAAATGAAAAAAATACTAATAGTTTACATTTATTTTAATAGACATAATTATATTGTTTTATTGGCTTCAAAAAGTTAGTACAAAAAATATTATTTAATAATTTAATCAGTCTAATTATCATGCAAACTATAATCATTATCAGTCCCAAACATTTGTCAGGTATTTATTATAAACTTAACTATTAGGGGGGAAGTCCCCTAGTGGCGGACACATAAGGTTTTCCGGAAATAAAATTAAAACTACTTCGAAAAATAAGTATTTATTTATGAATTAGTTAAATGAACAAAATATAAAATCAAAATCAATTAACAAAAATACAACTTCTGCGTAAACATAATCTAAGAACGTTAAGTTTTGGTAAAAAAAATTAAGTCTTTAACATTGGCACCTAGTACCGGACGGGATAATCTTCGAACCCCAAGCGCCGGACAGTCTTAAAACATTGTGCATCTATCACATATACACTTCTGGACACATCTATTGGCCCACCTTGTATTTTCAGTTTCGTTTGGTCCTAGCTACAATTTTATATTAGGTCGAGCAAAAAGTTTTTATGCAGTTTTGAACCTGGCACATTCACAATTTCATTCAATAGTCTTTTTTTGAATTTCGAACACAGAATTTAAAGAAACAAAAGACAATTTGGAGTCTGTTTGTTGATATCAAACAA
This sequence comes from Eurois occulta, assembly GCA_950022335.1. Lineage (NCBI taxonomy): Eukaryota > Metazoa > Arthropoda > Insecta > Lepidoptera > Noctuidae > Eurois > Eurois occulta. Next base: position 14,691,111 of record OX465500.1, on the reverse strand, counting down.
TCGAATACTAAGAAAACTTGGTTTTATTGGTTTACTTGGATTTAATTCTTGAAAAAGTGATTGATATCTTTGGTTTTGCAACAAACATTACTTATTCTTAACATTAAGGTGAGGTTCTATCAATAATCTATGGATACTTCACCTGAAGTCGCCGCCCAAGCTGTGGCACTTATTCAGGCCGGACACAGCCAAAGAAACGTGAGTGCTCAACTTAATTTAAGTCGATCTGCGGTCCGAAATGTTTATCGGAGGTACCCAGAGACTGGCGGCTTTGTTCGTCGCCAAGGAAGGCCACGATCTCGGGTCACAACTGAAAGGTAGGATCGATTCATCGTGACGACCAGCTTGAGAAATCGTCACCTTACCTCCATTGAGATACAAAACCAACTTCGCGACTTCCACGGAGTATCTGTGAGCGCTCGAACTGTTCGGAGAAGGTTAAAAGAACGCGATATGGTACCACACAAGCCAGCTAATGGGCCCAAACTAACGCGAGCCCACCGAACAGCGCGCCTTCATTTCGCACGCAGTCATTTATATTGGACACAGCAAGATTGGAGCCGTGTACTCTTTTCTGACGAGTCTAAAATTGTGTTACATGGCAATGATGGAAGGAAGAAGGTCCACCGACGTAAGGGAGAGCGTTTCGCACAATGCTGCTTTGAAGAGAGGGTTGCTTATGGCGGTGGCTCATGGACTGTCTGGGGCGGTATATCCGCGAGCGGCAAAACTCAACTTGAGGTTGTTACAGGACCACGGCTGCCAACATTAAATGCTGAAAGGTACATTCGTGAGTGCTTAGAACCTCACGTGATACCATACGCGGACTATGTGGGCCCAAAGGATGATGCCAGAGTTTCTATGAAATCCGGTCCCACCTTCCAATAGCTATGTGTGTTACATCGTTGGATAGGTAATTTTGAGCTGAATAAAAGTTACTATGGCGCCAAGTTCCAAATCTTAGTCCGTTCAGAGTAATTCTTTATTAAACATGGTTGTTTTATCAGTAGCCAAGCAATGATATTTTTACGTAATAATTGCATTTGTGCTTTATACACGTAGTGTAGATACTAACCTACGATTATAAATTGCGTCACTGAGTCGCAAACCTTATGACAAAAAGTTAAACAGATGTCCACATTGACAAAATGCTATATTTTTACAAATAAAACACAATAGCGTATTTAAACCTTTACATTTATTTAATCATCGTTGTCTACAATGACGTTATTTAAAAATAAGGCTGGGCCTACAAATCCCTCATGTCTGGCGTGCCCTGGGTACCAAATGATTGAAACGATATGCGCATAGGTCCCTACAGTACGTCGTCCCGTTATGCAGGTACAATATCTTTGTATAATATCGTTGTTGCGAACTAATAAGTAACAGTAGTACTTTCTAGCTCTCACGTGTCGCGACTGTATACGACCACGTAAGAGCCAAGCATCCTCATCAATGCCAAAATCAGGTAAATCCTCCAGTGCAGCTTCTCGGTATATTTCTATTGTATACATTCCATTTTGTAGATGTTCGCTGCAGTAAGATTTCACTAACTTCAGTTGATAGGTTCCCAAAGCTAACAAAATGATTTTTTCTTCACTGAATCGCGGAAAATCAATATCTGTTGCAGCAGCGGTGAAGGCTTTTCAGGCAAGCAAGCTGAATGACGATGAATTTTCGAAGGATTTGTGATAAAATAAAAGATGCGTATAGTGCAAAGCAAAAATTGAATGTAATGGTCATGACATGTACAAGATTCAAGGAGAGGGGTCATAGGGAACAAACATTTTGACCAATTGCGTGAGTGAAAGGCGTATGACGTCATGACGTAGGACGATAGGTTCATTCTTCACCCCGAGATGTCGCCCTCAGTCTTGAATGCAGGAATCAACTAGGATTTGGAACATGCCCCCGGCCTTGGAAGCAATGGCTTTCAATGGTCTTCAGTAGCAGCATCCTGGTCCACGTCTTGTAGTAAAGGACAAATCTTGGCGAATGCGCGTCTCACCACACCCGATGACGTCTGTATGTCGGCCACACCGGATATTCCATCCGTTCCTGGGATAGTACGAAGGACTCGTCCCAAATGCCACTTCAACGGCGGGAGGTTGTTATCCTTAATAACCACTAAGGAGTCTGGTTGAAGCTCGCCCTTATTCGCTGTCCATTTTGTCCGCACCTGCAGTTCAGAAATGTATTCTTTCGCCCACCGATTCCAAAAGTGTTGGCGAAGTTGTTCCACCCTCTGGTACCGCCGGAGACGACTGGCAGGCATATCACGTAGGTCATCACAGGCTGGCGCAGTCAGTGGTCGGCCAATTAAGAAATGGCCGGGAGTGAGCGGGGTAAAATCCTGTGGATCGGGAGAGAGAGGAGACATAGGTCGGGAATTCAGTACGGCTTCTATTTGTGCTAGTACTGTGCTATACTCTTCGAAGGTAAGGTGCGCGTTACCTATTACACGTCGAAGATTGTATTTGCTTGACTTTACTCCTGCCTCCCACAGACCACCAAAATGCGGGGAATAAGGGGGAATGAAATGGAATTTAATATTTTGACTAATAGCAAACTCTAAAATATCTGAACTACATTTGTTTAAAAAATTGTAAAAATCGTTCATTACACCTACGAAGTTGCGACCGTTATCAGAATAAATTTCTGCAGGTTTACCGCGGCGTGAAATGAATCGCTTTAAGGTTAGTAAATATGCTTCACTGGAGAGGTCACTGACTAGCTCAAGGTGGATCGCGCGTGTCGCGAAGCAAATAAATAAACAGATGTAACCCTTGATAAGCCTAGCGCCCCTACCTTTGCGGTTCAGAATGAGCACCGGCCCAGCGTAATCCACCCCACACCTAACGAATGGAAGACTAGGTGTAACTCGCTCCATAGGTAAGTTACCCATCATAGGGGTAAGCGTCTTACCACGAATACGCGTACAGGTGACACAGCCATGTACTACCTGACGAGCTAAATTCCTACCTCCTACAGGCCACCAAGATTCACGTAGGTGAAACAGTAACGTCTGAGGAGCAGCGTGGAGAAGCTGTATGTGCTCGTGACGAAACAACAAAGTTGCAAAGTAATGTTTACTAGATATTACAATGGGATGTTTTTTACCGTAAATAAATTCATCTGAATTAACGAGACGACCACCCACACGCAATATTTTATGGTCGTCTATGAATAAGTTTAATTTAGACAAACAACCTTTATTTTTAATAGTCCCATGATTAAAAAGTGCCTTATATTCTATTGGATAAGATTCAATTTGGCATAATCGAGCCAATGTTTTATCAGCAAAATCTAACTCGTCAAGACTAAGACTGCCTACATGTCTTTCTTTTGTATATCTGATATTATGAATGAAACGCAACATAAAGGCAGCTGCACGCCTCATACGTTTGAATTGGGAAAACCGATGAAACGGAAACAAAGACGATTCACAAGAATTTTGAATCTGAACTTCTGTGATCATCTATTGAAAAGTTAGAATCTCGAAGAAATTCAGGACCCTCCCACCATAGGGTAGAAGATGAAAGTTCTTCCAACCGGATGCCGCGCGACGCCAGATCAGCAGGATTGTTTTCGCTCCTGACGTGACGCCACGGGACCCCTAGTGTAAGGTCATGAATTTCAGCGACCCTATTTTGGACGAACGTCTTAAGTTGGTTCGGCCTCATGTGTAGCCAACCCAAGATGATCGTGGAATCGGTCCAAAATACGATTTTATTGAACGTACATCGCAATGCGTCGCGTACCTTGTCATACAGACGGGCGCCTAATAAAGCCCCACAAAGTTCGAGACGAGGGACATTAATAGGTTTTAAGGGCGCGACCTTAGATTTAGAAAATAATAATCTAACCGTTACCGTTAGATCAGAATTAACTGTGCGAACATAAATGCACGCGCCGTAAGCCGTTTGAGACGCATCGCTAAAAACATGAAGCTCGATATACATAGGCTGCGTACCTATAACATGCCGAGGAATGCGAATTGTGTTTAGCGCTTGCAGTGAGATAACAAACCGGTTCCACACGTGCGCCGTGTTCTCAGAAACGGTGTCGTCCCAACCTATTTTTAATAGCCATAATTGTTGCAAAAGAACTTTGACCACAATTATAGCGGGACTTAACAAGCCGAGGGAGTCAAAAATTTGAGAAACTTTAGATAAAATTGCTCGTTTAGTAATCGGTTTGTTATTATCAATTTGAATTTGCGAATTAAAATAAAAGTTGTCACTTGTATTGTGCCAACCTATACCTAATGTTTTAGAATAAATATTTTCATCTAAATTTAGCGGTTTAAACAGACCAGATGAATGACTATCATCATCGCGCCTAAAATTAAATACCCATTTCCTTAGTGGAAAGCAGCCTGACTGCAACGATTTCTGGGTTTTATCGCATAAATCTAGTAAATTTAATTTGTTATCTAGACCCGTAATGAAATCATCAACATAAAAGTCTTCTTTTATTGCTCGGGCAACATCAGCATCAGTAGACTCGATAGCTAATTGTTTTAGACACCTGATACTAAGAAAGGGTGCGGAGGCAGTTCCGTACGTTACGGTATTCAATTTGAAAATACCTAAAGGCTTCGACGGATGGTCACGCCACAGAATCATTTGCAAGCTACGCTGACCCTCATCCACTAGGCACTGCCGATACATCTTCTCCACATCGGCGCATGCAACGTACTTATGCTGCCGAAATCGGAGAAGAATAGCAATGAGGTCACCCTGTATAGGAGGGCCAACCAGCTGCAAATAATTCAGGGACTTACCGGAGCTCGACGGCGCGCTTGCATCAAACACCACGCGCAACTTGGTGGTGGTGCTGAGCTCGCGGAACACACCATGATGTGGCATAAAATAACACGGGGATTCGTAGGAATCTACCTGTGTCATATGGCCTAAGCTGAGGTATTCTTGCATAAAATTAGTGTAAAGACTTTTATATTCTGACGACCGCTGCAAGCGTTTTTCTAATGCTAGAAATCTACGCTCTGCCTGGATATAAGAGTCTCCCAAGGTTTCAGGTGACTGACGAAGTGGAATGTGCACGCAGAATCTCCCTTCACTATTGCGCGTAGTTGTGCGAACAAAGTGATTCGCGCATTCCCGTTCCTCCTCAGTCTGCGCGTCTCTGACCTTGGGCAGTTCCTCAATCTCCCAGAACCGTCGAAGTTGCGTATCTAATGAATTAGTCATATGACAATGAATTGGTGCAGTTTTGCGCGTTTTAGTAACGATAGGCCCAGAAATAATCCAGCCTAGTTTGGTATTATGTAAAAACGGACCGCTAGACAAACGAATTTTTCCCTCTTCTAACAGATCCCAAAACCTATCTGCACCAATTAAAATATCGATAGTTTTGTAGTCTAAGAAATCTGGATCGGCCAACCGTATGTTATCTGGTATGCAGATCTTTGCGCTTAATTTACATACGGCAGGCATCGAAGCTGTGATCCTAGATAATACAAAACAATGAATGCGAGTAGTAAATGAATTATCGACGCAGGATTTGATAACAATATTACAAGCTTGTGAACAATGTATTACCGAATCACCCACGCCTCGAACTTCGTTAGTGGACTGTATAAGTGGTGAATTTAGTAATTGGCATAACGCTTTAGAAATAAAACAACGCTGGCTGCCATTGTCTAGGAGCGCCCGCGCTTTATGGTATGTGCCACGTGCATCGGCTACCTCCACGATAGCTGTTGACAATAACACAGATTGCACATCTACAGACTTAATACATTCCGTTTGCATGTGTGCCTTGTTTACTTGGATTGAATGGGCGGAGTCTAAGGTGACCGGTGCGGCCGCGGGGAGTGCGGCCGCGGGGAGATGTGCCGGCGCACTACTCGTACTTGACGCCTCAGTGTATGCTGAAGAATGGCAAGCGACTGAACTATGAGCATCGTTATGCAATAATGAGTTATGTTTTTGGTTACAGTGTCTACACGGCCCAAACTTACAATCGACTACCGAGTGCCCCGAATTTAAACAATTCTCGCATAAGTTGTGATCGCGTACAAGTTTAAGTTTACTGTCTAAATTACTTTTGATAAACTTTTTGCACGTATACAGGCGCTGTTTTGCATTACATTTAAAACATAATCTAACGTGTTTCTCGCTCGTTTTCTTGGGCTCGCTGGAAACATTGCAGTGTGACATGTTGTGAGATTTTGTGTGTTGTTTTTTACTATCAGTGTTTTGTACGTCTTTACCATGTGACCGCTGCAATGCCTCCAGCACGTCCGCTTTGTTACGAAGAAAATTAATTACATCAGCAGCTTTTAATTTCGTTTTAGGATTGTTTTCGATCGGCTTTGGTAACAATGTGTATTTGTGAGTTTCCCATTCTCTCTCGGTAACTTTGTCCAATTTAGAAACTATAATATAAATAATTAAAATATCCCAGGTGTCTGTAGATTCCCCTAGGATCTTAAGTGCGCGTAAATTTTTCGAAATTGTATCTATTAAGTTCCTAATCAAAGAAGGGGACTCTTTAGTTAATGGGGATATAGTAAACAAAGCTTTGACATGATTGTGAACTAAAAGATGGCAATTATTGTATCGGTTGAGCAATAATTCCCACGCAACCTGATAATTATTAGAAGAAAATTCTATTGAATGTATGACTAGTTCTGCGTCACCTTTTAGAGAAGATTTGAGATAGTGAAACTTTTGAATGGTAGAAATATCTTTTGAATCATGAACGAGTGAGGTAAATGAATCTCTGAACTCAAGCCAGCGCTCATAGGAACCGTCAAATGTGGGCATGGAGATAACAGGCAATTTGATGGACTTTGTGTTATTGCTATTATGACTATGATTATGACATGACCCGGAACAGTCAGCGGACTCACCAGCGTTCAGCATAAACTCAGCACGAGATATTGAATCGTAGTAACTATCTTCAAATAGTTCTCGTTGCGTTAATTGTGCATTTAACTCACTATCTTCAACTCTTTCTTCTATTTTAGTTTGAATAACATTAAACTCAGCAAATAAACTAGCACATCCTTGAATTCTTAACTTCAAATCAATGCGTTGTTGATTCGAAAGGTCATCATCTTTTAAAGAATCTAAATAAGTACTGAATTTGGTAAGCCTAGCCTTAACTATTCCACGCTTCCTAACTAAATCACGGAATACATCACTACTATCTACACTAAGCAAAATAGGAGATTTATCACGGGATCTAGCAGGTTCAGTAGGCATTTTGGTGATCAGTGAAAGGAGGAGTACTCACGGTTTTAGTCTTCAGCCCAATCACACGACACTGATGCAAGCAACGTCACCAGATTTGTACCGGACTGGAAATCGCAATATTCCGAGAGTACACTGCAGCAATTCCACTGAAATTGTAATACAGACACAGTATAGCACTCATAGAATAGGAGGTGAAGGAAAAAAGTAAGAATTGGCCCCACCGATTTGCGTATGATGTTCGATGAAACTCAACTAGCACTTTAGTTCCAATGTGCGCTTGGCCTCCAAACTGTTATTATGGTTGCAGTTGTCCGTTAGGCAGGCTTTTTCTTCGAAATCTCGTTCCAATTGTTGGAAATTCAGCGTTTTCTTCTATCCGCCACGTGCAAGGGGTCTATAGTCCAAAGGTCGCTCGTCGATCTTGTTGTAGCGATTTGGCGTGGATGGCTCAAATTATTTAATGGATGCGGCATAGAAGGTCCAAATTATGTTGCAGCAGCGGTGAAGGCTTTTCAGGCAAGCAAGCTGAATGACGATGAATTTTCGAAGGATTTGTGATAAAATAAAAGATGCGTATAGTGCAAAGCAAAAATTGAATGTAATGGTCATGACATGTACAAGATTCAAGGAGAGGGGTCATAGGGAACAAACATTTTGACCAATTGCGTGAGTGAAAGGCGTATGACGTCATGACGTAGGACGATAGGTTCATTCTTCACCCCGAGATGTCGCCCTCAGTCTTGAATGCAGGAATCAACTAGGATTTGGAACAATATCACTTGCTTCTATTCTTGTAAAATCCGCTCTTCTGCTGTTTAAACGTTTCCGTTCCACATATTCATATAAAATATTAGGGGTATGTAACTTCAGCCTTATTTCGGTGACGATAGCTTCTGCATATTGACTATCTTCGATGGGTATATGGAAGTGGTTTGTGATAGCATCAGCTATCCTAAACTCAGAAAACATATGCGGCAACGCATTGTTGAAATATTTTTGGCGAAACAGTTTAAAATCCCGTTTGAACCTACCGTTAACCACTTCCACTACCCAGCGGCAAATAGTGACCAATCGAGATTCGTTGGCTTGGTCAGTAGTAAGTTGGGATTCGTGTCTATCCTTTGAAGGCGGGACATGGTATTCATAAACACAGGCTTCTATATCATCCAAGCTGTCCCTAAATCCGCGATCCAAAATAAATACGTCATTAGTTTCAAGAAGACAGTGAATTGGATGTTCACCATTATTCATAATATCGCTCATTATGTTTGCGTCTGTTTTTGTAGCAGCATGGGGCCCTGTGACGACAATTATATAGCCATCCGTTGTGACTATAACAAACGGCTTTAAAAGATTTTGAAACTTGTGTAAGCTATAAGACTGTCGTTGAAACAGGAAGTTCGAACTTTTATTTATATAAACATATGTCCCGTCGCATATTAAGATAGCTTTCGTATTTTCATCGTTTCCAAATAAAGCTTTTGGTATCATCAGGTTTCGACGTAAAATATCATCTTTATTTATATGGTCGAGCCCTAGGTGATGAGCAACGTACTCATTGGTGAGACACTCACGAGCTATGGCCATCAATCGCTCAAGGTTTTGTCTCGACATATTGAATAAAGTCGCGAGCCTCTCATTTGGGTCACCGGTTCGCAGCTTTGTTAGAAAGATACCTAAAGCGGTTCTAGGATTTTTACATCTCTGGCTCAATGATGGAGTTTGTTCCAACATCTCTTGGAATTGCTCAAAACTACGGCCGGTCCAGAAGTGCATTTCTTCGCTAGTAACAGCACCTATCGTGTTTAAATCTAACCTCGAACCTGTTTGTACAGCTTTTCTCATAATGTCACTAATGTCACTAAATTGTGCTGCATTGAAGTCATGGGTGACATTGCAATGTTGAGGTAATTCGTCCCAACTGTTACTCTCTAGGTGTTCTTGACAAACTCTGGCGCTATTGGGGATGTACAGCTTGTGTTCACAGAAAGTGTGTATTTTTATGACTTCTGGTATTCTATGTCGAGTGACATTACGACAGTTGAGGAAAATACAATTCCTAGCAGTGCTTGGTGCTCGTGAATACTCGGGAACGTGAATTGCTGTTGAGATTTGTGCTTGTGGCTCGTCGTTTGCTCCTTGAGGAGGAGGCAATGGAGGAGGCGGTCTGACTGCACTTTCAACTCTTTGCCAACATCGATGGCACACACCCCGCGTGTTGTCAAATACAACCTGTAAAAAAGTATACTTAATAAACACATTATTTCTTTTTATAGATACATCATAGTCTAAATATAAAGTACAGTAGTTAAGCTTAGTACTACGTGCGCTCAAACAACTCACACATAGACATCCTCCCACCCACCGACACGGAATACACCGGAACTTAAACTAGGAAACCGGATTCTTAAATGAGTGCGTGTTCATGTGTGTGTGTGTGCGTTGCTCGAGCGCGCGTAGTACTATGCTTAACTTCTGTAGTCTCTCTATTTTGTCTAGCGCAATATCTCTTGAATTGACACGGTTGGCGCAGTGGTCAAGCGATTGACTGCTGCGCTGCATGTCGCGGGTTCGATTCCCGTACGGGACAAATATTTGTATGACCTACAAGTAGTTGTTCCGGGTCTGGGTGTTTTTCTATCTATAATATGTATGTATTTACAAAAAAAAAATGTATATATGTAGTTTATCAGCCATCTAGCTACCATAACACAAGCATTAAGTTGCTTAGCTTGGGACTAGATGGTGCTGTGTGAAAATGTCCAGGGATATTTATTTATTTAATTACTTACCTCCAACAATGCATTTTCCTGAATGTATGTTGCAAACTCTGGTCGCATTCTTGTAAGTTCATTAGTCAAAAGATGTTGCTGGTATCTTCCGCGATAGAATCCTCTACGACACATGACACAGGTCCGTGAAACATCCATAGTAACAAACAATAGTCCAATCGAAAAGCACTTCAATAATCCTTAATACAAGTCGAATGTCAATTATAGACAGATACCAAAAAAGTCCAAGAGATAGCCGGGGTCAAATAAAAAGAAACTGTAAACGAACGGAATGAAAAGACGTAGTCACACACGTATTACAAACGAACGACTACCTGCGCTTGCGCGCACTCTCGCCGCCTATCCGTGCCGCTAACCAGTTTCATTGTTCTTAGCATACTTAACGAGTGCGAGTGAGACAGACCGATAAAAAGGTTTGCGTTACCGTCTACACTACGTGTATAAAGCACAAATGCAATTATTACGTAAAAATAGCATTACTTGGCTACTGAATAAACTATCATGTTTATTAAAGAATTACTCTGAACTGACTAAGATTTGGAACTTGGCGCCATAGTAACTTACACACATAGCTATTGGAAGGTGGGACCGGAATTTGCATCCTCCTTTCCTTTTTATGCATGACTAGCTTTTGCCCGCGACTTCGTCCGCGTTTCCGTCGTTTTTCGAAAAAAAAATAGCAGATGTCCTCCCTCATAGTTTTGACGTAACAGGCAGATTCACTTTCGTATTTTAGAAGGGAAATAGTAATATAACATGCCAATCCACAAAACTGTTGAAAAATATAAGTAACCGCAGAATATTATTATACCCACGCTGTACCCACGACTCGGTCAGCGTGTAACTCCTTGTTTTTTATTAAGATAATATATTGCTAATATTTTGTAGATCAAATTAAAATGTTTCAGCGCAAAGCTTCTGGGTAGACTATGTTAAGAGTCGACCCGTCCGGCACGTGAACGTAAAGATTCCTAGAATTGCTAACCCGGGAAAGAGCGACGTATAATTGACCATGCGAGAAACAGCTGACACCGAGATCTACTCCAGCAACACGAAAAGTCTGCCCTTGAGCTTTATTGATAGTCATGGCATAGCACACCGATACTGGGAATTGCGTTCTTTTAAACTGGAATGGAAAATTATTTGGTATTATGGGAATTCTGGGAATAAAGACAGTTTCTCCTGCACCGCAACCTGTTAAAATTTGAGCCTCGATTACATTTTGTTGCAACTGGGTTACTTTTAGCCGAGTTCCATTGCAAAGTTGAGGTGGTCTTAAATTTCGGAGCAGAATTATCGGTATGCCAATTTTTAAACAAATTATATGAGAAGGTAGTCCAGGCATACTTAAAGAATTTAAAAATTCTATCGGGTAATTAGTGGCTTCTTGTTCATCAACCATTCTATTTATTGAACTATAAACTTTGCTTTCTCCCTGTATATTAGACAGTATTTTATTATTAATTTCAGATGCCTGGTCATTGCGAGGAGTCAAAATGGACCTTTCGCAAAGCCAAGAATTGTCCCTATTTAATATAATTGTTATGTCACCGTAAACCGAAGATATAAGATGTTGTTGGGATTGCACTATACAACATAACTCAGGCGTCTAATCGTTCGTTGTAATCGGATACAAAATATATTTGAAGAAATTTAGGTTGTTCTTCAGGCAAAAGGGACCCTATCAAATGGTAAACCTGACCTTGTACCTTAAAAGTAGGCATGAAAGGGCCTTCTGAGATTTGTTTAGCACCAAAGGATGTCATTTGGAATGCACTATTATAAGTGCGAATATTATCTAAAAACTGTTTGGATTGCAAATGTTCCCCTAAAAGTAGTGATTTTAAAGGTTCCGGTGGGTCTTCGAACGAAGGCAAATTTATTTTACCTCCAGAACAACAGAAACCAGCAGACTCCTTCCTCCACTTCGAAGCATTACAAAAAGAACATACTACGTTCATATCGCCTATTTCAGAAGATGATCTGTAATCAATTGTGAGGTTATAAGCAAACCCACTTTTATATTTATCGGACCACGCCCACCGAATTTGTAGATTGATCTACAACGTGTATATCTAAGTCATTAAGACCATGTCGAAATCTATCTGCAGTAAGACGGGCCTCTCGCTGTTCGTCTGTTTCAAGCGACCGAATGTTTTCAATTCTTAATCTTTCATTAGACAAAGTTATCAATCGTTCTTGTCTCAAAGAATTGTAATAATCTCGTCCCGACTCTAGTCGTTGTTCATGCTCATGTTCATCTTCAAGAGATCGAATCATGTTATGGTGCACCCTATCATTTGTCAAACGGTCTTCATACTGAGTAAAACTTTCAGAATCTCGAGACAAAATATGACGTTCGCGGTCAGCTGTAAGCCGTAATTCCCTCTCAGTTAGGGTTTCAGACTCGCGAGATAAAACATGACGTTCGCGGTCAGCTGTAAGCCGTAATTCCCTCTCAGTGAAGGTTTCGGACTCGCGAGATAAAACATGACGTTCACGGTCAGCTGTAAGCCGTAATTCCCTCTCAGTGTAGGTTTCAGACTCGCGAGATAATGTATGACGTTCGCGGTCAGCTGTAAGCCGTAATTCCCTCTCAGTGAAGGTTTCGGACTCGCAAGATAAAATATGACGTTCACGGTCAGCTGAAAGCCGTAATTCCCTCTCAGTGAAGGTTTCAGACTCGCGAGATAATGTATGACGTTCGCGGTCAGCTGTAAGCCGTAATTCCCTCTCAGTTAGGGTTTCGGACTCGCGAGATAAAACATGACGTTCGCGATCAGCTGTAAGCCGTATTTCCCTCTCAGTGAAGGTTTCAGACTCGCGAGATAATGTATGCTGTTCGCGGTCAGCTGTGAGCCGCAATTCTCGTTGTAAAGCAGTTTCAGCTTCTCGGGATAACGCATGTTGTTCCCGGTCAATGGTACGCCTTAGCTCTCGTTGGGAAGAGCTTTGAGATGCCCGTGATGTAGCTCGTCTCGCTCTGTCAGATGCTAATCGCATCTCTCTTTCTGGAGAGCTTTCACTGGCTCGAGAAGCTGAGGCCCTAACTCTCATAGAGTTTAACCGATCTGCTCTTTCCTCTGCCGATTCTTGAGAACGCGTCATTCTCATTCTCCTAGCTTGACTCGAAGTTCGAGATAAAGATGGTCGTTTTTTAGGTGGCATTGTTTATATTGTTTTTAATCGACGGTAACTTAAAGTATATAATAAATATATAAAAAATAAATAACTAAGTATATAATAAATAAAATATAAATCTAAGTGCCTATTTAAACTAAAATAATATTCTAATAGAATTATAACCAGAAATATGTACCTAAAATTTACAAAAGAATAAGGAATGAAAATAAAACTAAAACGCGTGTGCAATACTACCTACCTATACCTACTAAATATACAAAATAAAATAAAAATTTAACAGAAATTACTTACCCAAAACTAACCTACCGGTATCTAAAAATCTATGCGTACCTACCTACTATTTCTACTTTTACTACTAAATAGAAACTATTAATAAAATATAAATCTAAGTGCCTATGTAAACTAAAATAATATTCTAATAAAATTCTATCCAGAAAATGTAATTATACTACAACTTACAAAAGAAAAAGAAATGAAAATAAAGCTAAAACGCGTGTGCAATATTATCTACCTATACCTACTTAGCTTAAAAATAAACAATAATTATATAATTAATAAAAGTACCTACGCTTACCTACTCAATACAAAAAAAATAAACATGAATGACCCAAAACTAACCTATCAGTACTTATCTAAAAGTCTATGAGTACTACTTCTACTTCTATTCTACCTACTACTACTTCACTTAAAAAAAAATAGCAACTATTAATAGTTTACAATTTAAACAAAACTAAACCTAATTCATAAAATAACAACAAAAGAAATTAAAATAAACTATTTAAAGACTAAAAGTCGCGCTGATAAGCACGGTTTATAAAATAACAATTATTGTCTGTCAATAAAGTCCAACACTCTGAACGCATCAACAGCCAAATATTGAATGAAGCTTGCGCTCGCCTCCCGCCCCTTTTATACTCTGCCGCCGCGAGCCGTGTCGAGCGCGGCAACCGTTACGCAAAAATGATCCTTACAGCTTGCTTCTCTATTCACGCGCGATGGCTTGTTAGCGTAGGTATTTCATGTATAAGTTTGGTGTTTTTGTACCGATTTCTATGATTCTTTTTTTATTAAATAGGTACTAATATTCATTAAAAAAATAAGGATGATGGTGAGTGTTATTGGTATTATATTATACGTAATAGTAAACAAATATAATAACAAATCTCTGAACTGCTAAGCTATCGGGAGTTACACGTGTTATTGTGAGTCAACTATAAAAGATAGATATATGCTGTCTTGGGATATTTTTTATATAATTTTATGTTGAATATTTCCGTTATACATGATTTCTATGTAGCTTTAACCATTAAGGCTGCACACGCGACGGAAGCTTAAAAAATCAAGTAATTTCTCCCGTTTTCCCAACATTTCCTTACACTGCTCTGCTCCTATTCATTGTAGTGTGATGAAAAGTATACTATAACCTGCCCAGGAGTTCGAAGAATAACTGATGTTATTTTTTTTAATTGGGGTTGAGTGAGAATATTATAAACGTAAGAGTAAACAAATATAATAATAACAAATCTCCGAACTGCTAAGCTATCGGGAGTTACACGTGTTATTGTGAGTCAACTATAAAAGATAGACATATGCTGTCTTGGGATATTTTTTATATAATTTTATGTGGAATATTTCCGTTATACATGATTTCTATGTAGCTTTAACCATTAAGGCTGCACACGCGACGGAAGCTAAAAAAACCAAGTAACTTCTCCCGTTTTCCCAACATTTCCTTTCACTGCTCTGCTCCTATTAATGGTAGCGTGATGAAAAGTATACTATTACCTGCTCAGGAGTATGTAGAATAATTGTACCAAGTTTCGTTAAAATCCGTCGAGTAGTTTTTTTTTCTATAAATAACATACAGACAGACAGACAGACAGACAGACAGACAGAAAGACAGACAGACAGACAAAAATTTTACTGATTGCATTTTTGGCATCAGTATCGATCACTAATCACCCCCCGATAGTTATTTTGTAAATATATTTCATGTACAGAATTGACCTCTCTACAGATTTATTATAAGTATAGATAATGCAAGAGCCCATGCGGCCGGCATCGTCAGGGAATATCTTCGGGATGTGAACATCACAGTTATAGACTGGCCAGCCAGAAGTCCAGACATGAACCCCATTGAGCACATGTGGGACGACCTAAAAAGACGTGTTAGGGCTTGTCAGCCAGTTGCCCAGACGATGCAGGAGTTGAAAACTGCCATAGAAGAGGAATGGGAGATGATCCCTCAAAATTTCATAGAGCGGTTGATAAACTCTATGCCTAATCGTATGAGAGCTGTGGTAGATGCCCATGGAGGCAACACGCGTTATTAAATTAAACCTTTATTTGATAAAACATGTTTTTTATTCATAAATCAATTGCCTTTAACAAGGCGCATATCCGACTTGTTAGGCGTAGCTCCATGTCGTATGGTATTCTGAATTCAAATTTAAAACAATACGATCGAAAAAGATGGTAAAATGTATCAGGTTTAAAACTGCATCAACAGTTTTTGTTCAATCTAGCAATCATATTTCGGTAGGGGCCATCGAAACCTAAACTCTAAGGTGGGCCAATAGATGTGTCCAGAAGTGTATATGTATCACCACATTCTGGAACG
Organism: Eurois occulta; assembly: GCA_950022335.1. NCBI lineage: Eukaryota > Metazoa > Arthropoda > Insecta > Lepidoptera > Noctuidae > Eurois > Eurois occulta. The sequence continues at coordinate 14,675,329 of OX465500.1, read as the reverse complement.
TCTGCACATGCTTCATGTGCCCATTCTTGGCAGCTGGAGCATTGTATCCAGTCCTCGTCGTGGTCCTCTAAACACACTACACAAGTAGGTTTTTCTTTATTAGATATTATAGTTAGTGGCTCCTTTTTCTTATCATTATAACTACTTTTTCCTTTAGCCTTCACAGCTTTGGTTTGTTTTCCCTTTTTTTCTATTGCCGTTTTAAACTTATTTCCCATTCCTTTTTTTTGTTCCTTCTGGCTCTTTTCGTTCTCTTTTTCTTGAACAGCAATTTTGTAGGGTGATGACGTTAAAATTTCACTTCTTTCACTTTTTCTCTTCCGAGCCGCTGATCTTTTTTTTGCGGCATCTGGCAATGGCGACAGTTTATGTACAGTCTGGACAACATCAAGATCAAAGCTCGTTGATGGTTTGGGACTGCTGATTGTTGGTACGTTGGTTAATTCTATAGAAGGGTCTGTCGTTTCTTCTGAGACTAAATTATCACAAGACGATGACCTAGCCAAGGCCAAATCAGGGGAAGTCACGGAAACTTCCTTGCTGCAACTTGGTCCGTTTAAGGAGGTGCCGATCATTCATTCTTTGCCTTGGAAAGACAAAAAAAGGTGGTATGAAGTGACCGTTAGCACTCATACAAAACAAAACTGTTATGTTTTTGCCCCTTTCAGCAGAAGTGAGCTTTCCTACTTGACGGACAGCCTTTGGTGCCAGAACTTTTTGATGTTTATGCACGCAGCTGACTCCAGTTTTATCACAGTTGTAAATGTTGGAGGGTGGAAATTTGTACAGTGTCATTAGCCTTTCCAGATTATCGTAGAATATATCCACTTGTGGTTTATTAAACCCTACGGCTCGCATCATGCTTGTCCACTCTGGTGTCCGGGTGTCTATGCATGAAATCATAATAAAAATGCTTACCAGCAGTTTTTTTCTCTATATTAAAACGATGGGGGATCTTCATAGCTTCAGCTAAGTCGTAAGCCAACTTCAAAAACTCCTTTTTCATCAGCGGCAGACATCTATTAGACAAATCTTTTATGTGGTCCAGTAAAACCACAGAGTACTTTTATATACACTCGAGAGCAATGAATCCGGGTCACTTAAAGAATGTTAAAATTCTCGGAAACTAAAAATGATAGGTTAATGCAATAAATTGTATTTAATAGACAATGTAATACTCCTTAAATGAAAGTAAAAAAAATATGAGTCGCCATACATTTTATTAACACAAAATTACATAAAGAAAAAAACTGTTGATCTCTCCTTAAAACAAAAATAGGAAACATGAAATTTTTGAACTTTATTACGATTTTCTTGAATTTTAATACTTCGTTTTGCCTCCTCGTGCTTCCATTACTGCGTTTACGCGGTTTGGCATGCTGTACACCAAGTTCCTTATACGATTTTGGGGAATATTCTCCCATTCCTCTGTGAGAGCAATTTTGAGCTCACGAAGCGTGATTGGGGGAGGCTTTCGTTGTTTTACGCATCTGCCTAGCTCGTCCCAAGCATGCTCGATCGGGTTGATATCCGGGCTGCGCGCTGGCCACTCCATACGAGTAATGTTCATCTCTTGAAGGTAGTCGATTCACAATCCTACCTGTATGAGGTCGGGCATTGTCATGCATAAATATAGCATCCTCACCTAAATTGACCATAAATGGACCAACGTGATCATTGAGGATTTCTTCCACATATCTTACGCTAGTTAAAGAGCCGTTTTCTATGATCACCAGCTCTGTGTGACTTTCAGAAGAAATTCCGGCCCACACAAGTACAGACCCACCACCGTAGGCTACTTTTTCTTCGATGCATGCTTGCTTGAATCTTTCCCCTGGTCTTCGATACACTCTGTGTCTTCCATCGTGCTTGTAGAGCATAAATTTTGATTCGTCGGAGAACATAACTTTTGACCAATCTTCAATACTCCAATTTACGTGGCTCTGGGCATATGTTAGTCTTGAAATACGATGCCCACGCTCCAGTTTAGGGCCGTTTGCAGGTCTAAGGGGTTTTAAGTTAGATTCAGCAAGCCGACGTCTTACTGTCCATGCACTTGGGTTACTTCCTCCGAGGCGTCGAAACTGATTTGTGAGTTCAGTTCCTGTGAGAAAGCGATTTCGAAGCATGGTGTTCACCAAGTATCGGTCTTCTCGTGCTGTGGTACACCTGGTTCTGCCCGTTCCTGGTCTGCGTAGGTTAGAACCAGTTTCTTCGTAACGTCGGAGAACTCTTTGTACTGTTGACAGCGACACACCGACAGTCCTGGCTGTATCGCGCTGACTCCGGCCGGTTTCCAGCATTGTAAGTATTCTGGTGCATTCTTCAGGCGTAAGCGACATAATTTCAGCTTGAATAATGAATATAGAGCACTATCAACATGGTTTATGTACCCACATAAATGACAGATTACAAACAAAAGCAAAACCAAATGCTGTAATTTCGTAGTTCCATCTTCGAAAGTGGCCCTTTTTCAAATTTGATTTTTTTATGATATAACTTTACAATAACTAAGAAGTTTTAATACCTTCATTTAAGGAGTATTACAGTGTCTATTAAATACAATTTATTGCATTAACCTAGCATTTTTAGTTTCCGAGATTTTTAGGATTCTTTAAGTGACCCGGATTCATTGCTTTCGAGTGTATATGGGATAGAGGTATAACTCAGCGACCAAAGTGAGAAACGTCAAGTGTCGCCCTCTGGAAACAAGTTTTGGAACTAATGCCAAGACAATCATACGTATAGCTACGTATAGACATACATCGCCTACTACTTACAGCCTAGATATTTTAAAGGTATTATAAAATGTGACTTACTCGCTTGCAGTAGAAAAGCGAAAAGTAATTCACATTATTATACAATAAAAAAGTCATGTAATCTTCGATTTAATTCTTTATTTCTTTCTTTTGAAACACTTCTTATTAAGTTTTTTAGCTTTAACTTTATATGAATCCGTATCATCATCACACTCTCTCTTATTTATTAATATATTATTAATATCTTTACAATAGTTGTAAATAAAAAATCTGCAGGATATTTTTATTAAAAAATCGATTAATTTATCATTATGGATTGAGCATTTTATGAATGAAAAATCTACAGCTATAAAAATCATTGTTGTGATTAGTTCCCTTAAGTGTGGCTTTTCTAAATTTTCTTTTAATATTATATAATTTATATCCTGCAGATTTGAAATACAATTTAAGAGAGAGTCGCTGGGACTGCAAAGCCATTTTTTATTTGCGTATTCCCGATATCTTAAATATTCGTGCTCACTGTTTGATATTAAGTCTTGTTTACATTCAACACAGCCCTTGAATACCTTTTTCTTGGCACTTTTTACAAAATATCCACTTACGTACTGTAGGCCCCCAATTATACGTTGGTCATTTTTTTCCTCAAGGGGTGTGAATGTTATATCGGGAATGTTACCAACTTCGCAATTTGTTTGCCCTTTGCTGCCCCCGCTTGTGAAGAGTACTTCATGCAAAGTTTCACAATTGTCTATCTCACAGTTAGCTCAAGGGGCGTGGACACTAGAGAGGCTGTTTACTAGCAACGTCGTGAATGCTGCTTCAAGTCGTTCTGGTGTAGGGTTTATGTTATGGCATCCGTGGCTTCTTATGGACCCAAAAAAGTTTTCTATCGGGTCTTGATTCAGATGCCGCAACCAAACTGATGTTACACCATATTTTGTTTGCATTCTTTTTAATAGTAATTCTTTTCCTTCTAGTGTCCATATCCAATTGTTTAATGTGGGAACATATTCATTGTTGGATGTCTTAGGGTTAATAAATTTCATGTCTTTCATTATAATTTTACATTCCTTCCATGTTTTGTGATGGATAGAAGTAGGTGTCGCAGGGCCTAGAAGAGGTTTCCCATGTTTTTTTCTTTTGCCAAAGCTGCCGTTCACGGAATCGAAAAGCTTGTCGAAGAACATCAGGATGTCTGCAGTGTCTTTGGCTTCTTTAGGAAGTATACCCTTATCTGTGAAAAAAAAATAGTTTGTTAAATAATGTTTTATTGTCTGATCTGCATACCTAATGTAAAACTATAGTAAGTATTTAATATATTCATCATCATCATCCTATCAGCCATAGGATGACCACTGCTGAATATAGGCCTCCCCTATAGATTTCCAATAGTAAATAAATAAAACACATTGAAAATAAAAGGACAATGACCAAAGTTGGTACCAAAAAGTCTCGCGCCTCAAAACCAAAATATTATAGTAATTAGTTTCATATTTTTTTACGGCATTACGCGTCGGGGATTGGATTTTTGAACTGGAAATATACTTTTCGAGTTTAAAAGTATGAATATTGTTTTACTCCCTTTATATGACGTTCCGTTTCAACTGAATATAAATGACGTTCCGTTTCAATTGAACAAACCCTTGTCTGTCGAGCGGACTCTAAAATTAATTACAATTAAGTAAGATCAGTACACCAAATCGATTTAGTTTGGTTTATTGCTATTTGCAACAAAATAGATTTTCTCAGCCTAAAGATTTTGATTTATCGATTACATCCCTAAATCCCGACTAGTTTATAGCACTTACTATACTCTATGGTTTATAGTTATCTTATCTGTGGCATCTGACATTTATACTGTACTGACTGACTATTGGCAATGTAAAGGTCTAAAATAAAATCGAGTTTCAGTCAAGCATACTGTGGATGTTACTTTAACTCGTAATTCTTACTAATATTAGTGTATTACGCTGTTTTTAGAGCAATAATGTAATGTATGTGTGTTAAAATACGTCGTTGGTAGAGTCGAAAAAATAGACCTACTTTTTAGGTTAGTTTCGATTTTATAAAATAACTCTGAAACGCGGGTTTTTTTTTCAAAAATAATTTTTGTAGGAGTTAATACGATCAGTGTAGTCTATAAAAAACAAGGTTTGATTTTGATGCAGCATGGTACGGGATTCCATACTTCCATGAGCATTCTCTTTTATTTACAACTTATTTAATAGGTATTAGGTACATATGTTAATAAAGTTTTAAAATCCCTTTTGTTGGTTCAAATTTTTGTTGATTTGTCTTTTGCTATCAACACATCTAGAAATCCCTTCTAATTTAGCAATGTGGTGAAAACGAATATTTAGATACTTTTCGGCTATGTATTTAATTAAAGCTAATTTATGTTCCATTCCTGCAAAAGAATGTTCAAATTCCAAATCTGAAAAAAAATTGTCGTTTGCTATAAATTTTTCTAAGATTTTGTTTAGCATGTACTGATGTTATCTTTCATTATACACTTCTCATCAAAAAAATCGAAACACTTTCGTTTTTATTGTTTTTGTCCTAATTTTTTACAAAAGAGAATTAATTCCATGAAAAAAAAAACATTATTGTGTAGCTGGCAGTTTGGTCATTACAGTAAAAAGAAAAAAATCAAAATTCGAAATTAGAATTTCATTTGTTTATCCTATAAATGAAATTAATCACTGTTTTGAGACAAATGTGTATTTAGGGTTGGAGTACGTTTCTCGTTTAAAAACTAAAAATTAGCGCTTGTCTTTAAACTTTTTGTTTCTTATTTCATTTACTGTGACTTTGGGACGTCTGAAAAAACTTTTTTTTCTAAAACATATGGATACTTCGCCCGCAGAAGCCGCCCAAGTGGTGGCATTGCTGGATTCTGGACTTAGTCAGCGTGTTGTGGCTGCAAGATTGCATCTAAGCTTATCATCTGTTCATAGAGTCTACAAACGCTATCGGGAGACTGGTTCGGTCACGCGCCGTTCAGGATCTGGCAGGAATCGGGTCACTTCTGAGCGAGATGATCGATTTATTGTAACAACTTCTTTACGAAATCGACGCCTTGACGCTTTTCCACTGCAGCAGCAGCTTCGCGTTGTACGAAGAGTAGCTGTAAGTGACTCTACAATAAGAAGAAGGTTGAAGGAACGCGGATTGGCACCGCATAAGCCAGTGAATGGGCCGAAATTAACTGCAGACCATCGAAGAGCGCGCCTTAACTTTGCACGTGGTCATACCTTCAGTGGAGCAAAGTACTGTTTTCTGATGAGTGTAAAATTATGCTGTATGGTAACGACGGAAGGAGCAAGGTCTACAGAAGAGATGGAGAACGCTTTGCACAATGCTGCATTGAAGAAAAGGTCAGCTATGGTGGCGGTTCGTGGACGGTTTGGGGAGGAATCAGCGCCGACGGTAAGACAGAACTTGCCTTTGTGTCTGGGCCACGGCTGCCTGCACTAAACTCTCATCGGTACATCGAACAGTGTCTTGAACCTCATGTGATGCCCTATGCACATTTTATTGGCAACGACTTCATATTCATGCACGACAATGCTAGAGCTCACACCGCGGGCGTCGTACGAGATTATCTTACCGAAGTCGGTATCTCCATTATGGTATGGCCAGCAAGAAGCCCGGACATGAATCCCATTGAACATCTATGGGATGAATTAAAGAGACGAATTCGAGCAAGAGATCCAGCCCCAGAAACACTTAGCCAGCTGCAAAATGCAATCCAAGAGGAATGGGATAATATACCACAACATGTGATCGTGACTCTCATCCGATCGATGAAGAACCGTATGGAAGCAGTAATAAGAGCTCGCGGAGGGAATACAAGTTATTAAATAAACGTTTCTTACATTTTTTTTTCATTTACGCGTGTTGTTTTACCCATTTCCTTCATATTCCATACAGGGTAAAAATTACTCATTATACAAAATACGAAACCTATGAAGACTTAATTTGAATTTAGAACAATAACATTAGGATTTAAAAACCTCATACTACTCACTATTAAATGACATTTTACATTTATTCCTAAATATACACATTTTTCTGATAATCCTTATCAAATCATAAACTGCGAGGTGTTTCGATTTTTTTGATGAGAAGTGTATAATGTTATTTTAACTTTTAAAAGTCTTCGGACCACCATCTCACAAGTGCAACAAATGTCGTACAAATCTTTTGATGGAAAACTTAAGCCTCCCCTTGTTTTTAAATTTATCAACTTGTGAAAAAATAACCAGTCACCTGTACATAGCCGCGCGATACATTTTTGGCACTTAATATTTTTAATTGCGTAATGACATATGCTGCCTGCCAGATATCCTACAATCAACTTCCTATAGTCATTAAATTCTTCGTTGTGCCAGCTTGTCATCGTCTTTGGTGATTTCTTTCATGAATGATAGGGAGTTGTTACTCACATCATCTTCTTGTTCTTCGTGACGGTATGATGGAGTCGTTGTGTTAATTATTTGGTTGGCCGAAGAACAATTAAGCACAGCTATTTGCTCCATCATCATCTGCCTAGCCTTTTCCCAACTATGTTGGGGTCGGCTTCCAGTCTAACCAGATGCAGCTGAATACCAGTATTTTACATGGAGCGACTGCCTGTCGGATCTCCACAACCCAGTTAGTGCTAGGTAATACGATACCCCTTGGTAAGACTGGTTGTCAGACTTTCGGGCCACTGACTACCTGTAACGACTGTCAAAGATCTACAAATGACAGCCGGGACCAACGGCTTAACGTGCTTTCCGAGGCACGGAGGAAACTCGGTATGTAATGGGTGGTCACCCATCCACGGACCAACCTAGGTTAGCACGGCTTAACGTAAAGATCGATCCGGGCGGCTGTTTTTATTTAGCCACGAGCTCCTCAGCTATTTGCTCCAAAGGAACACAATTTCCAGTGGTCAGGCATCGTACTTCTAAATGCGCCAACAGTTTTTTATAGCAACCTATGAACTGACGAACATTAGGGTTATCATTGAAGCCTCCTTGCATTCTGATGAATGAAAAAAACATCTCAAGATGATCCTGGCTTAATTTATAGGTTGGTAGGAACACCAACCATTTTTCGCCATTTAATTTGGCATACAGTTGCTTTAAACTGTTAATATTTATAAACGTGCCAAGGAAACCAGTTTTACATTTTGCATCTACTAAACGTTTATAAAATACAGTAATAACAAACTTCACTCGACTGTCTTTCGTTACTTTTCTTTTTGATATACATTTAATTTTCAAGTTTAATACATATTCTTTTAGTTCATCTAAAAAATTAAATATAGGTAGTATCTTTGTTTTGGGAACAGAGTGGTTTTTTGAAATCAAATTGGGTCATAGCTCGAGAATTGAATATATCGAACATTATATTCTTATTGCTAATGAAATTTTCTGTTGCCTTAGAATCTTTAAATACGTAAATTTAGGTCTTCTCTGCACGCTTTTATAGCAACTGCTACGCTCTCACTAAATACTTGAGTGACCAGTTTTACCTTCATTGTATTATTTTTGAAACTGATTTGTTTTCTTGTCAATTTATTGGCCAATTGTAAACCTTCTTTCTCTTGTAATTTATTGAGTTCGTCGATATAGATCCATTTAATTTTTTGGTCATCCTTGGCCATAAACTCTCCTTTGGATTCTAAATGGTTTCTTAATAACTTCATCACGTGACTAGGGTCCAGAAAAAATGCAATCTCAGAACCATTGGCAGGATGAGTAAACGTTGTTTTTAACGACTCGGGCTTGAAATTGCAACCAAGTAAATCCTACAGATTACACTATATTTTGTTGGATTCCAATTATTTTCATTTCTACACTCTCTTATTATTTTTATCCAATCATTTTTCCATACGTCATTTGCTGAGGGAAATCTGTAAAATGTAGAACAATACATAATAACGATAAATAGTACCCTAAAAATATAAATCTCCCACATTCAAAATAATTTGCAAATTTAAATAGTTGCAACACTGATTGATTTCGTGATTTATTAAATTCATTGAATGACATGCTTACCTATGAAAAGTGATCCCCTGGCTTTTTTTACTTGAACCACTATGGTTTCGACAACTTTTTACAACACATGACGATGCCGTCATGTGTTGTAAAAAGTTGTCCACAGTGTAGACGAACAGAACGCAACATTCCCAGTCGTCCGCAGTGTGGACGACGGGGTGTGGACGAGCGGGAATGACTCTTCTAAAAATGGGTTTTCGCTTGGGGGCGGAGTAAGTGGGATTGGAGTCCTCTTCCTCCATTGTAACAATTGTTTTTTTTTGGAATAGGTAATCAGATGACTTTTGTTAATAAATAAATGTGCCATCATTACTGTAGGATTACTTTCCTGTGTGCCAAAGAGAACGTTTATTCCCACTAATTCGATTCATTAGTTCGATCGTCGAACTAGTGAGATTTTTTTTTCTCATATGTTCGACCGTCGGACTAGTGAGAATGTTTTACTAATTTCGTAATAAAATAAAAAACGCTTGGTTCGTTAAAAAATATATATTCGTGTACTTATTAGGGTGGAGCGCGGTTGTATGGAAAAAAAAAATCCTAGTTTTGAAATCTAATAGGGGGGGATTAGTGCCTTATGTTAAAGTAAAAATAACTGTTCTTTTTCAGTTCGATAAAATAATATCTTCTACCTCCGCTTGGACCTTGAAATTTTAAGATTTTCTGAAAAATCGTAGTATTTTTAGGGGTCTCTGTTAAGTATATAAGAGGTATATAGGGAGGATAAATGATACTAAATTAGATATTTAAGATATGAATAATGTAATTAAACGCAAAAGTAGTACAATTTTAGCTAATAAAAAAACAAGTTTTCAGTCGGCCTTAAAATCTCTTTTTGTCTCAAATTTCGGCATTTTCTTACGGGATTCCAATTTAGCTTTTATGGCTCCCAATCGTGATGAGTCCTTACACTGGGAAGTGCAAGCTTCTGTCGTCAAATTTACAGCTCTTTCAACTGCTTGGGTATGGCAGGGAAGACGTAGAAACAATAGTTCACACTCGCCACCAGATTGGACTATTTGTTGAATTTCTTGATCAGTTAGCTGTTTCAAGATCGGAGGTTCGGTAATAGTTTGTTGCCAATTTATCATATCGATATAATTCAACGCACCAAAGTTAATATCTGTCACTTCAAACAGCCTTGGTGATGGAAGTTGTGACATACTACGTGCTTTTAATACACGCCGGGTTGCCAGTTCACGAATGTGTCTCTTGTCATCTGTAATCATTGCAAGTAAGATGTTTTCAGGATGTGCAAAATAGCTATTGCGTTGAATGACAGGATCGATGACCTTTTTTAGATTTTCTGACAGGTACCTAGAGGTCGATATGATTTTAAAAAGATGCCGAGCCCCATCTTTACAGGACGGTTTATTCTTAATGGAGATGTAGGTGCAGGATTCAGTAGTTTGTTGTGTTACGGAGCATTATCGATAACCACCACCGAGTTAGGGCTCAAATTTTAGTAGCTCAAGTTTTATTTTTTATTGTTAGGAATCAATTGGGTCCGTAACCATTTCTCATAATTTGTGAAATTCATGTCATCATGATAGCCTCCGGTTTTGCTTCCAGATTTAAACATTAGTAGGGCGTTCGGAACAAATCCTGCTTCTGACCCAGCGTGTACCATAACTATCCGCTGACTTTTTGATATCGGGCGCTTTAGTCCTTAAGCGGAACCATCTGACCACGCCTTACCTTTTGTATGTGATGAGTGGGCATACGACTCGTCAGTGAATACAATTGGTCGCCCTTCATCCCTGTATTTTTTCATTGCTTTCAAGTAGAAGATCCTTTTCAGGCGAATGTCTGTCTTCTCTATAAGAACCATTCTATTGGTTTCGGTCTTTCGCCACTTGAAACCCAAGTTTTTGACTATTGTCTTTAAGCTCGTTTTAGCACTGAAAATTTATATCCCGTTTGAGTTTCGCTAGTTAATTGGTTTATGGTCGGCATTTCTTTTTCGGTTTTGTGGAAGTTGCGTATGCATCTTTTTAATACACCTTTGTCAAAATTACCTATATTAGTAATAGGTTTTGATTTAGACCTTTTTTACCAGGCGTGCGGAATACCGAAAGTAAGCCCGAAATATTGTCTTCAGTTGCGGTCCGCTGTATTGTGCGTTGGGATACACCAGTTGCGTTAGCAACTCTTCAATAAACTTTGTCTACATCTTTTACGCCTTCTTCTTTTTTCATATACGAGTACTGCGTTAAGGCGCGGACTGACTACGATTTTAATCGCTACTACCGCACTCATACAACTGCATCTGCGCATCATCAACAATCTGAAATCAATTGAAAATATTGTTATCTGCAATTGTACCCTATCAGAGCCTTCTAGTAAGTAACACAGAACTTATATTAATGTATCTGTCTTGTATTCATAAAAATGGCCGGTTCTTAGTGCCAATGCCAACATCTACAATTAGAACAAAATGTGTTGTGGTATCTAAAATGTAAACTAATAATAATAAGGTACATACTCAAGAATAGCTACTTACGATTCGGGGATATACCCACTTACACAGTAATGTATTCACTCTAGTATCAAGTTCCAATGTACAATAACGGCGCAGTGTATTGACGCATATACTACAGTTGATACACATAATTTGTGTCGGTCTGCCACGACGACCTTCCATCTTAGCGGTAGCTTATCAAACAACTAGTTCACTAATAACTAATCCAAATAACGAGGCAAGATCGGAGTCCAGTTAAGAAAAAGCACAATGTCACACAGGGAAAATCTCGGAGTCCATAAACACGCACAGGGTCAGTCAGGGGAATATCAAAGTCCATAAGCAGTCCGGGTCAAGTGAATTATAGAAATAGAAAATAATCGAGAGTAACACACGAAGCGCAAGCGCACAAGTGTCTGTGACATAAACGTAATCAACAATTATTGTCAAATGCAAGTTATATTTTTTTTAGATTTGGGATATTAGTCTTTTTACCAGTCATTAATTGAAAGTAATTCATTTATTTTTACAGTATAGTATTTTTACCTCCCTGCAAGGAACACTTCCATTTAGAAATAAACAGTATTGTTACTTAATTTACTCAGTTTAATTACAATAACAAATTAAAACTGAATAAAACAATACAATGCTGAGTTTACTGTCACTAGGCAGAATAAATATAAAATGGCAACACTCGACGTCAATGAAAAAATCAATTAACTTTTCATTTAAAATAGTTTTTTTATCCGGCCCTAACTAGTTAATGTGATACTTTGAATAAAAACGTAGAAAAATAATAGAACTGCCTTCGTATATAAGTCACTTTTAGACGCTCAAAATAAATTCAGCTAAGATTTCGCCATTGTCCTTTGGAACGTAAAGAATCATGTCAGGATGCTTCAAATAACATGCCAATACATTGTCAAATTAATAAAACCTATTTCTTGTTCTTCTTCATTGAAGTAGAGAAAAAAATCTAAAGTGCCCGTTTTTTTTTTTGCAAATGAGTTTAGCTTTCAACCGAAACCAAAATGTCGAATTTGTCACTTCCATAGCACTCATCAATGACTTTTCTTTATTACAGTAATAATCCTTAAATTCGCGGTGGTCTCCGAACGAGTGGTATAAGGAATACTGTGTATCAAAATGCAAATTATGTTAAGCCTGTGCAATTGTTTAAGATCCCTCTTCCACTAACCTACGTTGTTCTTTGATTGGTACCTGAAATACGTAAAAAATAAAATTATATTGTTTTTTTTTTCAGATTTCTTGCAACAGGTTGTAATTTTGAAGAATTAAAAACAGATTATCTGGTGGGACTGGGAAGTAGAACGGTTTCTGCGCTTGTTAAAGAAACTTGTGAAGCTATTTGGGAAGTGTACCAACCCTTACAAATGAGACCACCGTCATCAAAAGAACGTTGGACAGATATTGCGGAAAATTATTACCGAAATACCAACTTCCCCAACTGTCTAGGTGCAGTAGATGGGAAGCATATCCGTTTGATCTCCCCCCTGCACAGTGGGTCTGCTTTTTATAACTATAAAAATTACTACTCTATTGTATTGATGGCAGTAGTAGATTCAGACTATCGGTTCTTAGCTATTGATGTGGGAGCTTTTGGTAGAGATAGTGATATATTTTTTACAATTGGGTTTTTGGAAAAAGGTTAAAAGAAAATCGCCTTAGTTTGCCTGTACCAAAACCTCTGGCAGAAAATAATGGGCCACCTCTACCATATGTGTTTCTAGGCGATGAGGCCTTTCCACTGAACAATAATTTTTTGAAACCTTATCCAAGATGTAACCTCAATAATCAACGTCGAATTTTTAAATATCGACTGAGTCGAGCTCGACGTATTGTAGAATGTGCTTTCGGCATTCTTTCAAACAAGTGGAGAATTTTTCATACGAGTATGACCATTCCACCAGATTTTGCTGTTCTCGTAACGAAGACGGCATGCGTATTGCATAATTTTGTTCGTAGACGAGATGGTTATAACTTTAAAGATACGTTAACGCATTACTTTGAGGATTTATCATTCAGTTCATCACGACAATCCACAAACCGAGGCAGAACTATAAGAGATCAGTTCGCTGAGTACTTCATGACGCCGGCTGGAGAACTAACATATCAATATAGCGAAAGAATTATTAACCCACATTAATTTAACAATAAAGGAAAATTATACTATACTTACATTTGTTTGCTTTGTCTGTGCACGTTTCCCAATCATTAAAAACCATTTTGCAGACCTGCTCCCAAGCCAAGTCCTTTACGTCTCTATTGTGATAGTCCGCATTATTAATATCCCATATGCATGAATATTGTTCCACCGCCATTATTAAATTTTCGGCTTCACACATTTTGTTATAAACGATGACGACACGTCGGTACACGTCCACTCTGTACACGGCTCGCGCGGAACTAAATTGAAATTTCCGTGCGTGTACGGCGGACGAGCCAAAATGTACGCGAGCGCTGCGTTCGGGATGACGTCATTCGGTTTTTTCCATTCTTACGACCCGAACGCATCGAACCGAACGTTAGGTTTTTTTTCCGTTCGGAAAAAATAAGAATAATGTGCGCCCTGTTGAATATTTTGTATGTGAGCAGAGCATTCAGGCTTCCGAATCTGAATTCCTGATCTGGAAACCTAATTCGGAAACCGAACGTCTGCGGCCGGCCTTAATATTGCATCTGAAAGGTTTTTACAAAATTATCTAAATCATTTAATTTTTTAATATTTTAAAGGGCATCATCCTGATTTAGAACCTGGGATTTAGAAGATAATTTTATATATTCCTCAAATTGGATCTGAAATTCTGAATGTTTTAATAGTAATTTGCTTTGAAGTTCAAACAGGGCATTTTGATTATTATGAATTGTTTTAACATCCTGTTTAATAGCCTGAATATCCTCTTGTATTTGCTGCAATCTTGATTCAAGATTAAAATGCTTTGATCATCGATGTTTTCGGTGCCTAGGTTGATTTCTTGTGTAAATTATTTTGGTTTCTGACTTATTTGAACTACACTTCTCATCAAAAAAATCGAAACACCTCGCAGTTTATGATTTGATAAGGATTATCAGAAAAATGTGTATATTTAGGAATAAATGTAAAATGTCATTTAATAGTGAGTAGTATGAGGTTTTTAAATCCTAATGTTATTGTTCTAAATTCAAATTAAGTCTTCATAGGTTTCGTATTTTGTATAATGAGTAATTTTTACCCTGTATGGAATATGAAGGAAATGGGTAAAACAACACGCGTAAATGAAAAAAAAATGTAAGAAACGTTTATTTAATAACTTGTATTCCCTCCGCGAGCTCTTATTACTGCTTCCATACGGTTCTTCATCGATCGGATGAGAGTCACGATCACATGTTGTGGTATATTATCCCATTCCTCTTGGATTGCATTTTGCAGCTGGCTAAGTGTTTCTGGGGCTGGATCTCTTGCTCGAATTCGTCTCTTTAATTCATCCCATAGATGTTCAATGGGATTCATGTCCGGGCTTCTTGCTGGCCATACCATAATGGAGATACCGACTTCGGTAAGATAATCTCGTACGACGCCCGCGGTGTGAGCTCTAGCATTGTCGTGCATGAATATGAAGTCGTTGCCAATAAAATGTGCATAGGGCATCACATGAGGTTCAAGACACTGTTCGATGTACCGATGAGAGTTTAGTGCAGGCAGCCGTGGCCCAGACACAAAGGCAAGTTCTGTCTTACCGTCGGCGCTGATTCCTCCCCAAACCGTCCACGAACCGCCACCATAGCTGACCTTTTCTTCAATGCAGCATTGTGCAAAGCGTTCTCCATCTCTTCTGTAGACCTTGCTCCTTCCGTCGTTACCATACAGCATAATTTTACACTCATCAGAAAACAGTACTTTGCTCCACTGAAGGTATGACCAAGTTAGGTGCTCGCGCGCAAAGTTAAGGCGCGCTCTTCGATGGTCTGCAGTTAATTTCGGCCCATTCGCTGGCTTATGCGGTGCCAATCCGCGTTCCTTCAACCTTCTTCTTATTGTAGAGTCACTTACAGCTACTCTTCGTACAACGCGAAGCTGCTGCTGCAGTTGAAAAGCGTTAAGGCGTCGATTTCGTAAAGAAGTTGTTACAATAAATCGATCATCTCGCTCAGAAGTGACCCGATTCCTGCCAGATCCTGAACGGCGCGTGAACGAACCAGTCTCCCGATAGCGTTTGTAGACTCTATGAACAGATGATAAGCTTAGATGCAATCTTGCAGCCACAACACGCTGACTAAGTCCAGAATCCAGCAATGCCACCACTTGGGCGGCTTCTGCGGGCGAAGTATCCATATGTTTTAGAAAAAAAAGTTTTTTCAGACGTCCCAAAGTCACAGTAAATGAAATAAGAAACAAAAAGTTTAAAGACAAGCGCTAATTTTTAGTTTTTAAACGAGAAACGTACTCCAACCCTAAATACACATTTGTCTCAAAACAGTGATTAATTTCATTTATAGGATAGACAAATGAAATTCTAATTTCGAATTTTGATTTTTTTCTTCTTACTGTAATGACCAAACTGCCAGCTACACAATAATGTTTTTTTTTTCATGGAATTAATTCTCTTTTGTAAAAAATTAGGACAAAAACAATAAAAACGAAAGTGTTTCGATTTTTTTGATGAGAAGTGTATATTAACGGCTGGAACATAACTTTCATCTTGTGTGTTACTTGTTGAGGTATAGCAGCAGTACTGGCTTGTTGGTCATAATTCTAAACCAGACAGACAATTTTTTTTTAAATATAAAATCCCGGGATTCCAGAAAATTGGAGAATGCGAAACTAGTCTGTAACATGGTAAGGAAACGTCGTCTTTAGCATGTGGTATTTATTTAAAAAAAAAACAGGGGGATTGCATAATTATTAATGTGTATTAACTTGAAGTTCATTTTAAGCTCCCCATCAATTTATGACTATGTTGAGTGTGAGACGATTAGTAGGTAGAAGGTGTTCAAAGTCAAAGTCAAAGTCAAAACATTTATTGCGAACTAAGTGTACAATGTGGTGTTAGGTTATGTTAGTACTTATGACTTAGCAGCCTTTTACAAGCATTGCAATTTATCATTCAAAAACAAAAACAAAACAAAACAAAACAAAACAAAAAAACAAAAAACAAATTCATTCATTCATTTAAAAACTTAATTTGTAATTCGTCTGCCCTTATCTTCATAAATTAGCTTGCATTAAACATTACTATTAGATACTTAGTTATTTCCTTTTATATTAGTACAATGAAATAAATAAATTATAGTTATGTCAAAATTAAATGTCAAAGATAGTCGATGTCAATGGTAGATAGAATTTAAATACAATTTTTCAGCAATATTACAGTCATCCTTTTCAGGTAGTACAAATTTTAATTTATATAAAGTTAAATAGGATAGACTAAATCTTATTGTTTGTATAGGACAGATCGCCACTTTTGTACATGAGAGAAAATCGTTATTTTAAGAGGGCTATCACAATTTTTCTTGTATTTGGGTGTTTGACTCGAGTTTTGATGAGTGATTGTGGCTTAAATATGGCCACAAAATGAAAAAAAAAATATGCCTGAGAAAGTTTGATTACTTCTCTCGGGAGTGTTTTAAATAAATATTTCAATTTGTTTACATACATGAGTAAAAACCTTGTCTCTGCAAAAGATGTTTCATAAAATTCTACTTTTGGGTACCTTTTGATGCTTTGTTACATAGAAGATATAATAATATCATAACATATAAAAATGTCCATGGTACAACTGAATGTTGTACTTTGGAATGCTTAAGTCAATTTATTATTTTTCATACAGAAATACACCAAAAATAATTCCGTAAAACAGAGAGATTTTGACATTTTTTCGTCTGAAATTATATTTTTTATCTATGAATATATAATCCAAATTCAAACAAAAAGTATTTAATAACCAAGGTTACTATGTTACCTTGCTTGAAAAAAATAATTAGTTCATTTAAAAGTAAAATAATATTTTTAAACAATTATTTTATGCAGTGATAAAAATCAATATAAATCTCTGAACGGGCGGTCCTTAGCTTTAGTCCGCGCTAAGCGTTTACTGACAGAGGACGTGTCGCTCGCTGTTGCTACTTTGTGCACCACGTAATTTAACCAATTCGCCAAGAATATAGCGCAACTAACCCTTCTTGATACAAGTTAGTATTGCAAATAAAAATGTTTGTTTATTCGCAGTGTGGACTAGTACTGTATACCCACTGAAAGTAGTGAAAATTTATAAAGATAATGATTTCTGGAACCAGAAAATGTTGCCAAAATTAATAAAGTTTTATGAGGAGTGCGTTCTTCCCGAAATCATAGATTCGAGGAAGGCACGGTCTATGCCACTTCGGAAAATATTATTTTAATTTATTTTTACAATTATACTTTCTTTTTTATTCCGTCTTTGTTTTTTAACCGACTTCAAAAAAGGACGAGGTTTCTCAATTCGACCGTATATATATTTTTTTATGTGTCTTAAACTTCGTCGTTTATGAACCGATTTTGATAAAATAAAAATTTGTTGGAAAGGATATACTTCAAGGGTGGTCCCATGATAAGGAAATCGGGATCTGATGATGGCATCCTAGAGAAATTGAAGGGAGCTTTCAAAAATTGTAGTGGCGACTAGTGCGTTTGTAATTTTTTTGATTAAATATTTTAAAGCACTACAATTTAAAGAAGGTCTGGAGTCGCTCTGATGATGGAACCGAAAGACAGTCGAGGGAACTCCTCAATGGTTTACAGCAATCACCTTGTGTTTGGGTTTGATTAATTTGTATTGATGAGAAATTTACACCTAGATGGGTTAAGGGGTCTGATGATGAAGGCGAAGGACAGTTAAGGGAACTCCTCAACTGTTTACAGTAGCTACCTAGCGTTTGGACTTAATTCATGTATATTGATTAAAACTTTGCACCCATCTGGGTTACAAGTACCATTACAGGTCTGATGATGGAGACCATAGATAATCGAGGGAATTTAAAGATCGAAGTTTTATATTGGACAACTAACAATAATGTTGATGAGTAGTAATGAGTCTACTACTCATCAACATCGTTATAGTTGATGCGTCAATTTGAGATCAAATTTAAATTGCGTAATCAAGTCATCTCTAGATATTGCAACTAAAAATGAAAAAATAAAAAAACTTTTTTGCAAAAAATAAAACCGACTCCAAAAACACAAACAAGTGAAAAATAATTTTAGCTTCAGAAGTCGGTGACAAAAAACTGAATCAAATAAACAAAAGTCACCGACGACGTTTTTTTACTAACCAGTTGTACTCATCCATATAATAATACGTTTTCTCGAACGATCCAACTTTTAAGGAATGCATCACTATAAATAGTTATGAAGTTTTTAAATGTGCATATTTGATAAAACTACCAGTTAGTAGTTATATCAAATATACTAGTAACCTTCACACATATCTAACCTTCCTTTATCTAACACATCGTACGCATTTTAGATAGTATCCCACCAAAGCTTCGGCTTCGGCTACCTTCGGCCACAAAAAAGCGAATCTTCGGCTTCGGGAAAAATAATTATTCAAACTGTAGAAACAACATCACATTGCATTCATTTATATAAATTAATACTAAAATTAAAATATCTACCTACCTGCTGAATAAATTACGTACGTAAAAAAAGTAGGTACATTTTAAAAAACTATTTTTTAAAGTAGCGGCGCGATCGCTTTCTGAGAGGCTGGCAACTATAATAAATATACTTGTAACTATGATAGTATAAGCCGTTTAAGGTGATAACATTAATCGGTACAAATAATATTTCATGAACTATAATAATTATCAGTACTAAAAATTTATATCGAAAGCTAAGTGGCAAAGGCTCATGTTAGTTTGTTCTTGGTATAGCTGGCATAGCTGTTTGCATGTGTGCGTAGCGCACTTCTGTAGACGCACACTTTCGCATCCACTGCCGCACGCCGTCTAATTTACCTAAACTTAGTAACTTTTATTTTGTAATAGCCCTCTTAAACTAGACTCTAAATATTCTTTAACTGAGTAGAAGCATTTTTGGATAAGGTATAGTTTTAGCCTTTTTTGGAATATTGTTACTGATTTTTCAGTTTTAAACATGTTTGGCAACTTATTATATATTTTTATTGCCATATAATATGGGTTATTGCTTAACATTTTAATTCTTGAGGACGGAGCGCATAACCTCTTTTTATGGCGAGTGTTGACGTTGTGTGTATCTTCAACTTTGGTGAACTTTTCGATATTTTTAAAAACAAATACGCAAATATCAAGTATGTATATCGACGGCAGAGTTAGAATCTGATACTTTATGAAGTATGGTTTGCAGGTCTCCGTATTATCTATTTGGGCTAGAATTCTTATACACTTCTTTTGTATTATGAATAGTTCATCTGCGTTAACACTATTTCCCCATAGCATGACGCCATATCGCAGCCATGAGTATGCGTAGGCGTAGTAAGCAGCCATAGCTGTTTGTGTGTTAGTGCTTTGTTTAATTTGAAAAAGAGCGTAGGAGAATCTGGAGAGTTTTGTTTTTATATGTTCTATGTGTGACTTCCAGTTAATGTGTGTGTCAATATTTATGCCAAGTAGGCTAAATGTATTAACTTCTTCTATTTGCGTGTTTCTGAAAATTGTGTTTAGATTGAGAGGTGGTTTTTTATATGATCTAAATTGTATTATTTTAGTTTTATTACTATTTATTTCCAAGTTGTGAATCTGGAGCCAAGTATCTACAGTTTGTAGTGTATCTTGTATTTGTAGACTAGGGTTATTTACGTTTCCACACTTGATTAATATTGAAATATCGTCTGCAAATAGTACTGGTAAAGCATTTTCTTTATCTAATATTTTTGGGAGGTCATTGATGTAAATTAAAAATAGTGGGCATCCTAATACACTTCCTTGTGAGATTGAGCAAGTAATTTGTTTTTCTTGTGATCTAATGGTTTTTATCTCATTTTTATCATGGTCGTAATTTTCAATTTGTACTAATTGTGTCCTATTATGTAAATATGATTTGAACCACGAATACGCTGGTCCTCGTATGCCGCAGCCATATAGTTTACTGAGTAAGATGTCATAAAGGACCTTGTCGTATGCTTTTGTCATGTCTAGTAGTAGCCCAATTACATATTGTTTGTCGTTTATATGTTGCAGCGCTTGTTGAACATATTTATAAACTGCTAATGTTGTGGATCTACATTTTCTAAATCCATTTTGTGCGTCGTCAAGAATATTAAACTTTTCTAAGAACGTATATAGCTGATTGCACATAGCTTTTTCAAATATTTTGGAAAAGGTTGGTAGCAGTGCTATGGGTCTATAATTACTTGGGATATGCTTGTCACCTTTTTTATGTACTGGTTTAACTAAAGCGACTTTGAGTGCGTCTGGAAACTGGCCGTCTTGGAAGCTTTGATTGATCAAAATCATTAGAGGAATGGAAAGTTCTATTGCGCATTGCTTTAATAAAATTGGTGGAATGTCATCAATACCGCAGCTGTTAATTTAAACAAAACTACGTGCGCTATTTCTGATGCGAAGAGGTCGATCATGGGAGTTCCGAACTTCCTGAAAACCTTCTCTGTACACGCTGGTAGCAGATGCCACTCTGGTGGAATGTTGTGACGCGATAGATGGTCTGCGTGGCTGTTGTTTTTGCCGGGCATGTTAAAGGGAGCCAGATGTATCTGATGTCTGTATAGGAGATCGAAAATTTGGATTGTTATGTCCAGCAAAGGGAGAGACCTGGTTCTGCCCTCGTTTCTCAGGTAAGCCACGGCCGTGTGATTGTCGCACTGTACTAGTACTGTGGATTGGTGCATGAGATCGCCATGAATCTGGAGAACCTTCAAGACGGCTATCATTTCTTTGGCATTGCAATGTAGGCTCTTTTCGTGATCGTCCCAAGTTCCAGACATCGACTTGCCGTCTAGCTGAGCACCTCAGGCTATGTCAGACGCATCCGTGGTGAGAAAATGAGTTGGTGGCGCAAAGTGGACCGGCGAGCACAGGTGACAGTTTTGCTGCCACCATGCCAGCTCAATATTTACGTTTTTTGTTGGAATTGTTTTCCAAGGTATTTCCTGGACGTTTTCGGTGTCCTTTACTTTGGTCCGAGGGTCTGTTGCCCTGACGACCACCTCGGGAACGAAAAGTTCCTCTTGAATTGTGAACCGTGCGACGGTCCGAGTTGTTCTGACCGTAACCCTGCGAGAGTCGGTTATTGTGACAGTAACGCTGCGAGGGTTGATAGTTTTTCTGACGTGAATGATGAGGCACTTGGGCGCAACATAAATGATAAGGACCCTGCGAGGGACCAGGATAAATGGCCGACCCCTGCGGGGGGTGGCGCGAAGTCTTGTAAGATCCTGTTTGCGAAACAGGTCCGCTGTTAGACTTCAGGGGCAAAAAGGCTTTTTTGACCCCTCCTGCTTTCTCCAAAGCAGTGGTGAAGGCCTCTTGACTAAACAGATTTCTACTAGAAAGCGGTACTTTTCTCAAGGCAGATTTGACGAGAGGGTCACGCACCATGTTGGTAATGCCATCCCGGCACATTTGAATCACTTCGGCGCGGTGGCTGCAGACCATTTGCAATAAATCAGATGAAACTTTTGAATACTCACCACCTACTCGCAAACAATTCTAATATTTTTTCGTGCATACCTTCAACATTCAACTCGTTCTGATCACGGGCCTAATTCAGCAACTCTCGCAGACTGCTCTGGAGTGCATCCCTTTGTTTTAATACGCAAAAGGATAGGGCAGCATAAGCCTTGTCTGCATAAGTGAGGTGACGTAATGAGTCATAGGCTGTGACCTCTTCATTGACCTCTAGATCCACGAAACCAGGTGTATGGATGTAAGATTTCTGAACCTCGGCGTATCGCACCTCACACCACTCGCTTTTCTCAAAGTGTTGAATATCCTGGAGGGTTTTCAGGATATTTTCTGGTGCCTTGGGCACTGCTGGTTCTTTGAGTTTTGTTTCTATGCCAAAATCAAAGCTAAGTTGTGACTCGCTCGCTTCATTATTATCCCGGCTCTCATCACTATACAAAACACCACTGACACTGTCATCGATAATATCATCATCTAAAGCAAGGCACTGGTCAATAGGGGCACAATTAACGTTAGAGCAATGACCGTTATGTGCATCAAAGTTGTCAGCGGAATTTTCATAATACGTTATTTGTTTTCGCAAATCACTAACCTGTCGAGACAATTTATCCAATTGCTCATCATTTCGGCGGGTGCGCTTGCCTTTTTTGTTGCGATGCCGGCGTGAGTGCTTCCTCTTCTTGGACCTGGAGTCTGAAGAACTCGTGGAGGAGCTGTTACTCGAGCTGCTACTACTTGACGAGCTGAGAGCTCGTGCCCACCGTCGCCGAGTATTCGAGGCCGCGGGCAGCGGCGGTGCGGGTGCTGGGCCCGCACCGTCTTCCTCACCCACTTATTTTTCGGAAACTGTTTTGTTAGGATCCATCCTAAAGAAAAACGTGATAAGAATTTGCAGGGAAAATATTTCACGACCTTAAAGTTTTTGCTAAATAAATTTACAAATACGTTAACACAAATTCAAACAACCATAAGCGAGGACAACCTGCTTTCTTTAGAATGCTCAAATTTTAAATAGAACGGTAAAACCGTTAGACAAGGTAATAATTTATTTGGAAAAACTTACGTGTACACGAACTTATCAGTTCTTCGTTACTGATAAATTACCACACTTTTAAATTTATAACCGTTATAGAGAAGTAAAAACTTACGTGTAAGTACCTACACAAAATTTTTGTTCTACTTTTTAAATTTAAAATATTATATATTTATTTATTATATATTTTAACGGAAATTTCAAAAATTATCACACTTTTTCGAAAGTTGACTGTTCGCGGCGGAAAACAAGACGCCAATGAGGAACGCCTCCGAGCTCCGATGACTCGAGGCACCTGGTGGGGGTGGTAGGGATGTGCGAGCGAGATAGATATAGCGAATAAAGAAAGAGAAGTAAACATGAGCGGAAAACGCAAGGGGCCTATCTCAAATAACGGTCAAGAATTTAATACTGAAATATCTAACATTTCGAAATGTTCAATAATATTCTCCAAATCTTTCTTCAAATCAGCTTTAATTAATACTTCCTTAGCATTTCTAATAGACATGGCATTAGCATTTCTAAATGTATGGCGCAGTAAAATGCCGCCTTTAACCATGTTCCCCATCTAGTAATAACTGGCTGTGGAGGCAAGGGTAAATCTGGA
Source organism: Eurois occulta (assembly GCA_950022335.1). Lineage (NCBI taxonomy): Eukaryota > Metazoa > Arthropoda > Insecta > Lepidoptera > Noctuidae > Eurois > Eurois occulta. Next base: position 14,651,760 of record OX465500.1, on the reverse strand, counting down.
TATAACTCCTTAAAAATTCGTACTCTATTCGGAGACTTGATTGTTTTTTCTTTACATTGTATATTAAAGTGTCTACATCCCCAAAGCTTAATCCTATTGTCTGAGATGTAAACTCGCCTTGATACGTTTTTCTTTTCACTTAATGGTTTTACTAAAAAATGTACCACATATCGGTCCAGAAAGTGAATGGTTTCGTCTAGTGATATCCACAGCTTATTGTTTTGTACATCATTATGAATACTTTTTAATTTGTTCTTGTTGACCATCCTCCATACAGTCCTGACCTAAGCCCTAACGATTTCTTTACATTTCCTAAAATTAAGAAAAGTCTTCGTGGTCAAAGGTTCCAGTTCGGTGAAGAAGCAGTCGACGCTTTCAAGACAGCCATTTTGAACACCCCCCTTTAGAGTGGAATAAATGTTATAATAACTGGTTTGAGCGAATGGAAGTGTATTAAGCTACGTGGTGAATACTTTGAAATCAATAAAAAGTACTTTAAGGTTCTAGTTGTGTTTTTTTCTTCAAAAAACAAAACTTAAAAGGCATGCCTCGTATGTAATTTTTTTTTTTTAATTTTGATTGAACCAAGGAATCGAGGGTTACGAGACAGACGTGAAACTATGGCATTTTTATGTCATTTTCAATGTGTAATGGTAATTTTGAACTCATAGAAAAATATGGGATGTTGTGGCAGCCACACCCCAAGCAAAGACAACACTTTTTAGATATCTCCTTTGGATATGCCCGTTGAAAACTTTTACAAAGTCTACGTAAAACATATGGCATATAACTGCGAACTAGTAGTTTTTCACTGTAAATAAGTATATTATTAATTGTGTAAATTATTCTTTCGTGAAGAATTTTTCATAAAAATAGAGTATTGTACTTGAATAGCTTAAGAAATTTACCAAAATTGCATTAAGAATCACGAAGTTTCTATTATTTCCGAACTGTTTCTTGAAATACCATCATAATGCTACTCCGTATATCAACGCAGCTAGTGTCAACACCGGCATTATTTGGCGTAAGTAGAAATTAATGGCGAAATTTTCTTTAGGCACTGTAGATCCATGAACTCTTCTAGTTACTATCTAGTGTAACCTCCCTGTGTCGTAACCACCAGTCTTTAAACAAATCAATTTTTTCCCAATCAGAACCCTGTGTTAGTCCTTCTCTGATGCAGAAAGATCTCCTCTTTGAGCTAATTTCTTTGTTGGAGTAGCTGGCGCAGGTCGCTCTTCTTCACTTACATCACTCATTCTTTCTTGAATGTATTGAATTAAAACAAAAGAAAAACACTCGAGACAGGATACAGATCGAGACTGATGAGAAATCGCTGTGCCCCACCGCCGTGCAGTCTCGACATAGATTGCGATCTCAAAGCAACCGAATTCGGTCGCAAAGTCTTAGCGACCCGGATTTAACAGCGACACTGCATCGAGGATTTAGATCTGAAAAAAATGTTTGTACTTTAATTCACCTTATTTTTATGTGTTAATACTGACAGGACATGGTCATTTAAATTTAATCTTACTCCTATTTCCGGTGGACCTCTCTCTTCTGGTGGGTGCAGGTTGAGGTGTGTGACTCACTGCTGAAATGATTAATACACATTTTAAAAATCCTTGTTTTATGCTCTGCCGCAGCTGGGTAAGTGGATAACAATTCCAGAGAAATACAATACATAGGTACTCAAACTTACTTATTTGAGGAGCTGGCGACAGTCTGGGTGATAAAACTAATTGTACAGTTGGTGGTGGTGGTGGTGATGGTGCACCAGCTATGACTGTGGCCCAGCTGCCACTAGAGTCCTCCACATCAATAACCTCCAATTCACAGTCTGTAATTAATAATAATTAATTATAATCCTATAATAATAATTAATGAAAATTGAAACAGAATGCTCATTTGTTGTCAGCAAATTTCAAAAACTTACATTGAGTTAGAGGTAGACTGATGACCTCACTAGCACCACCACCTGGTACCTCACTTGTGAGCCCCGTGTGTGTCTCTTTCATTTTGTATCTATAAATGATTAAAATTATAATGATTATAATTTATGATTTGATTACTTATTTTTCATATCACAGAAGGTATTATGTTGTGTATCATGTATTTGCCTAGCTTTTCCGCAACTTAGTTGGGGCTACTTCCAGTCTAAGCAGATGCAGCTCAATGCCAGTATTTTACGTAGAGCGACTGCCTATCTGACCTCCACAACCCAGTTAATACTGCGTAATTCTATATCCCTTGGTAAGACTGGAAGAGCTTATCATGTATAATAATAATAAAATTTATTCAAAAATCTAAAGTACAACTTTTACAGTTTTTCTTAAATCTATGTCAAGTTCACTTATGATTTGTGCCTGAACTAGGTAATCCTGTGTTTCAGGCGATTGAAAGTAACATTAATTGATTAAATAATCACATATCATACTAATCTTATTGGTACCTACGTAAAAAGTTATATAAAAAATATATTATCTTAACTTAGCTAACTAATTTAAAAAATAACAATAATACGAACAATATTTACTTTACCACAAGTAATAACTTCTCTGTATCTTCATATTACATATTTTGAAGGGCTTCTTTAAGGATTTTCTTGCATTTACTATGATTTAAGAAGTAGATGTTTCCTTTTTCATTTTGTCTGTTATAGAGTAGCGGTCCAAGGTATATATAAAATTTGGCTATGAACGCATGTTTTGTACTTTGTTGAGGGCAAACTATATCTTTCCGTCTTTTTTTAGTAAATTCGGTGCTGTATGGAAGTGCCGCGTGTTGTTTTAGTACAGTGCTCATAATAAATAACTGTCGGACTGTTAGTACTTCACAAGATTTATACAGGAGGTAAGTGGGGAAAAGGAAAGGGCGGCAAGTAGCCACCTTGAGAATAGCTCTTTGAGCTCAATCTTTTTCAATGGGCAATAACAGAGTTTTACTCGCCCCACCCCACGAAGTAATACAGTAAGTCAGAAGTGACTGACAAAGAGCAAAATATACTTGCCTAAGTATTTTTGGATCTGTAATAGATCGTAGCTTTTAGAATACGAATATCAGCTTACGAATTCTATTATTTAGAGCTGTATCCAGATGTTGTTTGAAGGAAAGGGTTTCATCTATTATAATACGTAGATATTTTATTTTATCAGTCTTCTTAATATTGGGACACTCACACTGGCTATCTGTAGGGACTGGGCAACAATGAGCATGCAGCGCTGAGGGGATAGTCGATATTTGCTTGCGCATCGAAAACTTAATGTAATTTGTCTTCTCTGCATTTAGAGTTAGTGAGTGATTTTTAAGCCATTTATTTACAATATTAAATCCGTGTTGCGCAAGATTGTAGACTTCATTTTCTGAGTCAGCCGAAAAAAGTAAAGCAGTGTTGTTAGCGTAAGTTACGATAGTACTATGCTCTAGCTTTAAATTGCAAAGGTCATTTATGTAGCTCAAAAACAGAGTGGGCCCTAGAATACTTCCTTGGGGAACACCAAAAAATATGTTTTTTTGAACAGCGCTAAGAACATTGCCGATCTTTACGCACTGGGAACGATCTTCTAAATAACTTTTGAATATTTTTAGCTGGGTGCCTCTTACACCTATGATCTCAAGCTTGCGCAACGGAATTGGAATGAAAACTGTGTCAAAAGCTTTGGCGAGGTCCAAGAAAATTCCTACTGTGTGGTTACCCTTGTCAAGTTCTTGCGCTAGATAGTCAGTTAGATGATGTACCGCATCGGCAGTTGAAATTTTAGGCCTAAAACCAAACTGCCGTTTAGACAGGATTGATTTATCTTCCAAATATTTCAACAACCTTTTATTTATTATTTTTCCAATATTTTTGACATAGATGGCAGTAAAGAAATAGGTCTATAATTTGTCACTTGCTCTTTGCTGCCTGATTGACACACTACAAAGGATTATCAAAACTCACAAACTCCTCCGGCAGAGAGTCTGGACACTCAGTATCAAGAGTGTATTCCCCACCAACTAGGGACACAATTCTTTTTTCGACCTCAGTCAGCGGAGGTGATGGCTCGGCTGCCAGTCTGTAAGGTTTCTTTTTATGTTTAATGTCATATGAACTTGGGAACACCGATGAAAATAGGGAATTCCACTCCTTGGCTGTGTGCAAAATAAACGATGTAGCAAAGCACTTCGTGCGAATGTGTGGAACATCGACAAGGAATGGGTAATAACCCGCAGTACGTCTGGACTCCCGATGTAAGAAGCGAGATGGTGGAATGATCTCGTGGAGTTTCTTTTCTCAGCCGGCCTGCTTTACTGCAGGCCTGGCTCTGAAAGTCTCGCCAAACCTATAGGGAAGATAAACAATTCAATTTATTTTATTTGAGATTTTATGGCAGTCACACCACCACAAGCAAAGACAGCACTTTTTAGATATCTCCTTTGGATATGCCCGTTGAAAACTTTTACAAAGTCTACGTAAAACATATGGCATATAACTACCAAGCAGTGATTCTTCACTGTAAATAGATATATTATTAAGTATTGTCATACCAAAATGGCATTAGGATTCACGAAGGTTCTATTATTTCCAAACCGTTTCATGAAGTATCATCATAATGTTACTCCGTATATCAACGCAGCTAGCTAGCTAACACCGGCATTATTTGGCGTAAGGTACATGCTGGGTTCAGGCACTGTAGATCCATGAACTCGTCTAGTTACAATCTCGAAACCAAACCAGAATCCAGAATCCAGTCTTTAAACAAATCAATTTTTTCCCAATCAGAGCCCTGTGTTTGTCCTTCTCCGATGCAGAAAGATCTCCTCTTTGAGCTAACTACTTTGTTGCAGTACCTGGCTCAGGTCATTCACCTTCACTTTCATCACTCATTCTTGCTTGAACGTATTGAATTAACACAAAAAAGCACGCAAGACAGGATACAGATCGAGACTGATGAGAAAAACAGAGTTTTGGTAAGTACCGAAAGATAAAAATAATAAGGTTCATAAAAATGCTAACAAATACCTTTATTTGATTGCAAAAAAGGTCTTCATTCAAGTAAAAGATCTAGACACGAGTTAGGTTGTTGGGGAATTCCCCGAAATTCATCCTTGCCGATGGAGCACGTTCGTTTCATTATGAAATGTTGCCAAAATGTTTCTGAGTAATAAATTATCTTTAAAAATTGTACATTTTTCCTTACGATCTTGTTGATTTACATGAGTAAAACTGCAAGATGTACGATTATTTAAATAGTACATCTTGCAGCCGTGCCCTGGGAAAATGCCGCGTTGCCCCAGGGCGTCGCTAAGAAACAACCAATCCAAACCGTGCACCTTGTCTAAGACCGATTTTTCAGTTTCAAGCTCGGAATTATAAAACTAAACAATCTATGCTACTAAAACTAAAGTATCGATATGTTAAGGTTACCATACTCAATCTAGAAATAAACTAAATCTAAAATAACCAAATTATATACTCAAATCAATAAATCGAAAACTAACCTAAACAATAGTAGTAAACATTATTGCCTCATTATTATTAACCACATTGCTTATCCAGGGTGTGTGATCTACCAGGGACAGGAAAAGCAGCATCTATGCTTCTGGTCTTAAGTAGTCTCCCTTGAGGCTAGTATGGAACTGTCTCATTCACTGCTGCAGCCTAATTGTTGTTGTAGTTCTCAATCAAGGTATTAGCATCCATGCCAGGAAGAGCACTACCTAGAGCATGCTCACTGAATATGTTGAACTTATTAGTATGGTATGGCTTCATCTTACGCGGCGTCCTAGGTGGGCGGTTCAAAGCGAACGCGAGTATGAAGCGGTGACACGCGAATTCAATGCGATGCGGTGCGACGCGGCGGCTATGTCCTACGTCGGAATAATCGTCTCGCACAGCCGCCACCGACGACGCCGCCGTTCAGTGGGCACTGTGCATTTGTCATGGACGGACGGAAACAAATATTATTGGAAAATTCGTTTCTTAAGTATCAAATACTCAAGAAGTATGTACGGCGAAGAAGTGGGACTAATATTGTATACTTACAAAAAAAGGCATATTTATGGGGAATTTCACAATTTATATGAGGAATTATGGGCTCAACCTTTGTTATTCAAGGAATATTGCCTACAACGTTTGACTATATTGTGCAAGCCATAAAACCTGTTTTGCAATTCACTAGTACCAATTTCCAGCGACCTATTTCTGTAGAAGAACGATTGATGGTGACTTAGGTAAGAAAAAAGAAAAATTAATATTTCTTACATTTATTATTATGTATCATTAGCAGTAAGAAGTATTAATTACTTCAATACCTAATGATTAGTTTTCAATAATTTCACAAAGAAGTGTAATATCCATGTTGAAAACCGGGTTGTGGTGGATTTAATTTTGACAGCTCCGTTAGTAGAAGCTCCTGCATTTGCGTTCTAAAATGTAATTTGTTCATTGACGGTAACTGTTTTATATGAGTTAATATGGATTTGAACCAAAGAAGATCGTCATCAGTAGTAGGGGAAGGTGGGGGGGCACCGGATAGTTAAGAAAAATACACAATAAATAAATCACTGTGTTATTTATTGAGGTAATCAATGTCATAAATGTTTAAGTATACCTTGGGCATAACTTTGGCATAAAAATGTTTGAGATCAATCTTAGTAACTACAAAATATATTTTTTTTTAAATAAAAATTATAAATCCGTATTCACCCCATACCTATGGGTCAAACAAACCGGATAGGCATTTTTTATTCAAGGGGTGAATACAGATAGTAACAATAAAACGAAATAATCAAATTATTCGCAGTTTTTGCATACAAAAAATAATAATTGTTGCTCAGAACAACTGATGCAACTTTCGTGAGCCCATTTAAGACAAGCAGTGCATTGGTACCATTCATCTGTGGACTTAGTTTGACTGTACTTTTCGCCACAAACCAAACACTCCGAATCCTCCTGATAGTTTTCTTTATGGGTCTTTTTACCGATACCTTTACCGTTGCCTTTTTTTGTTTTAACTACTGATGACATAGCCTCATTTGCCAGTTCATTTTTATACGGTGATTCAGTCAAAATTACGGTTTTTCCTCGACGCGCTGACGGCCGCATGCTCTTTTTAAAATGAGGAATCGGCATGATATCTTTCGGTGATACAAGACTTAAAGAATCTGAAAACGTTTGTCCTCCTGTAGATGTTCCTGCTTGCGGGGACGGAGTTCTTTCACGAGGCAACGGATCTTGAGAGAATTCATTTGTAGTTGGTGGTACAAATGATATGTCTGTAGTCTGTGATGGTGCAAAATCTACATCTGTAAACGTGTTCGGATTCAGAAGGCAAATTCCGGTTTTGGTAAAAGCAGACACTGCATTTTGCATAGTAGCGGCACGATTATAAGCAGTTCCAAACAAAGATGTCATTTGAAATTGGGTGACAACACGCCCTGGATGATTACGAAGCCATAATTGGACTTCTTGCGAGTAAAGCGTGCTTAAATGCCCCATAAAACCAACATCAAGCGGCTGTAAACGATGCGTGCAGTGAGGTGGCAAGCAAAGCATTATGACACCATGAGCACGAGCTAACTCAATAGATTCTAGGTTCTTTGTGTGAGTGGCGTGACCATCTAAGACGAGAAGCACAGGATCTTCATTGCTTGGTTTGACATGGCCGATAAAGTGACGCAACCATTCAGTGAAAATATGTTGTTGCATCCAACCACTTGGATGGCATACAGCTACTGTACCTGGTGGTGCACCATCCAAAGCTCACTCTTCATTCGTACGCGAGGAAAAATCATAAGAGGTGGAACATAATGTCCAGCTGCAGAAAAGCAAAGCACTGCCGTTACCAACTGTCCCCGTTCAGCTGAAGCTAGGGCACCAACTTGTTTTTTACCTTTGACCGATATAAGTTTTCCTATTTTTTTTGGTACAGAGGTCAATCCAGTCTCGTCGTCGTCGTCGTTTTTATCTTTATCTTTATCTTTATCCATGTTATAAATTCGCGTGGAATTGAAAGAGTGCTTAGCATAAAGTGTATCTAAAAGATTAAAAAACGTTGACACTACAGCTCTATTAAAGCCCATTGCTCTTGCAGCTGATGTAGCTTCAGGTGATCTTAGTGACAATTCAGAATGTCGTTTTAGAAATCCACTAGCCCAATCTGAGCCAGCGAGTCCAGTTTCATTATTAAAAGGTTGGTTCAAATTATTTCTTTTAGCCAATTGGAATGCCAAAAGTCGCAGATCTGTTTTAGTCAATCCAAATAGTCGAGATTCCATAGTTTTGATATGTTCAACTAGCATACCTTCCAGCTCATCAGTGAAGACGCATTTTGCAGTAGCAGGGCACTTTCGAAACACTTCGTCTTTGGAATTTCCAGCTTTGATCTTCTTTACACGATCTTCTAAGGAACTTTTGGGTACACTATATGTGTGTGACGCTAAAAGATATCCCATTCTGCCTTCCAGCACTGAATTTATGGCTAAAAGCATGTCTTACTCCGACCACTGCAGCCTATTTGACTTTCTCACATATGTTCGTGGCATGTTGACGCTCGCACTCTGCAAAAAGTAAAAAAATAGTAATTAAACAGAGGAATAAAACAAACGCCCGCAATACCTACATATAAAATCAATCGGGGTGAAACCGGATAGTCGAAATCACCCCGTCCGCTTGTACCCCACAGGTGCCATGTTTGAAATTATAATAATAACAGAGATTATGTTTACACTCATAGCAACAACAAATTATACCGTTTTAAATGGTTAAATATGTATTACTTCATAAAAAATACAACTGTATATGATAGCACATAGCTAAACTTGATGATAACACTTTAAAAAAGTCAAAATATTAGTTATCTTACCTTTGTTTACAATTTTCGTTTATAGACACACGCGCTGAGACGTTACCGTCGCCGCCATTTGCAACTGCACTGAGTAAGCGTTCGCGCGTATTTCACCACTAGCTAGAGCGAGACACCTGTACGCGGAGTATTGAAATAGCAACTATCTGGTTTCACCCCCTGTCTGGTTTCCCCCCTCATTCCCCTATCTTCTTGATCCAGGCGAAGAATTTTCATCTTCTCTCTCTCGATGTCGAGGAATGCTTCTAGGTCATTATCTTTTCTTTTGCGTGTTTGTCTTGTGATAGCTGGCAACGAGGGTGAAGGCAAAGGCGCTTGACGTGTGTTAATATCTGTTGTTGTATTCTGTGGCATTTCTTGCAACGTAGGCATAGATTCATGGAGTTTGGTGTAGTCACTGTCAGATGTAGTCACTGTAGTCACTGCCACGGCCAAATCGTCTTCCAAACTAGCAGCGTCTGTAGACTCAATGTTTCCTTCTGTTTTTCGGGGTTTCAAAATTACTATTAAGAATGACATGGACTCAAAATTAGGCCACGTGCCTGTATACTTCGGCTCGTTGTCGGCGTCAGCCCCAGAACGAGACTTCGGATTTTTTTTTAAATTCTTTTATAAATGTGTCTCTCAAATTTTTCCATTTTTTCTTCGTCATTTCACCTAAAAAATGAAATGAATAATTAAATAATATATTTCAATTATTTCAGGTATTTAGCCACGGGCATACAGTTCCGGCAACTCGCTTACTCGTTCAGAATTTCAAAATCTGCTATTTCCACAATCGTACCACAAGTTTGCAAAGCTATATGGACACAATTAGTTACGAACCATATGCCCGAGCCTTCAGAAGATAACTTTAAAAACATAGCACAATGTTTTTGGGACAGATGGCAGTTTCCTAACTGCATCGGGTGTATTGACGGAAAACATATTCGCATTAAAAAACCAAATAAAACTGGTTCTATGTAGTATAACTACAAATCCTTCTTTTCGATTGGGTTGTTAGCAGTCACTGATGCAAAATAAGTTTGTAATGATAAATGTCGGTTCCTATGGAAAAGAAAACGACGCCGGTGTTTTTGATGAATGCCCCTTTCGAAGTGCAATAGAACAAGGAAGACTAAAAATACCGAAAGAACAAGTATTGCCGGGCTCAAATATCGAAGCTCCATATGTTCTCCTAGGAGATGCTGCGTTTCGTCTAAAAGAATATCTTATGAGACCTTTTCCAGAAAGATCGACGACTAAAGGGGACGTAAAAGATAATTATAATTATCGCTTATCTCGAGCAAGAATGGTAGTGGAATGTTCTTTCGGTTCAATAACCTCTAAATTCAGAATTTTGCATAAATCTATCGAAACCAATGTAGAAAATGCAGTTCATAACGTAAAAGCCATGTTACTGCACAATATTATACGTGATCTTGAATCAATAAATGAGACTGAATTTATACCTTTCCGGCAAGCATATCAAAATATACCACAAGCACCACGACATAATTCACAAAGGAGATTTAATGCTACATCACGACCAGCCGCACAAGCGAGAGAAAACTTTAAATTGTATTTTGACCAACATCCTCTACAAAGATATATGTGTAATAGCAATCTATAATAAATAAATGTGTTGTACTTACTTGTAGTCCCAGTTAATTTGGCCAAATCCTCCCATCCACGGTACGATAATAACCGGTTGTGATAATTTTTATTCCTTTTATCCCATACTATAGGACGTTCTTGGATAGCATTAATAAAATTTTCTGACATTATCCAAACAAAAACACGACGACACCGCATTCAGTTCGCGCGAAAATATCAAGCCAAGTGATCGCGTTCGCTTCATTTCGCGCCGCTCCGCACCGTACCCCACGTGCGTTTGGTCACGTAGGCCACTTCAATAGGTTTCGACTGTTTGTTGTTTTCGCGCCGCGCCGCGCCGCTTCGCGTTCGCGTCTAGATCGCTCACGCAGGACGTCGCGTTAGCAACATAGTGTTTAACTGCTTTGATAATGATTTGATCTGTTTTTTTGAGGTTTTATAAGTGCCTACGTGAAATCAAAAATATTTTGGTTTTGATCGAACCAAAAAACCGAGGGTTACAGGGTAGACGTGAAACTATAGCATTTTTATGTCATTTTCAATGCAATATAGTAAGTTTGAACTCATAGAAAAATAATTGGAATGTTATGACAGCCACAAACAAAGACAACACTTTTTGGATATCTCCTTTGGATATGCCCGTTGAAAACTTTTACAATGTCTACGTAAAACATATGGCATATAACTACCAACCAGTGGTTCTTCACAAGTATATCTATAATATAAAAATGAATCGCAAAATGTGTTGGTAAGCGCATAACTCAACAACGCCTGGACCAATTTGGCCAATTTTTTTTTTAAATGTTCGTTGAAGTTCAAGGATGGTTTTTACGGCGAGAAAAATTTAAAAAATTGCCTGGATAAGTCTAAAAACAACACTAAGATACTTTTTTTTTGGTAGGATTAGGGTAGGAGTAGTGTAGGAGTAGGTTAAGAGTAGGGTAGGAGTAGTGTAGGAGTAGGGTAGGAGTAGGGTAGGAGTAGGGTAGGAGTAGGGTAGGAGTAGGGTAGGAGTAGGGTAGGAGTAGGGTAGGAGTAGGGTAGGAGTAGGGTAGGAGTAGGGTAGGAGTAGGGTAGGAGTAGGGTAGGAGTAGGGTAGGAGTAGGGTAGGAGTAGGGTAGGAGTAGGGTAGGAGTAGGGTAGGAGTAGGGTAGGAGTAGGGTAGGAGTAGGGTAGGAGTAGGGTAGGAGTAGGGTAGGAGTAGGGTAGGAGTAGGGTAGGAGTAGGGTAGGAGTAGGGTAGGAGTAGGGTAGGAGTAGGGTAGGAGTAGGGTAGGAGTAGGGTAGGAATAGGGTAGGAGTAGTGTAGGAGTAGGTTAGGTTAGTGCAGGAGTAGGTTGGGAGTAGGGTAGGAGTAGTGTAGGAGTAGGTTAGGAGTAGGGTAGGGTAAGGGGTAGGACACCACGCGAACGAAGTTGCGCTGGGCAGCTAGTTATTAATGTAAATGACTCTTTCTTTTCGCTTTAAACAATTACGGAAATGAAAATAGCAACCAATCACTGATGCATTTTTAAATTCAGATTTTAACGCATTCAAGTTGGCTTTTTCGTAATCCACGTGTATTTATTTTGGATCCCACTGGTATATTTGACTTGATGAATTCAAAGAAAATTTTATATGCCTTTGTATTTTTGTGGGACATGAAGGTAAATGCCAGCGGTATGACATTTATTGTTTCAGTTGAACTACCCAAGTCTCTTTTCGTTCATCTCAGACTTCATTGCATCTTCATCTACTTCTCCTGTCCTTGTCCCCTTTTTTATGTATATTCGCGACATGGTTCTGAAACAACACTTTAGTGATTAATATTTTTGCTGGCACAAAGTAAAGAATGAGGAGCATTCATACAGTACGAATTTACCCCATTCATAGCAGCAATAAAATTAAAAATAAAAACAACTGTAATAGTTAGTCTAAAATGACTATTGACGTAATAAACTACGTAATCCCTACATAAACATAAAATAAATAAAATTACTTTAACAGTTCGACCAAAACTTTAACAACTAAACGTGTTCAAAAGTGAATATGAAAAATACTTACCGAGAGCGAAAACACGTATCGACTTGTCACTAGGGCCGGCAGACTCGACGTAGATACCGACGCTGTCGGAAACTTTCGATCGCTTTATAATAACGGAAAAATTCGGTTGCCATAACAATGCTTGCGAGAAACGCCTCTTGGATGTACAGACTTGCGTTTCTCACAAGCATCGTTATGGCAACCGAATTTTTCCGTTATAATAAAGCGATCGAAAGTATGTCGGCCAGTCGGCCCGACCTATATATAAAAGTACTCTGTGCTTGTCACGTTGAAGCCGCACTGACCCGCCACCTCGCGGTTCACACATGCGTGTGAGTTAGCATCACGCACACAAACATCAACGCGGCAACGTATTGGATAGTGTAGATATGACTACTGTACGAACGCCCCCACTGTAGGAAGCCTACCTGCTTTCGCCTACCCACATCAGTGGGAAATTGTCCTCACGCCTTAGGTTAAGTGTATAGTAAATCTGAGAAAACCAGACAAATCTATGAAAACTAATTGTATGTTTCTATTACTACAGAGATAAAATATAGGCCTTTCTCAATAAAAGGTTATCCAAAACAAAACAAGCGAAAATACAGGCAGACTTGACGGCTTTGTTTTATAATATGTAGAGATTATTCATTATTCATCGTGACATGGTCCGTCTTTTTATTTTCAACTATGTTGAAATATTTCTGCACCAACTCTACTAAAGTGTGTTTTTCACTCGCGGCGAAAGTGGGGTCTCGTTTGCGTTTAGATGCCATTACGCAGTCACAACACAGAACACAGTAGTGGTCACCAGTAGCGCAAAAGTCCAAAATAATCTTAAAATTCCGAATTACATCCACACGAAAGTATCACCGGTCGGTAATAAAAATTTGGTAGGTAATAATGACAGAATTCAAAAATTCCCGAAAAGCGAGGTTAGTATTGCCAGTTAAGAATAAAATTTCCGGAACAAAAGATGATTTCATTATTTTAAACTTCAAATTGATAGTATTTAAGTATAATAAAATTACTATAAACTTTAATTACCAATAATAAATATATTTATATTTTACTAAATAATTTATAGCGATGTAATAATATTTATATATTAAATATATTTATAGCGATGTAATAATATAATTCAATTGAAAATTATTATAACACACATATAATTTTCCATTTTGTCGAGGAACAATTTTGTAATCTTGTAACAAATTGTAATTGTCAAACTATTTTTTCGCGTGACGGCTATTTTGCCAACTGTCACTTCAAGTTTTGTCTATGGTTATAGCAATTGTTTGCGAGTTTACGTTCTATGTTGGAAGTAAACTTAGTTTTCGTAAACGCGATCAAAATGTGGCCGGTAAAATCAATTTGTGCTTGAACCAAGATCGAACGCTTATGTAAACGCGATCGATTTGAACTTAGTTTTATTAAATTCCGTTTAATGGGTAACTGGTAAAATCGGCCCTAAATCACTAAATCGGATCTGTCAAAGTTTCTCTTTTAGGTTAAATCATCTTTTTCATTGTGTTTTAACTTAAAAATGGATATTAACATGGTCGATTCAATTGATATTGAGGATATTGAAGCCGCTGAGTTGTTGGAAACGCCGCGCCGACACAAGAAAAATCGTGTTCGAGTCAATCCCTTTGTGAAATTATCCGATGAAGATTTCAGGCAAAAGTAAAGGTTTAATAAACGTTATGCAATGAAAATAGTGGACCTAATAAGAGAAGATTTAACTAGAGATACTCGAGGATGCCCTGTGTCTCCCGAAATACAAGTGGCTTGCGCATTACGAAGCTGGGCTCGACATGAAGTAAGTGAAGTAAGTAGATTCAAAGCTTATAATAATAATAAGCTTATAGCATTTATTAATAACATTGGTAGCAATTTATACTAAATTATGCCCTAAGTTCCAAACTAATATTTTGTTTTTGTTTTAATAGATCCAAGATGACACAGCCGATTTGCACGGAGTCTCACAACCTTTTGTAAGTAAAATATGCAAAAAATTGCAGAAGCTATAGCCTGAATATCACATAGATATATAAAAATGCCTGCTACATTGACAGAACAACAGGAAGCGATGCAAAAATTTCGCAGAATTGCAAATTTTCCTACAGTAATTGGTGCAATAGAAAAGTTAAATGAAGATGGTGGTCAACTGTATATTAACCGCAAAGGATTTCCATCAATTAATGTTCAGGTATTAATGATTTTACATTCATATTTTTCTTCCAAAAGAACAATGACTTTTGTCCAAAGCCCCATCCCTGATGAGGCGTTGGTTATTGTGTTCAGGGTGTCCATGTGTAATGTGATTACAATAAATAAGAACAACCCGCCCTGGCTTAGCATGAATTATGGATGCAGTGGAAAAGTATAATTTGGTTGGATGTTTTATGCGCACAAAATTTTCTTATAAAATATTTAAATAACGATGAAAACCATCTTAAAATCTAGTGGTTTAGAAGGAGTGAACGAACAAAAATACAAGTGACCAGTGACTGTTCTATAATAAGTACTGATAATGAATAGTCTAAGCATGACGATTTATATAGTAAGAAATACTAAAATATATAACTATTGTTCCAGGTAGTTTGCGATGCAGATTTAAAAATCATGGACATTGTTACTAGGTGGCGTGGGAGTGTTCATGACTCGCGAATATTTAGAGAAAGTCGTTTGAAGCAGAGATTTGAGGCTGGTGCATTCTCAGGCATATTGCTAGGAGACAGTGGTCACCATATTTGTTTACTCCATTACTGAATACTACAACACCACAACAGGAACGATACAACAATGCTCACATTAGCACCAGAAATGCAGTGGAAAGATGTTTTGGGTTGTGGAAGCAGAGGTTCCGCTGTTTATTAAGAGGCCTTTACTGCAACATTGAAACTGCAAAAACAACTATTGTAGCATGTGCTGTATTGCATTATATTGCCATCGATGTGAAGGAAGATGTGTTTCATAGTGGGTTTGATGACAATGAAATTAACACACAAACATCTGCAGCAGTAGTTTTACCAGTGGAAAACAATGTACGTGGAAATATTAGAAGACGGCAATTCATTGAAAGACACTTTTAATTCAAATAATATATTTTAAACCGTAAATAATTCTAATTCTTGTAACATTTTACGATAAAATTTCTTTCAACCATAAGTTTCTCTTGTTAGAAAATAACATTTTTAACTTCACTGTAGGATCTGAAAATAAATATTAGATCATAAATATAATGCGTGAACTCTTTTATACATATAGCGTAGACTTTTTTGTAAATTGACCAATTATTATTTATTCATAAAATTTTTGGTTTATGACATTTGTATTTTTAAAATTATATTTTATTGGAATAGAAAATAAATAGATTTAAATTTTTGAAGAAAATATGTAAGTTGAAACAAAGTTATACTCACCATTTAATATTTACTAAGTACTAGAGTTCTTCCTTTTTAGGGTTCCGTACCCAAAGGGTACAACGGAACCCTATTACTAAGACTTCGCTGTCTGTCTGTCTGTCTCCAGGCTGTATCTCATAAACCGTGATAGCCAGAAAGCTGAAATTTTCACAAATGATGTATTACTATTGCCGCTATAACAAATACTAAAAATTTAAAAAAAAAATATTAAGGGGGGCTCCCATACAACAGATATGATTTTTTTGCCGTTTTTATAGATAATGGTACGGAACCCTTCGTGCGCGAGTCCGACTCGCACTTGGCCGGTTTTTTTTCTAATAATTTTATTTCCAGTTCCAGTTTTTTTCATTTTTAATTCAGCAATTCTAACATTGTACTGGTGCTCTACTTCTAGCATATCTAATTGTTTTTTTTTAAATTGAGTGTTTAACTTTAATATTGCTTCTTGCGTTGCTTCTTTTCTGTAAAATATTTACCCTTTATATTTTATTCTAAGCAAATAATAAGAATATATTCTAAGATAAATCTTTCTTACATGTTTTGAGGACCCTTTTTACCCAACTGCTTTCTACGAACATTCTCTTTTTTTCTAGGCGTACTAGTTCCCACATTTACCTTTGAGGTACCTGAAAGTATTTTAATTAGATATACATCCTTTTATTACATGTTAAATATTTTTTGAATATTAAAAATATGGTCAAATTAAAGGATTACAATTTTATAATTTATGAATTATTATTTTTAGCTTAATCCATTATAACTTCTACTACCTCATCATTGAATTCAGGTGATTCTCTTGTCTTCGGAGGTGGTTCTATGATCATAAGCGAAAAGCCTGTACTAGGCCCAGCTGTTTCACCATCTTCTGGGGGGTTTACTTCAACCTACAAGTATTGATTATTAGTAAATATACTGTATATTAATTTAATCAGTGTTTTATATTAATAAGTAAAGAACATTATTATGCTTACCACAGTTTTTATTGCATCACTGTCGTAATCTGTGTATTCCACAACAAAATCGTGTGGAGCAATATTCATAATCGCCAGATCTTCTTCAGAATGCGACTTGGGCTTTTCACCACCCCCTGTCTTCATTTGATACTGCCTATGAGCGGACAAGTTAGCTTTAAAGATTCATTCTCTTCCATGCCAATTTAACTTTTCCATCAGATCTATTTTTTCCCATGAGTTCATTAATTCTAAAAATATTTCAATTAGATATATGTTATTTTGCGTTATTAACGGGTCACTTATTAATAAAAAACTAAACACTTACTTCTTTGCTATACTCTTCCACTCTTGAGCCTTTTTAACACTACGGTACACGCGCCCCTTTTTTTTACTTGAGTACACGCGTGGCCTACTATAGTAGGCCATTTTAACATGTCCATAAATTGTTTATTTTTTAATATTTTGATTAAAATAATAAATGGAATGGAAAATTTATTTATTTTAGTTAGTATTACAACATTACAACTTAGCTATATTATTTAAAATAGTGAACAATCAGCAATTTAGTAAATATCTAAGAAAAATTAACAAAAATGGCACTTCTGAGATCAGCGTAATTTTTTTTAATTAACACTAAACTTAATTACTATTTTCCTTCTTTTCGTAGCATTCAGGACATACTACTGCTTGGTGATCGGGACAAATCCATTTGTAGCAAGTCTTGCACCACTTTTTTGTCGATCGATACCGGGCTCTCGTGTAGAGTGCACATCGACCAACTCGTCCTGTCTTTGGTGTCAAATCGTGTTGAGGCTCTTGGAATTCTTGAGCTGTGCTGCCCAAAAGTGCTCCAATTCTAAATTTAAGTTGTCGGGGAAGTGTTTCATTGGATGCCCGACGGATCAAAAGTGGTTTTATCAAATTGAAGGACAACTCGTGCAAAAAGTTACGCCTGGTAATTTTCTCGGGTAAAGCATTCACTTGGTTGATTACCAGAGCGTTAACTCCAACAATGTTCATCAAATCAAAGAATATTGTTAGTGGCCATCGACGGCTGTTACGCAGAACACTATACTGCTTGCACATTTTATCTAGGATGTCTACACCACATTTAGTACGATTATAAAAAGTAATAATCTCAGGTTTGCGTTCTTCGTTTGTATCAGGATCGATAGCTGCATCATAATGTATTGTAGACAGTAAGTTGACTGCCTTGTTTATTTTAGGAACGTAGGACACGAGGGTAACGTCTTTTTGAAACCCAAAAAGAGAACTTTTGCTAGTCCTAGACTTCGAAGCTTTGAACTCCTTAGGAATTTCGGGTCTATTTGCTTTCATAGTACCAACAATCGTTATTTTCTTCTGCAATAACTCTTTAGCCAGAGGCAGGTTTGTAAAATAATTATCCATTGATACATTACAGCCCAAATCATAAAGTGGATCCAGTACTCTATGAACAACGTCATTTACCTTGTTGGACTTCTGAAATGGACCTTCCGGTTGTGCTCCAACATATATCTCAAAATTGTAGACATACGGAAATTTTGTATCGACAACCATGAAAATCTTTATTCCGAATTTGTCTGGTTTATTCGGTATGTACATTATGAAGCCACAACGTCCTCGAAAACCAACAAGTTGTTCGTCTAGCGTCAAATAATCGCTAGGAACATAGTTGTTACGACAATTTTTTGTGACCAGCTCTACAACTTCTCGGATCGGTGCCATTTTATCAAGTTTCTCTGTCAGTAATGTCGTCGAATCTTAGGGCACGTATCAAAATACGGAATCTATTAATTGACATTGTGGCATATACAATTTCTAAACCAGTACCCTGAGAGTTATCCCAAAAGTCTTTTATGTTACGCCGCCCACTTCGCGACACTCCCATGATGTACAATAAGCCCAGAAATGCTCTCATTTCTACTATATCAGTGGGTTTAGCATCCCTGTTTCTTTGAAAATTTTCTTTTACTTTATCTAAATAAATATTAGAGCATCTTCCCAAGATTTCCAAGATTCGCTTCATGGCTGTTCGCACAGGAGATTTTGCCCATATATGTGCATCATGTCTTGCTCCTGGCCATCGAGCATTTATATTTTGAATGATGAGGTCTGGGTCACACACCTAAAACAATACAAAATATTCCTACTTTGTACCTACCGGGACACATTTTTACTTATATATATTGATGAAACAATAGCTATGAAGGTAAACTTACAACTTGTACATTCAGTGAATGGCCCTCATGGTGACCATTCACATAGGCCTTGGAGCTAATATTTTTACATGACTGCAATCAATAGCCCCAAACGCTTCTGGAAATGGGTGTGCAGCGTTCCGGAACTTTTCCTTCGCCAATCGTCGCTCTTCCTCTTTTATGGAGAACTTGATATGCTTCCGTAATAATTTATTGCATCGGTCACAGCATGTATGCAACGGCTAACAGATTTTTGGCTCATGCTGCAACCCCACTGCATGCCAGTAGGCCACTTGCATAAAATCGGAGTGCCGTCAGTATCTATTTGGAAGGAAATAAAAACAAGAGTGACAAAAACATAAATCAATTGGATTATTACAATATACAATGTTAAGGAAAATACACTCACTTGGGACTACACAGAAAATCCGTAAGCTCGTTGTCTTCGCAGAGATGAACCAAGTTCACATACGAGCTCATTAAACATAGCTTTGTTAATTCTATAAAGTGATAGAAACTCACTATCCTCCAAATTGAGAGGCTTTTCGCTATCACGTCGGTTCCGTCCGATGTGTCTTCGTGCCAACATGTCACGTCTATGCTCGAGCACAACGGAATCCCACGCTAAATATGCTTCTGCCATAATTAAATTATATACTTCTTCCTAAGATTTTTGAAAAACACCAATAACAATCATACCGAATGACTTTACGGGCTGTCAAAAATGGTCGCAAAGTATATTGCGAAAATCGGTAAGTTAGCGACAAAGATTGGTACAATACCGATGACAGTCGCAAACTTTGAGTGTCGAGACTACCAAATATTGTTAAATCCGGGTCGTTAAGACTGCGACCGAATTCGGGGGTTATTCCCAGTTGTCGCCACTGGTGACGCCACCACTGGCGACAAATGGGAATATTTTTCAAAAAAAATCCCAGTTGTCACCAGTGGTGGCGCCACCAGTGGCGACAACTGGGAATGGCCATTCTTCTAGTTCCCAGTTGTCACCAGTGGCGACAGATGGGAAATATAAAGTGATACGCCTCCGGTGGGGGCGATGCTAGAGCTGAATTATAGTGATGGGGTTTCATTATTGTATCACTAACGAAGTTTTAAATAGGTATATTTTATATTTTCTTAAATAAAACTTTTACACGTTACTTGGGAAGATATATATTTTTATAAATCACAATATTTGTATTCATTGAGATTAAAACTGCACAAGTACAGTTTCCAGTACTACAACTATTACAGATCGTATAATTATTTTACTTAAAACTATATTATTAGGTTCTTATCACAAACTAAACAGTAATGAATATGTACATAATTGCAATATATTTACAATCAGCCATAACTTCCGCGCTCCGATCCTGTCGATCAACCCCCTCCACTATGCTGTTGTCGGTTCGTAGACCAGTGACGTAACACTTACCAGTGCATTCCCAACAATGTCAGGGTCAAGTGCGTCGTGCAGTTCTGGTGAAGTTTCGTTAGTTTATATAAAAAGACGTCACGGGACTATTCTGCTTCGCGCAGGTTTCCAATATCATATAAAAAGGAAACATAAAAGTGGGTTAACTGTGTGGGAATGCATCAAACGAAAATACAAGTGTAAAGGAATTATAAAGATAAAAGTAAGTTTTCGGCTTTCATTTATTATTATTATTTATATGAAAAAACTTTTAACATAAAGCTCATGCCAACACGTTTGTGTGCACGCTCATGCCAACACAAAAGAGAAACAGGCGGCCATTTTGTGCACGTTTGTCACTTATTGTGAACGTTAATTTGTAATGAATTATTTTAATACACTTTATTTTATTTGTTTAATGTACGCTACGATTACTTATATTTTTTATTATTTTAGGATAACAATGTCCTTCATGAAACTGCACACTCATGTACACCTGACTTTTTAAAAAATGAAGTAGATGAGCGACTTTACGGCTGTAAACAACAACTAACAAAAGAAAATTACCCAGCGGTACCACAATGTTACAATGATATGGTCGGGTCCTTTCAAACTTCAGGATTGGACTTAGTATGCAAAGTACCGAGCTTTGAAAGTATTAAATCATCTCTATATAGATTCAGAAATGCAGCAGCCGGAGTAACACACCTTAAATCTAAACAAGGAATCAATGTTCAAATTCCTCCGGAATTTAATAATTTTGTATTGGCTGATTATTCTGATGGTGACAACCGTATTATAGCTTTTTGCACCAAAGAGGCAAAAAAGGTTATGAATGAAGTACATGATTTTTATAGCGATGGAACCTTTAAAAGCTGCCCCTCGCCCTTTATTCAACTTTATAGCATTCACGGAGATTTGGGAAGTACTGTGAACCACACGAACATAGTGCCGCTTGTCTACGCACTTATGAGTGACAAGAAGATGGAATCATACATCATTTTATTTTCCATGATTAAATCCCAAATACCTGACTGGGATCCAAAGAAATATAAAACTGATTATGAAAGAGCTGCAATGAAAGCTTTAACGACTGTATTTCCGTCTGTAATTATATCCGGATGCTATTATCATTTTAATCATTCCATTTGGGAGAAGGGTCGTAAGCTCGGGATAACTAAATCTAATGATGAAAACAAGATAAGAGAAGTGGCATTAAGCGCCGTATTGCCACTATTGCCGCCGAATGAAATTTTAAATGGCTGGAAATATATTACTCGCAAGAATACACAAGAAGATGACATTAAAAAATTTAGAGCATATATGGAAAAGCAGTGGATGATAGACGAGTTCATTAAAGTATGGTGTGTATACGGTGAACAGCATCGAACAACAAACGCTTTAGAATCATGGCATCATAAATTAAACCATACAATTGGAAAAAAAAACCTAACATTATACATTTTTTAAAAACCTTGGTCAAGGATTCGGCATATTATAGAGTTTCTAATAATATGATTACAAATAAAAAGAAAATAAGAAAGAAGAAATATGTACTCAATGATGAGTTCATACAAGATATCCAAATGGAGTTAGTACATGGAAACATGACAGTGGGTCATTGTTTAGAATGTTTGAGGCGGTAATTTTATAAAAACTGACGGCGATTGAAGAATATTAAGTATTATGTTAATATACGGGTAGGTAGTCGTTTTCTTAAAAACTACTCGGATTTTATTTATCAAAAAATACTGTTTACCACAGTAATATATTTGTATAAGAGTATAATATTAAGTAATTCCTATTTAAATACATCTAGCTAAATCGAAAGAGTAAAGTCAATTATTGTAAATAGTATGTTGATCTGTGATAAAAAAGTAGAAGTATAAATTATTGTAAATAATGCATTGATTAATCTGTGATAGACATCGCAGTAAATTAATGAGTAATAATAATATACCTGTAGATTTAGAAAATTATAAACGTCAATTATTGTGGTTAATATATACAAGTCTGTTTTATAAAAATAACCTAAGAACTACATAATGCCATACGTTGATTAATCTGTGATAAGAACCTAATAATATAGTTTTAAGTAAAATAATTATACGATCTGTAATACAACTATTAGTGTATGTAGTACTGGAAACTGTACTTGTGCAGTTTTAATCTCAATGAATACAAATATTGTGATTTATAAAAATATATATCTTCCCAAGTAACGTGTAAAAGTTTTATTTAAGAAAATATAAAATATACCTATTTAAAACTTCGTTAGTGATACAATAATGAAACCCCATCACTATAATTCAGCTCTAGCATCGCCCCCACCGGAGGCGTATCACTTTATATTTCCCATCTGTCGCCACTGGTGACAACTGGGAACTAGAAGAATGGCCATTCCCAGTTGTCGCCACTGGTGGCGCCACCACTGGTGACAACTGGGATTTTTTTTGAAAAATATTCCCATTTGTCGCCAGTGGTGGCGTCACCAGTGGCGACAACTGGGAATAACCCGAATTCGGTTGTTATGAGATCGCTATCTATGTCGAGACTGCAGGCCCTGGAGTGAAGTCTTCCCAGCGGTATTACGAAGGAGGCAAAGTTTAGTTTCCCTAGCAAACTTTTTGAAGACTGCCAACTCCATTTTTGAGTTGAAAGAACTTTTTTTGTTTTGGCAGTGCCTTTGTATTGTGAAATGTATCCCAATGTATTCCTAGGTACTCGATGTTCTGAGATGGCTTCTGTAGAGTTTTGTCCATGTTGATAATCCAGCCTAGTTTTGTTAGAAATTGTATCGTCACGGCAGCATCTGCTTGTAATTTTATTGGGTTTTGGTTGGCGAGCAAGAAATCGTCGAGGTAGACAATAATTTTTATATTTATCTGCCGTAGCCGTGAAGCTACCAATTGGTCACCCTTGCAAAAGTTAGTGGTGCCGTTGATAGACCAAACGAGAGACATGTAAATTGGAATACTTTCTTTTGGTAGACTATTGACAGAAACCTTCGATGACGGTTGGCTACTGGAATATGAAAATATGCTTGGGAAATATCGATTTTTATAAGGAAATCTTCCTTCTGCAAGAAACGAGGTACTTTGAAATGGTTTAACAGGCGGAATTTTTTCGGGGTAAGGTATTTGTTCAGACCTTTCAAATTGATTATTGGACGGACCTTCTTGTTGGGTTTCGGAACTGGAAACATCGTTGATAAGAATCCTGTCCGAAATGTTGATTTTTCTAAGACTCCTTGATGTAATAAAGTTTGAATCTCTGTATTTAGGGATTTTGTTTCGAATTTTGTTAGTATTCTTGGATGAAACGGTATGAAAGGTGGCTTCTTGACAAATGGAATTACGTATCCTGTTATCATTTTCAGGATATCCCCCCCTTCTTCTTCCAAATCTTTGCAAATTTCAAGAGCCTCCCTCCATTGAACGTGTCATTCGTTTCTATTTCTTCTTGGGGTCTTAGAAGACTTGCCTCGGGAAGAAGATTGACCGTGGTCCTTATTTTTGGAGTTGAACGGGCGCTTGAAGGTTTCTTGCGTTTTGCTGGAACTAAACTTGCGGTCGGTTAACAAATTTGGACGCTTTTGACACCTTATTTGATGGTCTAGTCTGACGCGCGGAATAGTTGTTGTAGCTCTTTGGTTGAAAAGCCTTCTTATGCGGCTGACGAAAAAAAGTTTGTTGAGATGGTTGTTTCATCAGCTCTGCTAGTCCAGCTTCACAGAAAAGATGAGTGGTTGATGGAGGGATTGCACCAAGAAGAGCTGCCTGATATTCATCTTTTGGAAGGAAACCATTCCTTCTTTGTTTAATGACCTCCGCTCTTCTACCACACACGTACTGAAGCAAATCATCTGATATGGATTTTAAAGTTGTGTCTGTTGACAAAATATCTTTTAAATCCTGTTTCATGGCTGGGTACTTGTTGGCTAAATCCTTTAAAGTGTTTGTCAATGCCTCTCGTTGAAGCAGTAAGCCATGAGAAACTGTGCCCAAGGTGTAGTTCATACGAACTAAGTGATCTTGGTTAGAAGAGGATCCGTAAGTAGCGAGGACGGGATTTATCTTCAAGGAATTGAAGACAGGGCTAGCGTGTAATTTCTTTTGGACTTCAGCATATCTGATTTGGTGGAAAGTTATGTCACCTAAACGTTGACACACGGTACCCTGTGTGGCAATGTGCGGTTTAGGGGTTGGTATTTGCGGGTCTTGTTGCTTTGTAACAGGAGTCCAATCAAAATCTTCATCAACAGAAGAAGCTGGAGCCTCCCAGGGCTTTGATGACAGCGTAGTAGGCGGAGGTATATTCTCTTCTTCTTCTCCCGATAGATCTGAGGAAATATATTCATCTTCGGAACCCGAATAGGCACTTTCTTGTGGTTGGAAATTTTTAATAAATTGTTCCATCATCGATTCTAATTTGTGCTGACTCTGCTCTAATCTGTCCAGGCGACTCGGTTTCTTAGTTCTCCCAGAAGAGGTTTGTGTGGACGGAATAGATAGATCATCTTCAGATTGGTCGGTCTGTCCTGTCAGCTCCTGATTTGCTTCCTCCCTACTTTTTAGGAGAGGTTTCATGTCCGCTATCGATGCTATAACAAGTTCATTTTGAACCGCGGAACCCCGAACCCTTGCAGCTAGTGACATGGGGTGGATAATAAGACCAACGCATAGCGGCCAATTTAAAAGTTGTAGTTTTATATCCCTGTAAGTCTTCTCTCTTAGGGAAGTGCAGTCAGGTGAAAATGCCCTTGCTAGTCCAACAGTTGGAATGGCAAAACGAATTTTATTCAGGATCTGGGAGTCTAATTCGCTTCCCAGCAAATCTTCTTTGTCCAGGATTCTGATCCTCCATTGTTGCCATCCTTCTAGTAGGTGTCCGTTAATCAACCTTATTATTCTTTTGAGGATAAGTTTGTCCTCGGGATCATCTGGTTCCCAGCTGAGTAATGACTCGAGGGTGTGCATATCGGCAGGGGATGAAGCCTAAAACAAGGAAAATAGGCTTTAGAATATTATTCCACTAAGTTCATCTCTTATGGTTCATGAGTTAAGCTCGTAAGGCTCATGAAATGGAGTCATTCGTCTCGTGAGATTGAGTCGTGTAGCTCTAGATGTTGACCCGTACGGCTCATGGGATCGACGCGTACGGCTCATAGGATCGACCCGTACGGCTCAGATTGGGCCGTACGGCTCACGGAATTGACCCGTACGGGTCACGAAATTGGCCCGTACGGCTCACGCAATTGACCCGTACGGCTCACAAGATTGACCCGTACGGCTCGCGGAGTTGGTCCCATACGGCTCGCGAATTTGAGCCGTTCGTCATGTTTACTGACTATGACGCATTAGGTATAATACCCAAATGTTCATTGTATTAGACCATAGCTAACATATTGGGACGAACTCACAAATCTGGGCTGTGTGGCACGCAGATTGTATATTAAATAATAACTTCTTCCTGTACGAGGGAGAGAAGTTGATAACATAAGATCAAATAAATCATTGTATTAACAACAATAGTACTATAACGATAACGTAAAGGTACTATTTTATACATTCCTAGTCAATACATCAAAATTTATAGAAAAGTTACAAGCACTTACAAATAAAGGAATAACTTACCATGATACAATGACAATCCGTTAATTCACAATAATAACACTGACGATCCGCGCTTTAGGATCTCGAACGAACACTCGTCGTTAATGTAACTAAGTAAGTAGGTATTTTGCGTAGTAGCCTCAGACCAACAAAAAAAGAAAGACGGCGCGCCGCGAACATCAAAAGTGAAGCCACCTTTTTATCTATGTGTGTATCGAAGGGTTGCCATTTGTTAAATTTTTTCCCTAAAATTTGGGTTTATTTGTGTGGGCCTACCCAACTAGTATAATATTGTACGTATTAGATATTGTTGAGTATGGTATTGTACCTCAATTGTTTCGAAGGCTTCTATTAAAAAAAAAGCTTTTATTTTCAATCAACTTTATTAAATTCAAAAAGACCAACATAACAAAATCACTGACACTAAAGAAAAAGTAAAATGATAAATGGTAACGTATAAAAAATATTTCCTTTTAAAAACCTTGTTGTTGTGTTAATTTTTTAAATTGCTGCCTTTTAGATTTTATTGTTTCTGAAATTTTTTCTAGTTTGGAAACGTGGTGTGTTTAAATATTTTTCAATAACACATTTAATTAAATTTACTTTATGCTCATTACCTGCAATATTATGGTCAAGATCCAAGTTTTCAAAAATCTTATCGTTTCCTAAAAAAGATTCTAAAATTTTTGTTACTATACATTTGTACTGATTTTCTCTAACCAAATTATTTTTTTCTTTTGTAATTTTTCTTATTATAACTTCGCACACCAAACATACACTCGAGAGCAATGAATCCGGGTCACTTAAAGAATCCTAAAAATCTCGGAAACTAAAAATGCTAGGTTAATGCAATAAATTGTATTTAATAGACAATGTAATACTCCTTAAATGAAGGTAGTAAAACTTCTTAGTTATTGTAAAGTTATATCATAAAAAAATCAAATTTGAAAAAGGGCCACTTTCGAAGATGGAACTACGAAATTGTAAGCATTTGGTTTTGCTTTTGTTTGTAATCTGTCATTTATGTGGGTACATAAACCATGTTGATAGTGCTCTATATTCATTATTCAAGCTGAAATTATGTCGCTTACGCCTGAAGAATGCACCAGAATACTTACAATGCTGGAAACCGGCCGGAGTCAGCGCGATACAGCCAGGACTGTCGGTGTGTCGCTGTCAACAGTACAAAGAGTTCTCCGACGTTACGAAGAAACTGGTTCTAACCTACGCAGACCAGGAACGGGCAGAACCAGGTGTACCACAGCACGAGAAGACCGATACTTGGTGAACACCATGCTTCGAAATCGCTTTCTCACAGGAACTGAACTCACAAATCAGTTTCGACGCCTCGGAGGAAGTAACCCAAGTGCATGGACAGTAAGACGTCGGCTTGCTGAATCTAACTTAAAACCCCTTAGACCTGCAAACGGCCCTAAACTGGAGCGTGGGCATCGTATTTCAAGACTAAGATATGCCCAGAGCCACGTAAATTGGAGTATTGAAGATTGGTCAAAAGTTATGTTCTCCGACGAATCAAAATTTATGCTCTACAAGCACGATATAAGACACAGAGTGTATCGAAGACCAGGGGAAAGATTCAAGCAAGGATGCATCGAAGAAAAAGTAGCCTACGGTGGTGGGTCTGTACTTGTGTGGGCCGGAATTTCTTCTGAAAGTCGCACAGAGCTGGTGATCATAGAAAACGGCTCTTTAACTAGCGTAAGATATGTGGAAGAAATCCTCAATGATCACGTTGGTCCATTTATGGTCAATTTAGGTGAGGATGCTATATTTATGCATGACAATGCCCGACCTCATACAGGTAGGATTGTGAATGACTACCTTCAAGAGATGAACATTACTTGTATGGAGTGGCCAGCGCGCAGCCCGGATATCAACCCGATCGAGCATGCTTGGGACGAGCTAGGCAGATGCGTAAAACAACGAAACCCTCCCCCAATCACGCTTCGTGAGCTCAAAATTGCTCTCACAGAGGAATGGGAGAATATTCCCCAAAATCGTATAAGGAACTTGGTGTACAGCATGCCAAACCGCGTAAACGCAGTAATGGAAGCACGAGGAGGCAATACGAAGTATTAAAATTCAAGAAAATCGTAATAAAGTTCAAAAATTTCATGTTTCCTATTTTTGTTTTAAGGAGAGATCAGCAGTTTTTTTCTTTATGTAATTTTGTGTTAATAAAATGTATGGCGACTCATATTTTTTTTACTTTCATTTAAGGAGTATTACATTGTCTATTAAATACAATTTATTGCATTAACCTATCATTTTTAGTTTCCGAGATTTTTAACATTCTTTAAGTGACCCGGATTCATTGCTCTCGAGTGTATATCGAATACATCCTTGGAAGGAAAACAAAGTCCACCTTTGTTTTTTAATGAAATTAATTTGTGAAAATCATATCTGTCTCTAGCTAGTAAGCTACTAAGACATATTTCACATTTAATTATTTTAGATATATAATGTGCCGTCCCTCCTGCAATATATCCTATTATCAGATTTTTATAATCATCAAATTCTGGGACATTTAATCTTTTAGCAAGATCCTTGGTATCTTCTTTAATTTCTTGAAGAAACTCCAAATTCGTTCCTTCCTCATCTTCTTCTTCATGTCTATAAGACGTTGCGGTTATATTAATGACAACAGTAGAAGATGGACAGTTCAAAATTGCAATGCTTTCCAACGGGACACAGTTGCCTGTTGTCAAGCATTTTAGTTCCAAATGACAAAGCAATTTTCTATAGCTCCCTTTAAACTGGCGTACATTTGGGTTGTCGTTAAAACCATCTTGCATTCTAATCGATGTAAACATAATTTCTAAATGGTCTTGGCTTAATTTATAGACAGGAATAAATATAAGTGTCTTTTCGGTATCTACTAATTTGTGATAAAGACTCTTCAAACTCTCAATATTAATAAGTATTCCCAAAAATCCTGTTTTACATTTTGCCTCAATCACTGGTTTATACATGCGTGTTATTAAAAAGCTAGGCCGCCCATTTTGTATTACTTTGCGTTTAGTGACTGATTTTACTTTAAGCTCTACTATGTACTTTATAAGATCGTCCAAAAAATTGAAAATTATGTTTTTATTACGTTCACAAAGCGGTTTTTTAAAGTCAAACTTTCTCATAGACCTCGTATTAAATATGTCAAACATGTCGTTAATTTTTTTAATGAAGATTTCTGTATGTTCTGAATCTTTAAACTTTGGTAGCTTTAGTTCTTCCCTACAAGTCTTCAGGGCAGTAGCAACACTTTCACTGAACAATTGAGTTGCGAGTTCAACCTTCATTATCAAATTTTTTGAGACCTAATGGCCATTTCATCGAATACTAAAGAACAAAGAGGACGATGGTCGCTTACTTGGAATTTGGCCTTTAAGGCCTGAAAAGCCTCCTCTTTGAATCCTGGTTCTCCTTTTATGTATCCATACCACCTACATAGTGTTTTCGGATGAGGGAGGCAAGTATTAAAAGAGTTTCTTACGTACTCATAAGCTTTAGGGGAGTGGTAATTTAAAGTTAGACAGAATTTTTTTACTGCGGCAGTGTATTTGATGCACTTTTTTAATTTTTTCCTGTTCAAATGATTGAATATGTCTATGACCACAATATTTCCATTTAATGAGTCGTACAATTCAGGACTCACGTAATTTTCTTTTTTTAAAGTACGTATTATATCTTTAAGAGATTTGTTCCTGTTTTTGAGACGCCTGACCCTTTGTTGTAAATTTTTAATTTTTTTCTTGTTAATTCGTAGAATTTTGTCCTTCAAATTCAATTTTTGTCTCATTTGGTGCTTCTTAGGTATATCGAAGGCTATTTCCTCGTCATCTGTTATCTTGGACATGACAGGTGAGACAGGTAAGACCTTAACCAAAAATTAAAATAAAATAATAAAAAAGTTCTTTTTCAAGTGGTAATTTTTCCACTTAAAACATGCAACTTTTCATAATTTTATAGGGGAGTACATACCGGAGTAAATGCGGAGGATGTACTTGGTAATACCGTGTTATCAACAACCGCATTGGCTAAAACAGGTAAATCCTATAAGAACATTGTTTCAAAATTAATTGAATATTTGTAATAAAAACTACGTTATAAGAGACAGGAAAATACATACATATAAATGGAGAGGATGCACTTGGTAATACCGTGCAATCAACAGCCGTATTGGATAAATCAGGTAAGTCCTATAACAAAAACATCTAAAATAAATTACATACTTGTAATAAACTCTCGAATCTATAAAACAAGTAATAAGTGGTATGAAACTACGTACGAGAACAGACACAGAGAATGCACGTGGTAATGCCATATCGTCAATGGTTACATCAGGCAAGTCCGGTACGTCCTATAAAATATAACAAACGAGTAATGGCAGCTTTTCATTCAAACCCCTTATAAGAAGATTAGAGTAAAGAATTAGTACATACTTGAACAAACGTAGAGGCTGAACTTTGTGACACCGAGTTTGAGTTTTCAGCAGTTACACTGGACGACGGAAATAACATCTAAAATACAAAAAATAAAATTTTGGGACAGTAGTATTATAATTAGTTAGTCTAAACTGAGAAACTAACTCAAATCAGAATAATACTGCCTGTGTTCTATTGTGTTTAAAATCTCCATTTTTTAAAATTGTACATACCTTTTTAGGATATCCGCTTTTGGTCACACGGCGAAGTCCACGATTGGTTGTGTAGAGGTTGTTATTATCAAAATGATCGGAACAAACCACGCTGGTTTTCGATGGCAACCATTCTGGATCATTTCGACTATTTCTTATAGCTACTATCCATTTATTTTTTATTTCATTATTACTTGGAAACCTAAAATATTAAAAACATAAAAAAGAAAATAGGAATATAACTGGAAGTAAGAAATCATATTTATATAATATATTAATCGAATGGGGAAATTTTAAATCGTATTATGGCAACCCCCACACTTTATGTCACTGCTTTTGTTTGTTGAGGTTTTTTGTTCCAAGTAATCTAAAATTCATAGTTTATTAATAGAAAAACAATGTTATTTCAAGTACTTACAAGTGAAAAGTGATTCCGTGAGTCTTTTTATGTGATTTGCTGTTGTTTTTGCAACTTTTCACTACACAGGAAGGCATAATTCTATTTTTTAAATCTAAGTTTACTTGACAACAACTCGTGACGTACTAAGAGCGATGAGCATGGTTTTAGTGTAGGTGTGTGCGTGAGCGTGTATGTTTACTTGCAGGAGCACGGTTTTATGGCTTCACTTTTGATGTTCGCGGCGCGCCGTCTTTCTTTTTTTGTTGGTCTGAGGTAGTAGCAGAGACACGCGTGCATCGCGGGTCAATCGAAAGCGTACAGACATGCACCGCGCGGACCCGCGCCCGCGCGCTCTCACCCCGCGCGGTGTTGAGTGGCGATCGGGCGGTGTCCAGCGCGTCTAGACGGCACGGGAAGCTAAGACACGTACCTATGTATCTTATGGTAAATCGAGAGAGGTAATCTCATAGGTCAAGCCGACGGCACAGACCATGAAATGTTTACTAACGTTACTAAACATTTTCTAACAGCAATGTGGGAGCACCATTACGATTTCCGATGGTATAGGTGTTATTGACACCCTCCTTTTTTGTGCTTAGGCTGCAATTCTTGATTCTCGTCAAGACTTTCTGAAAGATTTTTTCTCTATGAGACTGGTCCAGTTTGAAAGTGCGTAACTGTGGTATTTTATATTTGCTGACTCCTTTTTCAGCTTCTCTTTCTTTGTACAAAAACCACGCGTTACTGACTGCCAAATCGACCATGTGAGATATAAATGACACTGTCCATTTTTGGTGCGTGATCTGGAGGGACATACAGACAGCATGCGATCAGCCATGTCAACCCCGCCCATGTATTGATTATTATGATTTGACTATTTCTGGCCTAGATACAAATTTTTACATTTAATTTTTCTTAGACCATCTACGGCATTGATCTTGATTAATACTCGAGTGAATTGTAGATAGGAGGATAACTTTTTTCTTAGACCATCTACGGACGGCATTGATCTTGATTAATACTCGAGTGAATTGTAGATAGGAGGATAACTGGTTTATTATCCAGCCAACGAACTATGTTTAGTACTTTGTCATATCTGCATTTTGTTTCAGAATATCCTCTGGGCTTCTTTCTGAAAACTTTTTCGTCAGAGAGCTGGCAATTTTTCGGAATCCTATTTTTTTTGAATAGTGCCTGTTGCGTGTAAACCTTTTTGTAATAATATCTCTGCCGATTTCACCGTAGTAAAGTACCTATCAAAATAAATGTGGTGACCTCTCACAAGCGTTTTACAGAGACTGAGAATAGAAGCCTCACCAAGAGTATATCCTTCTTCTACCAACTCGGGACAAGTAGTATCTCCTTGGGATGGAAGCAGGGTTGGGTTTTCCTGGACAATATTGCCGTATTCCACACTGGCCGCTGAACGGCACTATCACCTCATCAATGCTTAACTCAATAGGTTTTTCTTGTGCGTGACACCCTCGCAAGACAAGACTGAAAAAGTGGATTTACCTTCCATATTTATTTAGTTTATAGTTTTTCTTCGTCTGATACCTCAGTATCAAAAACTACTTTTAGACTATTTATTTATTTATTTATTTTACTACTTATGTACACACAGTAGACAACACAGGAAAATAATATTATAATACATGAGTACAAAGGTAGGTAGGTAGGTAGGGCTATTTCTTATATTAAAATATCTATTTCGTGTCATAGCCTTTTTTATAACCTGAATTCCGTATTTTTGAGACCAGAATAATGCTATTTTTGGTAAGTTAGTAGCACTCATAACTATCTGAATCTGTTTTAGTTCAACATTCTGTGTAATGCGGTTTCGACGGCTACGCTGCTGTATTATATCAATTTTTTTTATTCTGAAGAGTGGTCATACCGATAGAAAATTGCATTTGGTTAGGCTTTTTCAAATTTGAGGCACTTTATTTTAAGCCAATTTACTTTTTCGCCGTTTTCGTCCGTATTTTTATGTTTTAGTGTACTTGCGGCCAACGCCTGTAAGTCCCACACGTCTTTATATTTAAGCTCCATCACTTGATAGGCGGTTTATCTTTATTTTTCCCACGATTTGAACGCGCAGCTTTGAATACATTAAGCCAATCGTTCATCATAAAACAGGCCCTATTCTTTCGCGCATTTTCGATGCTGGAGTGCATTGAGTCACACTCCATGTGTGAATGACCGGATTCCAAAAATTTTTGCTCAATGACAGTCAAATGCGTATTTTGCACTGCATACAAGAGGGCTGCAGCAACTTGCTGGTTTCTGTTTTGGCCACTACAGGTGTCCGAAAACAATGATAGGTGTGTAATCTCTTCTTTTAATGTCTGGATGTATCTAAGTATACTACTACCTATCTCATTACTGCCTCGTTTACCATTTAATTCGTTCCATACATAGCAATAGGCATTTTTACCATTACCTTCGTAAAAAGTCAGATTGTAGACGCATAGCTTTCTCGCCACATAACCGCAGCAAATATCACAGCTATCCTTCTTTGGCGTGGTAATGCTTAAGTTCAGTTCATCAAACTTGTTAAAAAAAAAAGCTGATATTAGTTTCACCTTATCGCTTGCGCATTTTTCCTTGTAAATGCTGTATACATGGCTTTTAATTTCGAATACTGGTTCAAGATATAGTTTCGTTGATGTACTTCTACAGTAATGTGAGGGTAGCTTAGGTATTTCTTCATAAAACTTTAGCAGATGTTTAGCTTGACTGATTCCACTGGAGGTTGGTGTCTCAGTAGATCTTTTTTGCCTCTGTTGCTTTTTTGCTTTGTAGTCTCAGTTAATGAGATACCCGACTTTGCTTCTGAAATCCAGGTAAGAACCATGCGTTCTCTGATTCCTAAAGTATTCAGAAACATTTTTTTGCAGACTTGGTTTGTTTCCTCATTCAGCTTTAGATAGTATACATAGCTATGTTGTAGTTTATGTGAATCATACATTGTCTGTCATGCTCTCCGAACTCGGAGCAAAACCGCTTGGCGCTATTTTTGTGGTGCTACCGAGATCTCCGTGGATACTGTACATTTGTACAAACGGCGGTACTACGCATTTAAATGTCCCATCTGCGAAAACATGTTTTACCGTTTTCAATTTTTCTCTTGCTTCTTTTGATGAAAATATTAAAATTCTTCGAGCACCTTCTTGATAGTCAGCCATTAAAAAGTCGTTGTATTTTACAGGAACTTTGACATCTGTAACTGTTTTTGGCTTAATATTATCGATGCCAAATTCTTTTCTGCGACTGTTATAGAGTCCATGCTTCACATTATTAAAATTAGGTATCCGGGTCAATAGGTTAAGACCTCTATCCTTCA
This sequence comes from Eurois occulta, assembly GCA_950022335.1. NCBI lineage: Eukaryota > Metazoa > Arthropoda > Insecta > Lepidoptera > Noctuidae > Eurois > Eurois occulta. The sequence continues at coordinate 14,617,283 of OX465500.1, read as the reverse complement.
ACCGGTTAACGCCTTCATTATATATTGTTTGCAGTGGAAGAACTCCTTGTCCAGATTCAACTTTCCATGTACTTATTTCTTTTTTTATTTCATTGCCAGCATGATCACGTACACAATTGTTACTGTGACTGACTTTGTTCACAATCGTATTTCCTTTAATCGTATAGTGCCGCGACACTTCGATTTATATTTGCAATTCCACCGTGAGGACCCATTTCTATTATCTCTTTTTTTATAGTACTGATAACCATCATTTAGCAAAATCTCACCACCTCTTTTAGATGTCACGAAACAAAGTTCTTGTGTTTTATCTATATTATTTTGTTGACTTGTTGAAGGGACTAGTTCTATTTGAGACATTATTCATTAACAACGATTCTTCTTTAATCTGAAACAACCCATTAAATATTCGTTTTATTTAAGTTATTGTTTTACACGAAATAAGTAGTGAGTAATTCTACCACAACATAAAATACAACTAATTGAATAAACTCAGCTAAAAGAAAAATAAATAAGAAATTAAGAATAAGAAAAAGAATTGGACTAAAATCTATAACAATAATATTAGGTAACTTCTGAAGAGTGTCTTTAAAATAAAGTTGCAAAGAAGACTAAAGTGTATTATTTTTTTTATTTTATTTTATTAATGACACATTTTGCTCCAGCTGGTCGGCTAAGTCGTTTGTGTATGAACAATTTAATTAATGTATAATAATTTGGCGGAATGCTAGCATGGCTAATTTTACAAATTCACAGCATGGTAAGTAATAATTGTTGAATATTAGCAGAGACAATTTAAATATAGAAATAATAGTGATAAAATTATCAGAAAAGAAAGCCATGGAGGATTTGAAATATACGTCCAAATAAAATCACTTAAACATGCAACGAATAAAGTAATTTAATACTTACCAGGTACTTAATTAAACGTTTCCTTGTTTTCTTCTTACTTGTGATTATCACACTTTTACCACACGGAACTTTATGGCACAAATGCACACACGTCAACGACTTAAAGCTTCAACTAATTGTAATGTAATGCAAAATGTCACTGTTTTGTTTTTGCTGGCCTGCGATCCCTCTAATACTTACCCCGCACCATACCCCTTTGTCTATTCCCTGCGCCCGCGCGCCGTAGAGAGCGAGGAAAGGTCTAGCTTAGACGCGAGTTTGCCTTGCGTATGTCCAAAAAATGATACTATTTTACTTATAAAACATATTACACTTTATATACACAAGTTTCATTGATTTTTCACATGAAGGTAACTAAAATAATAATAATAGTAATACCGTGTATTTGCTTAGGTACCTATTTTGTAAAATTTTTAGATTTCCGTTTAACAATTTTCTACATAACTGTACCCCTTTCCCAACTAAATAACATTGAACGAACAACAAATGAACACATATTTTTTTAAGGTCCAAAGGGTACTAAAAAAGAGGTCCAACGTTTACATTTTGTTTACATTTTTACTGGTTTTAATTTTGAAGGTCCAACGGGTACTACAAATGAGGTCCAATGGGCACATTGATTATTATATTTTGAAGAGGGTCCAAAGGGACCTAAAAATTAGGTCTAACGGGTAAATTTGTAATAGGGTCTAATCTTGGAGGTCCAACGGGTACGTAGCCTATTTTTGCAGAAGTTGGAGTCACATGTTGGACCCATCTGCCTTTTACTTCTTTGTATACCTGTCGTAACCTGTTTTTCCTTTCTGGAATATCCTGAATAACTCTCTCCCCGCATTCTCTTTTCTTTCGTTATATTTCTTTGCCATTCTATACAAGCAGCATGTTTTCTGCGTTTGGGCTTGTTCTCTGGTTCTTCAGTGTCAATTGTTTCAAGTCCAGATTCCACAACCAACGTTTCTGTGTCTATAATTGGTTCAGTAGAGTCATCCAATTCTACAACTCCAGTTGTTTGACTATCATTGGTAAAAATGCGTGATTTCCAATTCACTGACACCTTCCGAAGCTTCGCATATTTTAATAATAGCATTCGATTTAGGGACACCTTCATCAATCCCGGTAACAAAAAAAGTGTCTTCAAATTCAATTTCAGGACCATTTTCAGTAGCAACACTAAGTAATGAACCCAAGTTCGACGCTTGTTCATCAACTTCTAAAGGGGCTTCTTTTGGGCACTCAGATTCGGCTGCTATATTAATCGCATGAAGGAGTTCGTTGTCTGGTTTGTATACTAAAATGTTCTCTAAAATTTGTATCCGGCGGATGAAGGATTTCCTGTTCCTCATCATCTGATTGCAACAAATCCATTTTGATGATATCTAAAAGCAATGACAAAAATCCATATGAATAGGTCGTATTTGAAAGGCAACCTATAAAATTTAAATTCGAATAGGTCGTATCTCAAAAGGCACTTTTAAACTCGTAATTATTATATTATAAGTGGTTTTCCACAAATGAAGTATGTTTTAAAACAGTAAACAAATGTCAAATAACAAAATAAAAACGATTTCATACCTTGGCAGCTTATAAAAACAATCACACATCACTTAAATCGAATTCTTCCCTGAACGTCGCTTCCCATAATGTCGCTTTCCGTTTTACTTCGATTCCCAGTACGTCGCTCCTCGCTTCACCGTGGTTCCCGGCACGCCGCGCCTCATTTATGGTTAGAATTGGTACAGTTCAGAGCAGAATTTTCAGTTTATTTTCAGGTCTTAGAGAAAAAAAAACTGCAATAAATAATATAAGCACATTTAAATCATTCACAAATAAATAACGCAATTGATTTCATACTTCATATTTTTGTATTTAAATCAAAATATCATAATAAATCACATAACTTTCAAAATATTTTTTACATAATTTGACCGTTCATACTAACTAATTATTGTATATAATCAAAATATCACAGTAATTCATATTACTTAATTATCAAAATCATTTCTTCTTTTCTTTGTAAACAAGACAATATCACAGTGATTATCTTCTTACGAAATTTAAAAATTAAACTATTATAATTATAGTACATAAATCATAAAAAAACTATTGCATATAAAATAAACATCACATTCATCATAATAATCACAGTTGATTAATACAAATTATATAATTAATAAATCAGGACGTACCAAAAATAAATGAATTATTTCAAAAATAATTTATAAAAATAAAATGTTTAAAAATCATTAAAGGTAAAAAAATAACACGTAATTCCTCACTTTCTGTCACATATTATTTTGACATTTGCCAGCCGCTGCAGACAAATGCCAATTTCATTTTTTTTACCCAGCAAATCATCAATAATTTTTGTAATGACCAGATCTTTATTGCCAGTTTTGCGTCGCTTTTTAGGCACGTTCTCATGGACGTGATTATTCAATTGATCTATGTATTTTAAAATCTGATTCAGTAGCCTCACCTTTCAATACTTCTATGATGTGATAAAGTGACGGATTTTTTGTGATCCTTCTATTGAGCCGATTGTGCCAACCTTCCACATGATTTGTGGTTCTGTACACATCCCCGTGACATGTGAAAAGATTACTATTTTTAATCCATTGATTGGACATGTAATCGGTGAAAGCTGTTGCAACGGCTCCATTTGGGACGTTTTGCAGTAGGTACAGCCATGCTTCAGGTATATGATCATGTGGAAGGTAGGCCATAGCAGCACATAGCCCAATAATTTTTTTACCACCCTCTGTCTCTGTGAACCCGAGCTTTTTGCCCTTTTTCCAAATTGCCTGGCAATAATGAAAAAAGCAGCCGTTTACCACGGCTTCAGGAAATATCTCATTAATAGCATTGATTGCGGCCTTTTCGAAATCGATTTTGAAATTAGTTGGCCGAAAATCAGGATAATTTTCTTTTATGAGATAAAATAATCTTGTATATGTTTCTTGTGTTTTATTTGGCAAAAGGGCATATATTAAAGGAACGACAGTGCCGTTACCCACATCGCCATGTATTGTGTAAATCTGATAAAAAGGTTTGGGAACTACCTTAAAAGTTCCATCTAAAAATATGTGGCTTAAATTTGGGAACACACTTTTGCACTTTTGCGAAATGAAACAACATTTTCTCATCAGTTCCATCTTCAAACATTAAAAAATCTTTGCCAAAAGTCTCTGATATTTTAACGTCACTGAGACTTTTAAAAGATGTTTTTTCAACATCAAGAAATTTGTTGCGACATCTGTAAGGGAGCTTTTAATACTGCTTAAATTAGGTATTTCATCAACAAAATCTTGAGATTTTATATGAGACATGGTTTCCTCGTACACAGTTGGTATAGGTTTCATACAAGTTCTAACCCTCTTGCGACATTCAGACACCGCCTTGGCAACATGTTCCTCTTTATAATCCGGTATGCAAGTGTGAGATGTTTCTCGAATTATACCATCTTTTGATATATTTAAAGTTACTGATGCCCTGCAGGTTTTCGTGGTGCAAATCCATAGAGAAGTAAAATTTTTATTAGTCTTACTTATACGATACCTATGACCATCCTTGTGTAAAATACTACCTCCTTTATTGCTCTCAGTGAAACTGAATTTTGAATTTACTTGATTTGATGAGGAACTCCCGACAACTCGCTCGTGAGAACAAGAGGGTGTTACTCCAGCAATGTGACTACTAGAACTACAAGCTATCGGTTCTAAAGTACCTGTTCTGGTAGAAGCGGTTGGTTCCACATCACGGGAGCAGGAATTGATTGGTTCCGCATTTTCAGGGCAAGAATGGGTTGGTTTGTTGGTGTTCGAACAAGAAGCAATCGGCTCCGAGGACGAGTTATGCTTGTCGAGGTCAAGTATAAAATATTGACCTCCTGCATCGCAGTCACTAGTTCTGCCTGCTTCGCTCACAGTTTGTTGCTGGGTTGTTGAGAGCTGGTCCAAATCAGGTGACACATCGTCGCTTCCTTGTAACACCGCAATTATCGTAGCTAAATCCACTGAAAAGAACAACTATTATCAGTACATTATATATATACATAAATTGAAATCTTTTATTACATACCTTAAACGTTTGTTAAAGTCGGTAAAAAATTTGCCTAAATTAAGCGGGTTTTAATAACAAATCGATGGACACCTTCATTAAAATCTGATAAATAGTTACACACAAAAATATACTAATATAATAACATAACATCACGCCTGTGATCCCCGTAGGGTTCGGCAGAGGTGTACCTAATAGTACACCCACATTTCGCCAGTTATGTTTAAGTCCCATGTAATAGGGGGCGAGCCTATTGCTATCAACCGGGCACAAATCCAGACTCCGTGGCTGCTACTGAGAAATTCCTGATGGAAAAACCCAATAACACTTTGCCCGACCTGGGAATCGAACCCAGGACCTCATGCTCAGCAGTCGCGCTTGCATCCACTCGACCAACGAGGCAGTAGTACTAATATAGTGGTGTAAAAATATTTAAACTTCGACATTTTTTTAGTTTAAAGTAGCTTAAAACACACTTACTTCCAAGTATTTGAATTCAAGCAAAATATGTAACTGCGGTGTCTGCTATGTCTTTCGTTCTGTAATGAATGGGAAAAGATACCATAAATATGCAAAATGTTAATGTTGATATTAACTAGACAACCGTTTTAATAATGTAACATTAGGTACTTACCTCAGAAGTAATAATAAAATGTCGAGTTTCGATGTGTACTCTTGACCTTGAAACACGGCCTACTCGCACGGCCCGAACCCGAGAAACTAATTACGAGCAAAATGCATAGCGATAGATAACTGATAATCCCTATAGATGTAGGTAGTTGCATGCATTTGTGGGAGTTATTCATGTTTGTTTATTTCGCCCAGGAAGTAGGTAATGCGCTATTTGATATCCATTTATGAAATGTTATTATTTAATTGTGCTAAGTTATAGTATAATCAGCAACACATCAACGTTTAACTCATTTTAAATTAAAAACGACCAATAAAAAAATTCGCATAATTATTTGAAAATGTACCTAGGTAATAAATAAATAAAAAATCTTATCCCTCCAGAAAACTCCGAAGTCAAACTTGACCTGATTTAAACTTAATATGTTTTTAACTTGAAAGTACTAGGGTAACAGAAGTTAGTAGGAGGTTGTATAATACGTAATGCATACACCATGCTTAAGCCGCATGTTCTTCATGAGTTTAATTTTAGCAGCAATCTCTTGCATACTTCTGCTACCCTAAGTGCTTTTCAAATAAAATTACAGATAATAAAAAGTAAAATTCAGTGGTCATCGTCGGTCCACATCCGAGAGAAATTCAAACTACATAATACCTAATTCCGTTCCAACCTTTTTATATTTCTTTTTAGAATAAAAAAAAAAAACAACAATTTTATGCAATCTTAAAATAAAATTTGAAAAGAGACTAGGTACCCATGACTGTACCATAAGTAGGCGCGACGTTGTGGGACTAACAGTAAAGTGAAGAGCGACGTTATGGGAATGCAAGCAAGACGTTTGTTGAGGAGCGACATTATGAGAAGCGACGTTCAGGGAATAATTCAATGCCACATTCGCAAAATGACATATTGAAATATCGTAAAATGTCACATTAGCAAAATGCCATTTTCGCAAAATGTCATTTTCGCAAATTAAACACCTTATCGCAAAATACCATTTTCGCATAATGTCAAATAATCAAAATATCGAAATGTCACTTGGAACATAGTCAATTTTTTTTATAATTAGCCGTTAAATGTTTTTATGAATAACGCCACCTAGCTATAACTTTAAGAAAGACTTGATTAAGCAAATCGTATAATCAATGCTGCAAATCAATTAAACCTAAAGCTACACTGACAATAGATAGAAAACTACTTTGATTGAATCATAATTCTAATTATTCTTCTGACATTGATTATATGTATGATATATCATTGCATTACATTTGCATTTAATCATTATTAATATTTAAATTGTTAAAAAAAAAAATACTAAAAATGAGCGTAGGTGGTGTAACGGTTAGGGCTCAGTCGGTAAAATTAAACTAGGATGCGACAGTTAAACATCATTCACTCGTCATTTTGACGAGTTAATCGATCATAAATGTAGGGAACAGCTGATTTTTTTTCGCGATTTCAGGTTTGGTCCCATAGTAAAAGTTGTTCATAATGATGAGTACAATGACCTCTTAAGAGGTTACTGGTGTTTTACAAATAACCCTGTATATTTACAAAGAAAAGAGAAAGAATTGGATGTAGGTAGGTAGTTGATATAAACCAGTAGAAGACTGGCGTGAGTTCTATTAATCGAGCTCGTGTTGGTTCTAGACCGCCTAAAGAAAACCACTATCCTGTAGGTTCCAGCGCGTAGGTGGCAGATAGTAGCCAGTAGGTAGGTAGGTCGGTCGGTCCTCCAATCCGTGGGTAGTGCGTAGCACGCTGGTTGTCCAGCTTCAGCCTCTGCAGCGCAGCCAATCAATAGCAGATCAGTTCGTACAGAAGAACCCAGTACGAAAAACCCTGGAATCCCGAATTGGGCATTTTAGAAAATTGCCGAGGTTGTTGATTGCAACATCCCGACAGCCGTCGAACATGGAATCTACGGCGGAAGGTGGTGTTCTAGCATCAATTAGCCATCAAGATGAAGCAGTCTAAGCAGCGTGGTACAATTTAAAAGCATGAAGGAACATGTAAATGATATTTAGTAACGTGAGGTAGATGTAAAAATAATAAGTATGACTTTCAGAAAATTACAATATAATAATTGACTACAATTAAACTACGTTAATTACATTATGGGTTCAAGATACTTTAAAAAAATATAAGCGTCATGTCCCGTTACACCAATGTTACGGACATTCGATGGAAATAAAAGAAGAATAAAAACAATCATGTGATTAGAGTAGCAATCCTAAAAAGTTTCCAAAGAATACAGACTTATGTCTAATTAATAAAAGTTTTGCAACACTCACCCGATCGGGGTTACACTGATTCTAATTATTTGAACAAGTAAAATTGTATGGTATTCAAAGTTACAAATATGTTCACGGCGATAACTATATGAGGTTGGCAGAGGTAAAATCAAATATTAAGCACACGCGATCACTCTGCCGATGTGTGTTGCGAAGTGCCCACCGTCGGTCGAGACGTTCCTTTTGTAGACCTCGGGCCGTTAGCCGAACGCGCGTTTTGTGACGGTATTTTAATAATATTTCTTCAAGCGCCAGCGAAAAGTACCCTCAGCCGCGAGCGTAATTAGTTAGTTGATTTTACTTTTTTTTCTGTTTGTTTGCAACTACGATTCTATTGTATTAGCGACCACGTACAACGTTACAGTGGGTACTTCCAATAAAAAAAAAATTAGTTTACTCACAAGGAAAATAAAATCAGTGTAATAATGACAATTAGACTATTTGTTATCCTATTTGTGTTGACTTAATTATGCTGTTTAAAAATTAATTACGATTTAAAATGGATCCAGAGTTTAAGATTGTTCGTAATCAAAAGGGATACAAATCTCTGATTTGTGGCGATCATAGGTACAATAAACAAAGATATATCAAAGGAAAAAAGATTACTGTGTGGCGGTGTGTAAATAGAAAATACTGTAGTGCTTTAATACACCTTGACGACTCAAATCAAGTTATAACAAAAACCGGCCAAGTGTGAGTCGGACTCAGCACGAAGGGTTCCGTACCATTATCTATAAAAACGGCAAAAAAATCATATCTGTTGTATGGGAGCCCCCCTTAATATTTTTTTTTGTAATTTTTAGTATTTGTTGTTATAGCGGCAATAGTAATACATCATTTGTGAAAATTTCAGCTTTCTAGCTATCACGGTTTATGAGATACAGCCTGGAGACAGACAGACAGACAGCGAAGTCTTAGTAATAGGGTCCCGTTTTACCCTTTGGGTACGGAACCCTAAAAAACACGGAGCATAAATGTGGTTTTAATCGCTACAAAAATTAAGTGTATAACTGTACAAGGTCTTTAAAAAAAGCAGTTTGCAGAGACTTTTGATCTGTGAAAGAAATTTTTGAAAAACATATCTACGATTTGAAACGAAAATTTCCTGACATTGAAGACGCATTGCCTACATTTGAATCACTGAAAGACACATTGTACAGGTCACGCAAAAAGTTTTTAAATACAGACAGGTTAAAGCACACAAATACAGCAACAGTTAAAATACCCGAAAGATTAGGGAAACAAATTTTTGTATGTGAAGACGGTGCTGTAGATAAAATTATAATATTTGCTACAAAATTAGCTAGAAGAGTGATCCAGAACAAACGAGGTGACTACTATGCAGACGGAACCTTCAAGTCATGTCCCGACCCGTTCTATCAATTCTATGTGCTACACATGGACGTCAATTCTAATCAAAATTGCACAAATATAATCCCTGTGATTTACGCATTATTACCTAATAAAAGTCAAAGTACGTACGAGCGCTATTTTACTTAATAAAAGAAAAAATGGGTGTTGAAATGAAAACTTTCAAGAGTGACTATGAAATTGGACAAATTAACGCTGTATCACATGTATATCCATCTGCTAAAATTAGTGGTTGCTACCGGCACTATAATGCCGCAATATGGAAGAATGCAAAAAAAAATAATTTGTATAATACAAAAGAAGGACGGAACATTTCCAGATATATAGCTATTATACCCCTACTGCCAGCTAACCATACAGCGTGGCGCTACAATGGTGACATTAATTTAACACACATACACGTTTTCACATTTTCGTTTCATGAAGAAATTATGTTTCCATTAAACGTTATTATTTGCGGATTTATTTAAAGTTTTATAAAATAGCATTTTGGAGCAACCTGTACTTAAAGAACTGTCGCGCAGCGGCCATTTGCCGAGGTCACGGATCATAACATCGCATCAATGAAATTAAAATGAATAAGCAATACTTTAAAGGAAAGAGATATCCCTTTGTCGGCGAGCGGGTGGGCGGCGCGCGGCGCACGCGACGCGTGCCCCCACCCCGTCGCGTCGCAGCGAAATCGAATTCTTTTGTTGCATTTCTAAGAAATTTTCTAGTGCTAGCCTAACTCGTGTCCTTGACACACTTCTTCACAGTAGTGCGCATAATTACGTCGACTAATTTTGTGAATGTTTCCGCGAAAAAGACGCTTACCTATTGTTTTATTTATTTTTGTGTAATTAGGATAGTAATTCGATTATGGTACTGCGATAAAGACGCTTTGTTTTGTTTTCGTTTTCTCATCTAGTAGGTACTTTGACAACTCTTGTGATACGGACGCTTATATGTCTTATTAGTGCTTGTGGAAACTTGTGATCGTGATGGCAAATACACATCCGAACTTCACAGCAGCTGAATATGCGGACATGATCCTAATTTACGGAGAATGTCGTCAAAATGCCGCTCTTGCGATAAGGACATATCGCGAGAGATATGGCGGTTCAAGACAATGCCCTACTAATCTTCGCACTATTGTAGGAGCTCTTCAGCGCATCCGCGAAAACCGGCCAGTGGATCCTAGGTCTCAACGCCCTGATCGAGCACCTACACGACAAAACCCAATCCAGTTAACTGAAAATGTGCTACAAAATTTCCAAAACCAACCCAAAACTAGCCTCCGCCAGAGCGCTAGGCATTTTCAAGTTCATCACAGAACAGTCCATAGGATATTAAAGCGCGAAAAGTGGCACCCATTCAAGTTTAGAAAAGTACATACTCTGCTATCGCGTGATAAAATTGATCGAGTGAATTATTGTCAGTAGTTACTACGTAAAATTGAAGAGGACAGAGACTTTCTTTCCCAAATTTGTTGGACTGATGAAAGCACGTTCACCAGGAACGGCATGTGGAACCAGCACAACCTACACCATTGGGCACCCAAAAACCAAAATCCGCGCGTGTGGCGGGAGTCAGCCCATCAGTACAGATTTTCTTTAAATGTTTGGGCAGCTATTCACGGTGACAACATCATCGGACCCGTATTCATTGATGGGGCTTTGAACGGAGAAAGGTTTCTTAATCTACTAAATGATACGGTGTCAGAATACACAAATAATCTAAACGTCCATCAATACCAACGAATGTGGTACCAATTAGATGGCGCGCCAGCACACTCTGTAACAACAGCCAGGCAGTGGCTAAATGAAACGTTTGGTGCACAATGGATTGGTATATTTGGACCTCGTAGGTGGCCAGCAAGATCGCCAGACCTCACGCCACTCGATTTCTTTTTCTGGGGATTCATCAAAGACGATGTGTACGCGGAGAACGTTGATTCGGTGGAACAATTACGCCATCGAATAATAAATGCGTTTGAGAAATTGAGGGAAATGGCTTTGAGTGACAATTTATTTTAAAATGTGCGGGAAAACATGAAACGCCGTTTAGCTCTTTGCATCCGCCAACGCGGTGGTCTCATTGAAAATAAGAAAATTTAAAATAAAGACAAATAAAAGCAGTGATTAGTGATGACTGTTATAACTAATAGTAACAAGAGAAGGGTGATATGATAAGTGTTTGACTAAGCACCTCCGCTGTAGGTATCACTTGCGCCGACCGCCGCTGCTCGGTTTCTTTGATTATACGTCAAAGAATCGGACCGATCACGAGTATAAGGTACAAAATGCGTTGCGCGGTTGCCAGCGCGTGAAGCGACGCGTTGCCGCTCCGAGTTAACGTAAGCCAGCTAGGTAAGTAATTTCATGAATGAATTTTTGCAAGGGTGATCCCAATTTTATTAACTTTTTTATCATTTAGTTTGTTTGAAATTTTTTTTTTTTGAATTTACTAGTTATTTTAACCTATTTAAATTAATATGATTAAAGGGCACTAGTCCTACACGTGTGTTAAATTAATGTCACCGTTGTAGCGCCACGCTGTATACCTACTGCATGGAACTACATTTTAAATAACTCACCAGATACACCAGAAATGAAAAGGTTTCAAACCTATTACGAAAATCAGTGGTATCCAAAATTACTTCCATCTGTTTTGAGCTGTGCAAACCAAAGACACAGAACAACAAATGCTCTCGAAGGCTGGCATCACCGCATTAACAGACGTATCCCTAAAAAACCTTCACTATATCTATTCATACATAAATTACAACAAGAAAGTAAATACTGGGACAATATATATAAACAATCTTTATTTCATAATTTCCGACAGAATCGGAAAAGCAGAGACATCCATTTTGATGAACAATATAAAAAAATGTTAAAAAAGTTAAGCGATAACCGTTTGTCATAAGCAGAATTTCTGCGTAAAGTTATTTTTCTACAATTATATAAACAGCCATTTTATAGGTTAAAACATAATTATATTAAAATTATATTTATCATCAAACAGCGGACCCTATGCAACTAAATAGTTGATGAATCCTTACAATTTTACAAAAAATTCAAGCTTTTTTGAAAAAGTTGCAATTTTTTGTTAATTATGTTTATGATTTTCAGCGACATATATTATTTCAGTTTACATTTTTAATTTATTTTATTTAAAATAAATGAAAATGAATAAAATACGTTATTAAATTAGTTTTATTTTTTATTCATAAATCATCAGCTCAGAAGTCACATAATTATGTGGCTTTAACTTTTAAGAATGTGTCATTTTGAGAAAAGACGATTTGCGAATGTGTCATTTTGCTAATGTGGCATATTGAGAAATGACATTTTGCGAATGTGTCAGTTTGCTAATGTGGCATTTTGCTAATGTGGCATGTTGAGAAATGACATTTTGCGAATGTGTCATTTTGCGTCAATATGTCATTTTGCGAATGTGGCATTATGCGCCTAATCCAATCGACCATTCAGTCTCAAATTTTACACGCATGTCTGCGGGAGACATTGAATATTTGTGCTCCTTAGTGGCTGTGAAAATACAAAAATGTGACACTAACTACAGAGAAGCAATAACTGTATCCGAAAGAGTGCTGCTAACATTGAGATATTTGTCAACAGGAGACTCCTATAGCAGTCTTCAATATCTTTCTAGAGTATCGAAACAATCTACATCAACTATAGTTCCAGAAACGTGTGATGCAATTATAGACGCCCTCAGTGATTACGTTAAGGTAAATAAAAATCATGGTAATCAAGCAATCAAATTATTTATTTATCTGCCTCATATTTAAATAACGGAGCTGTCACCAAAAATAAAGTCTAATGTTTCTGTAGTAGTAGCAGGAGTAAATTGTGTGATCTGCAGATTTTCACCGGAAGTTATGGTTGACGTGGTAGTGGGTGGTTGTGTGTAATATCCTGGTCTATACATCTGATATTTTCCCATGTCCGCTTCGTGAATAATAGTATTAATAGCATTTTTAACACTTGATTGAGTGAACGGATCGTATTTACTGAGTTCGTGTTACATTACTAATTATAATAATACCTTTATCAAAATTCAGTTGTGTGTACATCATTTTTTCAAATGTTTTTCTTTTACAGGAGAAACAATTGAAGTCACTGTAGAAGACGAGCCCAACCAAATTCAAATAGATCAAATCCAAAAGATCAAAACAACGCCACCAAAATCTGTTTCTACAGTGAGAAGAAAATGTAGGAAAAATTTAAAGTCTGAAATAATTAAAAATAAACCAGTTGACTTATTGCGAAAAATTTACTTAAAAAAAAAGATTGAATTGGTGTATTATCAAAAAAAAAAATGAAATGTTAAAATTTAGATACGAAAAAATTAAACACGAATTAGAAATAAAGATTTTGAAGAAGCAATTGGAAAGAAATGACTGTGTTGTCCCTACAACACAATAACAATTATTCTACTTTACAATTAGGTACTGTAAAGTTTGGCAATCCTAGTTTTTTCATTTAGTAAATAAGTAATTTATGAAACTGATTGTACTTATACTAATTAATGTATACTAATCGTATTTAACGTCAATACCTACATAGTTAATTGACGTTCAATACGATTAAAATATTTTAATTGAGCTTTATTGTGAGGAATAACCATAGTATGTACAACACACCTAGTTATAAGTGATTTATTGTACACCAAATATTTTATTGAGATCTCTTTAGAATTTATATAACATGTAATCAGTAGGTTAGAGAGCCACATTGTGGTAGACTTTCAGATGATAGGTGATTGGTTTATGGATGGATATGTAGATCTTATCTTCCTCCCTCTGGGTGAACCAGCATGTGCTATGCACATGTCGCATAATGTAGATATCTTCCTATTACAGAAAATTGATTGATGATAAGTAAATTAATCATTTGTAGAATTTATTAATAATTGTAAAGTAATATTTTATAAACAAACTTGTAATCATAGCAGAGAACTGAAAAAATAAACTTTTCTTTCAAATGGCTACCTTTTTTTGTTTATTTCTTGTTAAGAGTTTAAAGGAGTCAATTGGGTATAACAATATGATTATAGAAAGAAATAAAAAAAATGTTACAAATCAGTCTTTTATTATCTCTAATTCATATTAATTACTAAAATAATTATCAACAATTGCAGTTCTGGTAGCAAAATTTTGTGCACTTTGTGTTTGCACAATTTCATGCACTTCTTCTTCTGCAAGTTTATCCACATCAATTATATGGTCATCTAACTCCATAGACAAATTGTGTAAGACGACACATGCCACAATGACCTTTAGCACATTTGATAATTTTATTTGCATGTCAAAAAGGAGTGCATGGAAATCTTCTTTTAAGCACACCAAAACATATTTCTATTGTATTTCGGGTGGTTATATGTGACCTGTTATAAGCTTCCTGTGATGGTGTGGTGGGATTTAGAAAAGGCGTCATTAAATATCTCAGGCATGGATATCCACTATCTCCTAAAATTAGGTATGAGCCAAATCTACCATCTTCAAACTGAGCGGCTAGCGGAGAGTCATTCCAAATTGTCGTGTCATGAACTGACCCTGGCCAGCGAGCAATGACACTCCTTATTTTTAATGTTGCATCGCAAACTGCTTGCACATTAACTGAAAAAAAACCTTTTCTATTCCTGTACAGTTCTGCTCTGTTACCTCAAGGCGAATTAATTTTGACATGAGTGCAGTCAACTGCTCCAATCACTCTTGGGAATCTGGCTAAATCAAACAATTTTGCTGCCACAGATGGTCGTTCCTCAGCAGTGGGCATTTTCACATATTTCCGTCTCAGCAGGCAAATAGCTGTTGTAACTTTTTCTATAACACGGCACACTGTCGCCTTACTTACATTTGCGGTGTCTCCTATGACTGCTTGGAAGCTACCAGGCGCATAAAATATTAAAGCTATTAACAATTGCAACATCGGTGACACACAGTCCCGTATTTGTATTCTGCCAAATGGCAAATATCTTCTTATTTTGGCATAAATAAATTTAACAGATTGTTTTGAAAATCGAAACCTATCTTTAAATTGTTCTTCATCGAGAGTCACTAAAAAATCTGGTCGATGTTTTGCCACCCGTCGTCGCCGTGGTAGCCTTATTTCAGGATCCTCCATCGGTGATAAATGTGATAATGATGTATCGTCACTGGACATGTTTGATTTTACGACAAGCACAATTTAAGTAGCCCGATTTGTATACTTAACTATCCGATGCTTAACTTTATAGTGAGCAGGCTTTGAGTACTGTAAATCTTGTTCAGAAACACAAAATTCGAGTTGATCACAATATTTGATGTTCCAAACTGTCAAATTTGAGATTTTTCAAACTCTATGCTCAAATCAAACTTAAATGTAGTTCAGAAACAAAAATATTTTTTAAGTCATAGATAAGAATTCTCAACGTAAAATACTCAGTTCAGAAATCGGCTGTAAGACTATCTGCCCGAAGTTTTTATTCAGTGACTGGGCAACTAAAGTCATCAGGAAGAGTCGGGAAAGATTTTTTGAGTTATATGGCCTTAAGCCTTTAATACCAAGCAAGAAGAAGCCTCCTAGTAGGAACCAGTGCGGGATCGCGCTGGCTGGGCCCAATGTGCTGCGTCCGGCAATACCAACGACGCAGCTTTATGTGTCCCGGCTACATCACACCACGAAGGTTGAGGAGATCGTGGAGTATTTCCGAGCGAAGACCAGCTGGACCTTGAGGGTTGAGAAGTTGGAGTCGCGCCACAACACGAATTTCAAGTCGTTCGTGGTGCGAGTTCCGACTCATCATATTGAGACCTTCCTCAAGGAAGAGTTTTGGCCGAAGGGTGTCATGTATCGGAGTTTCCGCGGAAGGCTACGCGACACCACGCAGCGCAACACGACGCCGTCACTTCGTGTACAATAATTGCATATATTTGCTGGTTTCTATAAATATGTATGATAGTCTATAAAGTATATGTTATGGGTCTTTGTTACCTGAAATAAATGATATATTATTATTCCCTTTATTCATTTCTTCACAATTTTAATACATTTTTAAATATTTAAATATAAAACAATACAAAAAAACATTTAAAAATATAAAAAAATAGTAGCCCACCGGTATCGGGAACAGGGTCCAAGCTACCGGCAGTCAGGGCTCCAGAGAGAGGAACCTCCTAACAATACGAGCCGTGTCCAGGAGTACCGCTTTCTTGAAGCCCTTGATCCAGCTGCCTAACGAGAGCCTCCTGAGATGTTGGTCGAGGCTCTTGGCAATTAAGCCATGGGCTGACACGACTATCGGCACAATGATCGCTGAGTCCACATCCCACATGTCGACAACCTCGCGAGCCAAGTCAAGATATTTGATTTGCTTATCTTTCATGGACCATGTTCGTGGACGGGCGCTGTCAGTTGGGACTGATCATCTCTTAGCTGCCACGGTTTGTTTTAATTACTTTATTTTTAAATTGTTGATTTTATCTTTTACTCTGGACGCTCTTACTTTGCACGTCTTTCTACATCGTTCTCACATACGAGTATATGTATAATCTCATGATGATGATGTAACCAAGATTTTGTAACAATATTTTTGATTTAAAAGAGTGTCCATGGAGTTTCTTGGCCATTCTTCTCCATAGAGATCTACGCTTTGGAATGTGCAACTGCAGTACTTTCCCAAGTTATTATGCCTTGTGACTGGGACTGTAGGTTCGCTTGTTTTAGTGTTTTTTTTTTTTGACATTCAAAAGTGCCGTAATGGTCTAATTGAAATAAATGCTTTGATTTTGAGTTTTCTCGGCTTTCACGAGGTTCTCGTCATGCGGGACCGTAATGTCAACAATCATTGCGCGCCGCTCTGATCGATCCACCACCACTATATCAGGCTTATTGGCTACAATAGTCCTGTCAGTGAAAAAAAAAAAGTGGCAACACTGCCCGAGTGACATGTAAAATTTTTGTTCCGTATTTTAAAATTTAATTTAATTAGGAAATAAGTTATATTAAGGTGTAATTATTTGTGTGAACGTATTATAAACGCGTAAATACTCAGGAAAATTGTTTTCTTGATAATTAATAAAGTTTTCGGTAGTACAACGTTGCCGGTAACCTAAAAACAGCTGACGTTCTAACTACGGCTATATACGGATTATTCAGGGGAAGTATTGTTTACTTTTATTTAATAACAGCACACAAACTTCACTTTAACTCTAAAACACACCCATGCTAATTGCTAGTGTATTTTTTTTGCCGATTTATTACGTTGTACCGGTTCTAAATCGCTTTGTTGACAAATCCATAAGTCTGTAGATTCCCTTTTTTTTTTAATTCATCTTTTCAATATTAATTCATACATCTTTAATGATCATTATTGTGCATCATTGTCTTGTAGTGATATCTTAATAAACTAAGTTTAATTTTTATTTCATAAGCAAGCTACCCTCTTATGAAAAAGTAAAACCCTAAGACAATAAAACCAGTAAAATTTAATATTCAATTAGATACAATCAGTATAAAGATAATCTTTTAAAGTTAATATAGCAGCCTACCTCACTTCATTTCATAACTGAAGGCTTTTCTCTGTTTTATATATTATTATTTTTTATTTTTTTCCTTTCACCGCTAACTTTTCTTTAATAGTCTATTCTATTAGTTCTCACCGTTTCTTTACTTCTAATTTTCAGTTACCAATCCTGAAACCATGCCTGTGATGACCCGTAAGGCTACTGCTCAAGATATGGAGCTAAAATTAAGAACGGCTCTCAATGAACTTAAAGAATCAAACCTCCAAGTCCAACAACTGTTACAGGAGAGAGAAGAGAGTGAAGTGGAAGTCTATAAAGTAAATAGCAAAATCTGTAGCTTGAAACGAGAGCTAGTAGACCTACATCAGCAATACTTGGACATTGTTGATGAACGGGATCAACTGAAGGTTGTCACAGCTGGTTTTACAAATTGTAGTAACTTGTATGAGGAGGCTTTAAATAAAATTAGGGACCTAGAAGATAAGTTAATTCAAGCCAATAATTGTATATTGAACTTACAAAAAGAAAAAGAAGTTACTCAGGTTAAAGAAACCAACCTCTTATATAATGAATTATTAAATAGTAATTGTATCCCACCTTCCTTAATAACAATTGATCTGACTGAAGATTCCTTTCATAAACAGAAGTATTCAGTAAGCAATAATAAAATTAAAAAATATGCAAAACTGAATAGAATAATTAAAAAATGTAATCAATTTAGGAAACAGCATAAACGCTTTTCTAAATATATTCCAATGAGGAAAGAGCGTGTTGATTTAGTTAATAAGTTAGATAATTACCAAATAAAATTAGAAGACAGTATAAAAATTTATGAAATTGATACTCAGCATTTGCAGTCTGAAATACAGGTACTTCAAGACTCACTTAGTTCCCTTTCTAGTAGGTATGCGAGTTCTCAGAACCAAATAAGGGAACATATTCTTGCGGCAAATGATTTGGTACTGTGTCGGTGTAGTTGTCAGACAGTTACCAACCATGATACTGTCCAGCCTGAGGTAATGGAGGACCCGTCCGAGGCTGAAAATTTATCTCAGGGCTGTATACTCAACCAAGAAACAAATAATATTACACAAGATTATTTACATGTGGTACAGCCTGAGTTACATGATAGTCATGACTGTTCTAACTCAATAATGTTTTCAGATAGTATAGGAAGAGGTGTAGGTAAATTAGTAAGTAATAACCTGAGTTTTTCCAACCAAAATCATTGTATGCCAGGGTCAACATACCAACAGATAATGGCATCTGTAACTAGAAATGTTTATAATGTTAATACCGATATAACAATATTTATAGGAAACAGTTCAAAACTTACAAAACAAGATATCACAGACAGTGTAACGGAGTTGTTAAAGTTGAATTGTCGTAAAATAATATTGTGTGCTTTCCCATATTTTGAAAAGTTGTCAAGCAGGAAAAACAATTATATTCACATGCTGAATAAGCATGTTCATTTTCTAGTAGGTCACTATAGTGACAGGCTTATATATCTAGATATCAACAGTTTTGTTGGTAAACTTAAGTCGACACGGGGTAAAGTGTATCTACCTATCAGTTGTAGACACAAAATAGCTAGGCTATTAGTATATAATATTCACTCAGACATAAGTAGTATGTCAATGTTTACTTCAATTATTAACACTGCGACTATTAGTAATCATACTAATCATTCTTTTTTCAATTGTGTAACTATAGGAGATCCTGGAGTGGGGTCCACTAGTAGTAGGATCTCATTGCCTTGTGATGGCATAGGAGTCTTGGGGCTCACTCCGGATACTCATTTAAACTAGTTAGTAAGACAACAGAGGGTACCGGTAACATTGATGTTGCACCGATCAACAACAATATACTTGTATCTTCTTGCTCTCAAATAGCTAAATGTAAAAAAGGGGCTAAGCAGAATTCCATGCAATTATTTCATCAAAACATTCAAGGTTTCTCTTCAAAGCAACTAGAAATTGAATTGTTTTTAGAAAAAACTAAGATTGAAATTGTTTGTTTCACTGAGCATTGGTTAAAAGATTATGAAATGCTAATTAATTACGCAAATTACAGTGTGGGCAGTTGCTTTAACCGGAAAGCTAAGATTCGTGGGGGTTCATTAATCTTAGTTAAAAATTGTATTAAATTTAAGCCTCGTAGTGATATTGTTGATCTATCGGTTGAACATAATATTGAGCTGTCTTGTGTTGAGCTGGATAGGCATGTTATAGTGTGCGTTTACAGACCCCCAAATTATCAAAACTACTCTATTTTTGAATCGGTAATGGAAGATACTTTAGCAAAGCTTGCAACTGGTAATAAATCACTGGTAATCTGTGGTGACTTTAATGTTAATATTTTAGATCAAAATTCAAATAGCAGTAGATTATTACATCTTTTTAAATCATTTAATCTGTTAAACGTGTTTTCGGAACCAACCCGAATTACTACAAATACTGCAACATGTATTGATAATGTTTTTTGTTGCTGCGACTACTTGGATAAATCAATTGTAAATTACCTTCCTTCTGATCATAGCGGTCAAACCGTTGTTTTCGAGTCCTACACACCATTACAAAAAATTCAGATAAAGTCCAGACAAATGACACCCAGTAATTTAAATAAATTTAATAATAACTTAATTAGTAATTTAGGTATTCCGGACCATATTATTGAAAATGTAAATCACTTTTATGAGGAATTCTTTTCGGTAGTTTACACCGAGTTTAATAATACATTAAAAATGAAAACTAAATCTATTTGCCCAAAGTTTATGTTCAGTGACTGGGCAACTAAGGGTATTAGGAAAAGTAGGGAGCGATTGTTTGAACTGTACGGCCTTAAGCCTTACATCAACTCAGAAACTTTTAATAAATATGTTGCAACTTACTCTAAAATTTTTAAAAACACTTGTAAGGTAGCTAAAGCCTTATTCATTAGCAACAAGATTAAATCCGCCGATAATAAAATAAAGACGGTTTGGAAAATTATCAATAGTGAAACTAATAGACATAAAAAATATAATAATGATATCACACTAAATACTTCACGTGGTCTTATAAGCTCTAAAAACGAAGTTGCTCAAGAATTTGTAGATTTCTTCACTAGTATCCCACTTAAAACTACTGAAACCTTAAATTCCTCACCCTTGGTTTCTATTGATTTGTTGAGAGCGAACGTTACAGCCTGTCCGGTTGAGTTTCAATTTAAGCATATAAACCCCATAGTAGTTGAAATATAGGGTATTCAGATCATAGATCCGAATACCCTATATTTCACAGTTCGACCATTCGAGTATCCCTATATTTCACTATTCAAAATGAATGCTGCATTCAGATCGAAATGAGACATCTTTTCATAATTGTCTATTTAGAATACTCAATGATAGATTTCTTACATTTCTAATTATTTTCATTTTTCACTGAACTAAGTAATAGAATACAGGTCAGTTTATAGCTTAGACATTCACACTTCGATTTATAAGATTATTCCAGTAAATCATTTCAGTTTATTCCTCTGTAACCTCTTTATTTAATAATTATTCAAAATGCTCATTTCAGTTTATACCTCGTACTTTCAATCCAAGCCACTTGTAACCATCCTTTCTTCGTCAAGTCTTAAAATGGTCTAGTAACAATATTCTAGAGTTGCCTATTCAAAAACATTTTTTTTTTAATTAAAATCCTGTATAGTAGTAGTGTAGCATACTCATCAACTACATACGTTCGTGTGTGTAAATAAACAGAGCAGTTCAATATGAACTGCTCATTATAACAAGCTGTTCAGTATGAACTGCTCTATGAACTGCTCTCGATGTCGAACTATTACATGCGGTTGGCAGGCTGTTAACAGTTGTATTAATATTGTTAGTGTTTAAGTAATAAAACATATAGGTCAGGTTTAAATATTTATTTCTACATAATTATAAAAATATTATTTTGTACACATCATTTTATCAGTTTTAGGTACTGGTATAAAAGCAATGATACATTTCTTACATTACTATTATTTACATTTTCACAGAACTAAGTAATAGAATACAGGTAAATTTATAGCTTAGACATTCACACTTCGATTCATAAGTAGGTTTAACATTCTATATTCATTAATATCTACTAGGATCGTTTTTATCTTATCTTACTGACAAAACACTTTATTTTCTTCACACCATTTATTTAGGCAAAACACATTTTTTAAGGCACATATATTGGTGTGATGTAGACAACTTATAATCTCAGATGAATCTGAATAATTGCTATATAATGTTACCAAACTTGGACAGTTTTTACTTTCTAAATTGTATACATTATTAATTTGGAATATATCTTTTAACCATAACACTTTTTCGTTTCCTTTAGTAAATATAGATTTATTTTTAAAAAAATTGCCAAAGTTTGCTTTATAATTAAAATATGGTACAAAGCCTTCGTCCCAGTTTATTCCTCTGTTTTTTTCAATCCAAGCCACTTGTAACCGTTCTTTCTTCGTCAAATCATAAAATGGCCGTGGTGGTTTTATCAACAGTACTTGTATATGTCCTTTGTACATTATTGCTATTTCTTTTGGAATAAACTCGTTTCCTTCACTCTTAAACCCTTGAACATCTACGATGACATTCATGATAGTTTTCTCACAATATTACTTAATGGCTTGTATTCGAACAGTCGATCGTTTATTATTAAACAATAGGCAGTTGTATTATCTTGAATATCTTCAGAGCATTCAATTTCTAATCGCACGTCAACTGGTCCAGTTTTAAGTGAATCGTTTTGTCTTGAACAGTCAATCACAAAAAGTGGAGCAATTTCTTTAAACTGGTTTAAGCTAAGCAATGGATCAATGCCTAAGTTGTAATACGACTGACGAAAATTAGCATACATTTCATATAATATACTAAATTTACCTTCATCAAATTTCAAATTAAGTGAGTCATACGGATAGTATTGAGAATTCAAATATAATTTAATATTGTTTACATTGCAGTGATCAAATATCGAAGAACTTCTAGTTTTATTATTTTTTCGAGCTGTTTGCAAACCAAATATAACAAACCTCGGTTTTTCTAGCTGGGAAGTTGTCTTTACTGACCAGGAATGTTTCGTTGTTTTTGGTAGTAATGGATATTCATACAAATCCCAATTTCTAAATGCTATCTGTATAGAACGATCTCTCTCCAGGCTTTTAAGCAATAACAATTTATTACGATCAGAAACTTTAATATGCGGCACACGCCATTGTATCTTTTGTATGTCCATTTCTACGTTATCATTTTTGTCTATAAGCACACAGTTCAATGCCGAGCTGCTTCGTTGTAATATAAGTTCATGTTTACAATTGATTATTATTTTGTTATAATCTTCTGCAAATCCCAGTATTCTGTTCAATGGCACGATAACACTAAAATATCCGTTTCTTAGTTTCGTACCACCTAAGTTCCATCCCCAGACTGCTGCAGCTTTACTTTCACCTTCATTCATAGAGACATACGATTTTAAGGTTGTTGTAATGCCAACATTTTTAATGCGATCGATTTCAACACCATTTATTTCGTACCTAATATCTTGAAACAAATATGAAATTGGATTGTTTATAAAGTCGACATCTTTTTTTATTAATTTTCCCGCTGCATCTCTAGTTGACACATTTACATATCCTTCTATATAAATGGAACTACCTGATGGCAATACATATAAATCTTGCTGTTGTATGGGTATTCTAATTTCATCATTTTCTTTAAAGCTATTGTTATATGGATTGTAGCTATGGATCTCATAAGCCTCAATAGAGGTCTCATATTGCGGTAAATCTGTAATTTGAAGCATGTTATATTTTAAAACCAATGTCTTGAAGAAATCTTTTGTTTTCCTTTGAAACTTTTTTAATTTTCACTGCACCGGCACGTCTCACTTCTTTGGATATTGGTAGTCTTATGTTATATTTCCCTCTCTCACTAGGAGTTTTATTAAGAACTAGCATGGTTAGTACGAATAAAACGGAGGAGGTTACTTTAAATAATAATTAAATACTTTTCCAACTCTCACTAGTGATGGTTATCACCAACAACCGAAGAATGCACGTGCATGAACTAGCAACGTCATTTATATTTTTCTTGTTTAACGAAAGGAGTCGTAAGAAATAAAAAATCACTTAATTAATTAATATGTTCCTTTATTACTTTTCCAAAATAACTTAAGAAATTTTAAACATAAGTGCCCACAATTATACAAGTGATCATGTTGTACATTTTCATAATTATACTGAATATTGTTTCCTAAATATTTTATAAATTCTTTGGGTGGTTTTAAGTTACCATAACTGTCGAAGTATTCAATGTGATCGTATATTTTGGCATAGGCTACCCAATGAGTGCCAGAGTTTTTAGAAATATCAAGATTAATCACTCCACATTCTAATGGTAATGGGTCATCTGGTAATTCATCTCTCATAAATACACCTCGAAAGAAGGGGATACTATTTGAATGCTTCAATATATCAATATTAGTTAAAGCTCTATTGGGTAGCCGACAATTTAGTTTTTTTTCTTTGTAACATAAATTCCTAAACCTTCTTTGTACGACTTAAGATGTAATCCTTTTCCAATCATTAAAGCTTCTATTTGCTTGTTGTGACGTTCCGATTCAAGCAACTGTTTCTTAGCTGTTTTATATGTATTAATAGCTTTTGCAATCCCAGCAGCACCCCCAGCCAAACTCCCAGCGGCAGATAAACCAGCAAATATTGGCACTAAAGGAAGAAATCCTCCAGTTTTAGGTACTGGTATAATTCTGGGTAATTTTATGGGTAAATCAGATGCAAATTCTCGAGCTGCAGCGCAGGCTAATTCCATTAATGCTTTCTTAGTGGTAGGTTTTAGTTTCTTGATGTGTTTTTTGGTATGTGATACAATATTTTTCAGTGTTTTTCTAAAACCCGCTCCAGATCTTACTTTGACAGATGATAAACCAGCCATTTGTTTATTGCTTGTACTTCGTGCTTTCTTCATTGTTATTTTTTTTTTAAGAATTGTTTTTACATAAAATTGAATTATATTTTATGTCTTTATTGCAATAAGAACAAAGTGGAAGTGAATAGATAATTATTTGTAAAATGCTTAAATATCGTTCAGTCAGTAGTTATAATACATTTAATTTATCAATCCAGCTATTTTCACTGGTCGGCAGCCCCAACCATTTAACGTATACTTGTTTTCCTTTTCATTTCAAAACTTTTTCAACGAGGTATATGTCAGGATGATGTGTTTTCTGAAGTTCTTGTGCATAAAATGCGCCTAGTATTGGTCTACATCTAACATCTTCTATTAAGTAAGTAGTTGGATTTGTTTCTTGGATTTTTTTTATTTTAAATATTTCGGTGGACCAGTTTGGATAATAACCTTTATCAAAACATCCTTTATATTTACTTATTCTCACAAAATCTCCTACACTAAATTTCTTACACTCCACTTTTTTTCGGGACTGAGCTGCGTCTAAGTATCTTTGCAGTATATTTGTTTTATTCCTTTGATTTATTGAAGCAGGTGGCTGACCGACAGTTCTGTGTACATCATTATTGTATTCATGTAACTTTTTATTTAAAATACCGTTAAACCATTTATAATTTCCATTCAAACTAAATTCCTTGTATAATTTATTCTTTAACGTTCTTATTAATCTTTCAACAATCGAGGCCTTTTTAGTAGAATAAGTAGAATAATGATTAATATTATACTTATTAACCAAACTTTTGAATTGATCATTATAAAACTCTTTCCCAAGATCGGTTTGTAAATTTTTTGGGACACGTCCTTTTTCAATTACTGTTTTAAATGCTTCTGATACCTGTTGCTTATTTTTTTGTTTTAGTGGAATTGCCCAAGCATATTTTGAAAAAGTATCTATAATCACCAGTATGTATTTAAAACCCGCATTCACTTTTGATATTGCTTGCATATCCATCAAATCTGCTTGCCAAAGGTCATCTATATCTTTAAGAATTACATTTCTTCTTGGAAAATTAACTCTAGCATTTTTATGGATTTCATTTATGACGTCTATTTTGCTCATAATGCTTGCTTAACTTCCCTGCAATTTCTTTTAATTCAATGGTGTTTTCAACTTTATTTAATCTTATATTCAAACTAGTAATTAATTTGTTTAATTGTTCTATTTTCATTAATATTTCAATTTTGAATTTACTAGTATTTTTGCAACATTCGGTTTCGGTTGATTTGTCTATGTTCTCAATGATTGAGCTTATTTCGTTAAGAGACACCGATGTTTGTTTTGTATGAACCTTCATGGTCTACACGCTTTAAATAACTAAGTATAAAATAAGCTACAATGCTTTTTATTCTTTTATAACACCAGCTTCTTTTAACTCTTCAACAATTGATATAATTTCATTGTCATGATTAGTATTACCGGCGTTTTTTGAAGCAATTAACAGTCGTAATCTATCGATTAATTCATTAGGGTCATCCCAATAAACATAATCTGTATTACTCTTATACTTCTTTTTCAATTTAGGTAAGTAGCCACCACTTTTTGACTGAATGACTTGTTCTGCATGTTGAACGTAATTTTTTTCAGAAAATAATGGTTTAATGATTTGACGGTATTTCAAACCTTTGTCACCTTTTAATTGACCGTTTGGATTAAAATCGCGTTTGTGAGCATTTGTATTACTGAGCATATCTTTGTAAACCATTTTATCAGTTTCAGTTACCAGACTGAGGTCAGGTCTATTACGTAGTAAAAGTTCTTTTAGTCCAGGAGTTATTTCATAATGTTTGTCATTCACTGTGGCTATAATTGATTTGAGGGAATCGTTAACATTGTTTGTAAAAGAAAATGATACTTTAGAGTTCCCCATCATCAAATTTTTGTTTTCACTTCGAATTCCAAATGGTACATTCATGTTATTATCATAGATTTCAATCATATCTTCTTTATTAAGTGACATAAATGTATCGTTCTCGCTATCATTACCTGTGCAGTTATAGGATTCAGAATCATCGTTTGAATATTTCTCTATAAATTCTTTAAAATTTTCAAAATCTATGGATGAGCTACATCTTCTCATTGTATTATCGTCACCTTTACGCGTACCCAATATGGTTCTATTCTTATCATTAACTTTAATTAAGGTCTCTAGAGGATCTGTTATTGGCTTGAAAAGTTTCTTAAATTTTAAATTATCGACATCTTCTGCATTTTGTATTGTTTTAATTTTATTTTTTATACTATCTACCGATTTTATCAATTGTTCTTTTATATTGACCTCCATAATGATTCCCGACAATATCCAACCGTTATATAGAGGTAGTAGACTAAGATTGAACATTTTTTTACAGTAATATGGTTTATATTACGTATTTTCAAAAGTTACGAATATGTCAAACCCTCGTCTATATCTACCTTCATTTAGAGAACAATCTTTATTTATTAATAAAAAATCAAACCGATCTTGCCATATAGTAGAACAAAGTTTTTTAAATTGAAGCCACTCCATATCCGTATTTACATGTTCATTGTATATATGTTTTAAGTTTATGTCGTCTTGTTTAAAGATTAACAAAAGATTAACATTATCTCGTATTAGTTGCTTAGGTATTTTGGAATAGGTTTGTGATAAGTAAAAACAATCTATCTGTTTGTGTCTCCCCATTGCGAAGTAGTTACGAATATTTATTTGATTTTCACATGTGACGTCATCGAAAATCATAATTGAATTGGTTAAGGCATCATTAGGATGTAGAACTTCTTTATTATCATGGAAGATAAATAAGTTTGCATTGGGTATGCAACGGATGACTTGTTTTAAAAAACAATATTTCGACTGGAAAACTGTCTTCGAGTATAAATAAATATTCTTGAATTTTACTCCATTTTCATGTAATAGTAAATTAAGCATTATGTTAGTTTTTCCGCAGTTAGATGGACCACATATAATACATCTGATAGTGTTAGGCAAGAGTGTGCTGTGTCTCACTTTTTGTGAATGGTTTTCTAATTTTATATTATTGACTTTTAAAGTCTGTGATTGCTTGACGAACTTCATTGTGAAATGTGAGGTAATAATAAATGACGTGAGTATATATACTTCTTGACTAAAAGGCGGTATGTTTTATTTTTATATTAATTAATTCTGAACTTGTAAGTAAAACTTGAGGAATATTGTGTAAATGGAAATTAAAATAAAACGTACATGGTTATTACACATTAGACATTTATTAAACAGTAATTTTATATTAGTAGGTACTTACAACAAAGTAAATGTTTAAATCTAATTTGTGTGCAAACAGCGTAAAATTGTTTACTATTGGTAATCAAAATAATACACATTTACAGATTACACATCACTGGAATAATCTACAAACATAGAATCACAATGCCCCCAGGGTAATGTATGAATTTGGTCCTGTAATACTTGAACTTTGTCATCGTTTCTTTCTAAAACTTGTTTATCTACTTGCTGAGTGTATAAAACATGTTTAATTGATTTGATCATATTCATTTTACATCTATGCGCTTTATTTGTCAGCAGTGCATTGTTGTAATCATTCAATTCTAGGTTACAAGTTACAGACTTAGAAACACCTTTGGCTTTTTTAATTTCAGTCTTCAAACTGTTTATAAAATATAATTTAGCTCTTAAACCAGTAAATTCTGTAATTAAATCGTCACCAACCTCATGTTTCCATAATCCAGGAATTTTAGCATTAAGTTGCGGTATGTGATATGGATTATTTATTCCAAAATTACTGGTATCAAACTTGGTAAGATCATCATGCATATCATGATAAAAATCATCTGTATAAATTAAATATAATAGGCTATCAGTATCTGTATAGCACAGCTCAGCATTGTTTCCGTATTTATTTTTAATAACGTCATAATGAAATTGGTATAAATGTTGCTTCGAATATTCCAAAACGGTAAATCCAATATAAATAGGTCTATCTAAAACGACCTTTTCACGGTACAATTCCACAGCTACGAAATTTTCTGAAAAAATTGATATACTTTTTAAATTTGGTTTACATATCAATTTCTCAGCGTCAAGATGCTTATTTGTTTTATTTCTGTTATCTGTCCATTTCGTTACTAATTTTACATCGGCTTGCTTGCGTTTATTTTCGATAGTTTTTCCGAATATGGCATTATTCAATAATTTAAAAAAGTCCTTCTCGAACGCAGTTTTGGAATTTTGACGAAGACTAGTATTCAGATCAATATATTTTTTGAGAAAGCATTCTTGTCTGAAGCTTAGTATACGATGAATCTTTTTTAAAACCAGACCTTTTTTCAAACATTCTTTCAAGTGAACATAATGAATTACATAATTTTGCTTATCATAGAGATTTGCAACCAATTTTACTGATTTTCCATAAGGAGGTACTATTTTTTCAACTGCGAAAGGTAAGTCTTTATGCTTGGAATGTAAATAATTTGGATAATTTAAATCTACTTCCAAAATATATCCATAATCATTGTCATCTGACACATCATTTACATCAAACTTGCTAATTTCTTTCAGACTCAAGAACTTAAATTCTTTAATAGGAAGTTTCTTCATCATAGCATAGCCATATAGATTATTACAATCAAGATATATTAGATAACTACTTGGTTCAAACTCATTAAAATGTGGTAAATATTTATTGTTTGCTACAGCATGACGTAGAGAACACTGTGCTAGTCCACCACGAATTCCTTTTTCTAATAACTCGTACATTTGTAAATCACTTATCAACTCAAGTTCAGTGTCGGTATATAAAAGCATTGCATCCCAACTTAAGCTTGGAGACGTTACATAATAAGCCGGATCCAACTTATAGTAATGTAAGCTTGTTTTTCTAAATTTTTCAAATATATCACATAGTAAAAGAACATCACATTTTATGTATAAATCTGTATATTCACCAAGAGATTTTATTTTGAAAATATTCCAAACTGTTTGAGCGTGTAAATATTCTTCATTAGTTATATGTTTTTCGCACAGACTGTTATAAAAATTATACTTTAAGGGAAGTTTCGTCTCGTCAAATTTAGACCACGAATCAATATAATCATATGGATAAACACCTTTTTTCCGCATTAAATCAAATTGTTTTTTATCAGTAAACTCTCTTGATAAGTTTGAAAAATCGTCTTCTGATAAACTTTTACTTAGTGCATCTAGACTAGAACTAAGAAACTGAAAGGAATCAATAAATTTGATTTGTATAGGGTGATTGTTTTTTTCTGTATTTATAACTTTTATTATTGAAAGGTATTTTTCTTTAGTTTTTGGGATTATATTAATAGAGCCTTCATACTTTGCTAACTCTTCAATGAATAAATGTGAGTCATATCCAGACAAATTATGAAAGACAACGGGAATGAATGAACAAACTCTATACATCAAATTACAATGGGAGTGCGCTGCTCCACGATACTCAGATGTAATATGATCATGATCTCGGACTTTATCATTCAATAATAATTTTTTGCATATGTGACATGTCTTCGAATTTTGATAATCCATCTCTTGTTCTGCTGATAATGGGGTCATTGGCTTTTTACTACTTAAAATCTTATGTATATATTTAACGTCTTCTAGTAAATATTTAACAAATATTTCCACACAATCTGTACCTCGATACGTAACATACTTGTTTAATTGATCATTATGTGCGCAACAAATATAATAAGCGAAACATGAAGGTTGGTGTGTTTTTAGTTTCTGAGTATTCAAAGTATTTAAATTACTTTCATTACAGTCTATTAACATACATTCAAAATCAGCATAAATTATGAAATTAATTTTTTGCTTCCTCTCATAATGTTTGAACTTTAGTACAGATTTATTTTCTGGTAATATAGTCAAAATCTTAGAGCAGTTATGAGTCTTGTGTCTATTTTCGTTACTAAATAGTTGTAGACATGCATCACATAAATAAAGTTTTCCTTTAGAACGAGTCACTTGACGTCGCACTAGACGTATTAAATCTTTAATTAGACAGTAGTGTGCGATAGATTTTTTTTCGATATAAAGTAAATTAAAATGATTTTTTCTTTTATTTTGTGTTACATAAAGAGGTCCAGTCACAATATTATTTTGTATACCATATATATTTAAACTGATGTTGGAATTATTTTTTTCTAACGTTTTAATATCATTTATCGTAGGAGGAAATGACATTCCCTCAATATTTAAAACAGAGGTATAATGAGGGTATGAACTTGTTCTGCATACATTATGTTTAGCTGGGTATAATCCAGCAACTATACTCCATAATAAACAACAATTATCATTATTTTTAATATTTATACAACTTTTCGAGTGCTTAATATCTGAGGGCAGTTCTATATAAGACCCACCTCTCATAGGGGAATACTTGTTTATATTAATTTCGAGATGACTCATAGAAACAAATGTCCAACCAGATTGACAGTGCTGGAACTCGGTTAATTTATTATTTAGTTTATTTATTACTCTGGTTAATAATTCATTCAAATCAGTGCTCTTATATATAATTTCATATTTGGTATTAAACGACTTTAATTGTTGTTCGTCTGATTTTGATAACATAAAAAAGGCAAACAATTCAAAACTCAATTTTATGCAATTGTGTTCATTAAGTGACATATTTATCAATTCTGTTATATTCATGAGATGATCACCCAGGAACGCCTCTAAACCGAGGTACTCGTCTTCCTGAGTAACATTCAATCTGTATGTCATTAATCTGTTTTTGAATGCTGTTGCAATAATATGAATATCTGTGAACTTGGTATTCAATAAACAATTTGCTTTGTGTATATTCGTTCTCATATGATAGGAATACTGATTTTTTGGTATTTCAATTTTACATTTATGACAGGTTATTGACTTTCTAGATCTCGATTTGCTGTTGAGGTGTGTAACTGTAAAAAAAGAAATCCAATGACGAAATTACTAATACAATATTTATTTATACTACAACATCATACTTATAAAATATAAAACAATTATTAATAAGACATATTATTATTTAAAAAAACAACTAAAAAGAAGATACAATGTAAAGAAAGATTAAAAGCAAATATTCACAGACAAAAAATCAAATAAAAACACACGTTAAACATCATAGGCACCCATGTGGGTGATGGCACAGTTTTTAAAATCATTTTGAGTTGATTTAACAAACTCCTTTAAGTGGACCCAAGATTCTTTACTATCATCTAGTTTCGTCTTGATGGTAGTTATGGCCGAGCGCCATCTATTTATAGGCAATATTTTTTTAATTTCTTCTGTATTGTAAATTTTCACCTCTACATAATATTTTCCCTCTTTAGTCTCGCTTATCTGTCGAGAATATCCCTTCGCCATCCTTCTTGTAAAATATGAGTAAAGTGGTGGTATATTACCAGTTTTGCAGGATCTCGGTGTGGGGGTGACGCTTTCTTCATTACCGCTGTCTTCACCGAATAATTCCTTAGCTGTAACTCGAGCTGGCAGTGTTACTGGCGAAATGATCGTTTTCGATTTTTTTGGTCTTGATGGCTGATCTTCACTCGACTTGCTGGACCTTTCTCGCTTCGTTTTTCTTTCCTCTGTCTTCCTCTTCGACTTCACTTCTTGATCAGAGTCATCGCTGGAGAGGAAAAGGTCGTTGTTGAGTAGTTCCGACCTGTGAACAAAAAAAAATAGTGCATTACAATCAATCCGTTTCCTTCCTAATTCCTACATTTTGAAAAAAAAAAAAGTGATCATGACGAAGATAAATAATTGACACATAGTAATATCGTTTGATTTGTGCAGGAATCGAATCCAGGACACAAATGCTTACAAACATCGATCAGTCAGCCTCTGCGCTGACTGTGTTAAAAAACAATTTTTATTAGATGAATATACATACCATTCTATATGTGCAGGAATCGAACCTGGAGCATAGAAAAGCAACACTCAGTCTCTGAGCTAAGCGTGTACCGAATACATCAATTAATACATTACTCTAACCATTCAATAGTTAGCTAGGATTATGAATAGGTACTTACATTCTTGATTGATGCTTAGACTTGATTGATGCTTAGCTTGATTAGGGAGCTCGGAGCGTTGATTCCTTGCAGAGTGGATTCGTTCCAGAGAGGAATTGTACCGGAGGCTCATTTGTGAAGCGTTTTTATAGCCCTAAAATCACGTCATTCAATCCAAATTTGTAAAACTGCATACTTGCAAAAATTGTCAATTGTGTACACGGGTACACGAGCGTACAAATCGTAGCGGTTATGGTTTTAAGTTTACAGCGTTTTTTATAAGACGAATGTTAAGCGATTTTGAATCTTATGTAGGTACTTACTTAAATCAAAAATAGGGGAATTTCATACTTAGGTACTTAGAAAAAAGTTCGTAGGTTGTTGTTTTTGCTGAATATTTTCCACGCCGGCGGTACAAACGCTGCGGTTTGCACGCTCGCATGTAACTCCTAGACACGTTGAGGAGTGGAAATATGACGAGTCAGAATCTCAGATTTCGGTATAAGAGTAAGCTTCTTTTTTATCTTATAATTTTGTGATGTGTTTATCAACCTTTATTTTAAGCGAACATTTCTATGATCACTATTGTTTTGACTCAAGATCTACTGATAGATTTTTAAACAGTTTTACAGTCTTGCTGTAATAATAAAAGCAATATTTATAGTATACAAACAATTCTGTATCGGGATATCTACCAGTAGTTAATTTTAAGTTAATTTTAGGTGACTTTAAAAAATATAAGTTTGAATAACGACATAATAATAGTAGGCAAAACCAGGAGTAACGATAGTATGTCGATTTGCTATTTTGTTTTGATCCATCTCCATATAAATAATTACAATTTTGCAAAGTCATCATCAATGACATACTACTAACATACGATGATTTTGCCTGCTGAATTTTCTAAATAAAATGTATGAAATAATACTAATAACAAACGTACAGTAGTATTTATTTTATCAATATAACTTTACGGTAAACAATAAAATGTTTGGCGCCGAGATGTCTTGAGGTTTCAATTTCACCATACCATTTTGTCCGAGGATATCAAAATCTAGCAAAAAAGAAAACGTACGACTTTGAACTCTATTGATAAAAATTAAAAGATATATAAATGGAAAAAATAAAATAAAATCGATCATTCAATTTCTGCACCTGAGTCCTGACTGGGTTGGATCAGCTACAACAAATTTTCATATAAGTATAAAATAAAAAATAAAAAGATACAGTTTCACTTTAGTTCTTTATTTCTTTTAGTGTGCTACTAATTCTACAATGTCGGTAAGTGTCCAAGTTTAAAAAATAAATACTCTGAATTATGTTATGGCCTTAATAATACCAGTACTGCAACGATAATGTGTTCTGTTTCAGACACCAAGCTGGGTTTATTCACCAATTTCACCTCCATTAATGATAGATCCTGATATGGTTGATAGAGCCATCAATTATTTGGATATGGATGAACGACGCAGAACCCCACCTACACTAAATACAACTAATGAAAACAAGATAGAGTTAATGAGTTTTTACAAAACATTTTCCATCGGTGGTGCTAAAGTTATACGGATCGAAATCTACGATGCGAACCAATTTCAAAGTAATTCTATGTGCCAGTGCAGTGCGGAAATATGTGTTCAGCATATTGTGAAGGATATTCACAATGATAACATATACTCACGTGTCAAAGACTTGCTACCATATTTGAATAATACTTTTTATCAATCCTTGTAAAAGAAAACTGGAAGGGATGTTCCTTTAGTGTATTAGTTCATAAGTTGTATGCATCATATGTATGTGCCTTAAAAAATGTGTTTTGCCTAAATAAATGGTGTGAAGAAAATAAAGTGTTTTGTCAGTAAGATAAGATACGAACGATCCTAGTAGATATTAATGATAATAGAATGTTAAACCTACTTATGAATCGAAGTATGAATGTCTAAGCTATAAATTTACCTGTATTCTATTACTTAGTTCAGTGAAAAATGTAAATAATTAGAAATGTAAGAAATCTATCATTGGAGTATTCTAAATAGACGATCTTGAATAGAGTCTCATTTCGATCTGAATGCAACATTCAATTTGAATTGAGAATTCTGAATGCAACATTCATTTTGAATAGAGAATTCTGAATGCTACCTTCATTTTGTATAGTGACATATAGGGATACTGGAATGGTCGAACTGTGAAATATAGGGTATTCGGATCTATGATCTGAATACCCTATATTTCAACTACTCCCCATCACAGTCATTAAAGCTTTTAAGGAAATCAAAATCAAATTAACTGAAGATCTATGGGGAATGTCCATTAAAGTTTGTCAAGCTATTATTGACACTATAGCACCGTTCTTAGCCTTAATATTTAATTTATGTGTGGACCAAGGAGTCTTCCCGGACCTTATGAAATACAGCAAGGTAATACCACTTTTCAAATCCGGGGACAGTAAAGACACCAATAACTATAGACCCGTATCCGTGTTGCCGGTTTTCAGCAAGGTGTTTGAAAAGGTAATGCTTAATCAAATGCTCACACACTTTAACACCAATAAAATCTTACATGAGAAACAATATGGTTTCACCAAAGGACGTTGCACGACTGACGCCGGTGTCACCTTATTAAAACACATATTTACGGCGTGGGAAGAGGCACAAGATGCCATAGGAATCTTCTGTGACCTCTCGAAAGCATTTGATTGCGTAAACCACGAAACCCTACTCTTGAAACTTGAACATTACGGTTTAGGGAAACTTGCGCTC
This sequence comes from Eurois occulta, assembly GCA_950022335.1. Lineage (NCBI taxonomy): Eukaryota > Metazoa > Arthropoda > Insecta > Lepidoptera > Noctuidae > Eurois > Eurois occulta. The sequence goes on along the minus strand of OX465500.1, from coordinate 14,581,743 downwards.
AGTTTAGTTAAATCGTATTTAAACGATAGACATCAGCAAGTACAAATAAATGGTGTCAATTCAATGGGTTTAAAAGTGAGTATGGGTGTACCGCAAGGTTCGATATTAGGTCCTTTCCTCTTTTTAGTCTATATAAATGATCTACCCCATTTATTTAAAAACCAACCACAAATGGTGTTGTTTGCTGACGATACCTCTTTAATATTTAAGACAAACAGACGTGCCACAAATCTTGACGACGTAAATAACGCCCTATTGCTGGTCCATAATTGGTTCACCGCGAATAATTTAGTATTAAATGGGAAAAAAACGAAGTGTATAAGATTTGCTCTACCGAATGTCAAAAGTAGGGATAGTGACATAGTATTGAATCAAGAGAAACTAGAATTCGTCGAAAAAACTGTTTTCTTGGGGATCACGCTCGATTCAAGGCTTCAATGGGGTCCGCATTTAACTTCTCTTGCAGGACGGCTGAGTTCAGCAGCATATGCTGTTAGAAAAATCCGTCAATTTACTGATGTAGATACCGCGAGGCTAGTCTATTTTAGTTATTTTCATAGTATTATGTCATACGGTATTTTACTATGGGGACGGGCTGCAGACATTGAGTCTATATTTATTCTGCAGAAAAGAGCTATCAGAGCCTTATATGATCTACGTAGACGCGATTCTCTAAGAGAACTGTTTAAGGAAATTAACATCATGACAGTACCTTGTCAATACATCTATGAAAACATCATGTACGTTAGGAAAAATTTGCATTTATTTAGTAAAAGAGGTGACCGACACCACTATCATACTAGAAATAGGGACCAACTAACTCAACCAGGTTTCAGGCTAGCTAAAGTAGACTCATCTTTCATGGGGTACTGTTTAAAATGTTACAATAAAATACCTCCCCACATTCTACAACTGAATGAGACGAAATTTAAATCTTGTATAAAACGCACACTATGTAGGCAAGCATATTATAAGTTGGGGGATTACATTGATGATAAAAATGCTTGGCTCAATGCTGGTCCTGCTCCACAACCATAGGGGCAAATACCATGTGAAGTTATTGTGGAAGCTGCAGAAGATTGTAAAACTATCTTTGAATTGTATAGATTCAATCTCTTAGTATTATATAATCGCATAGCACATGTGTGAGTACTATGTACTGTAAAGCTACCATTTACATTTAGTTATCTTCATTGACTTGAATGTGCCCTGGTGGCTGAGAGAATGTCATGCTCACACAAATGTCTCGCTGATGGTGGCGGGTGTGTCGGGTCATTTAGTTCCCTTCAATGTGGTTGAGTTGAATGGCGCTGATCCATGCGTCATGTTCGTGAACGGGCGCTGTCAGTTGGGACTGGTCATCTCTTAGCTGTCACGGTTTATTTTAATTACTTTATTTTTAAATTGTTAGTTTAATCTTTTACTCTGGACGCTCTTAATGTGCACGTCTTTGTACATCGTTCTCACATATATGTATAATCTCAACATGAATGATGTAACCAAGATTTTGTAACAATATTTTGATTAAAAAGAGTGTCCATGGAGTTTCTTGCCCATTCTTCTCCATAGAGATCTACGATTTGGAATGTGCAACTACAGTACTTTCGCAAGTTATTATGCCTTGTGAATGTGACTGTAGCTTAGCTTTTTTGTTTTTGACTTTCAAAAGTGCCTGTAATGGTCTAATTGAAATAAATGCTTTGAGTTTGAGTTTGAGTTTGAGTTTAGTGATGATGGATTGATCCCAGTACAATGTGATATTGCCATTTTCGAGAACTGGGTCGGGCACATACCTATAGTACGGAACTTCCGATTCCACAAGGTTGTATTTTAGAGCAAGTTGTTTAGTTAGTTAGTTTATTATTATTAATACGGAAACTTTTAATAAGTAAGTTGCTACTTATTCTAAAATTTTCAAAAATACCTTCAAGACATCGAAAGCCTTATTCATTAGCAACAAGTTGAAATTTGCAGACAACAAGATTAAAACAGTTTGGAAAATTATAAATAATGAAACAAAAGACACAACACTGATTATACACTGGACTCTTGCCGAGGGCTCATTAGCGCAATTGTCGATGTTGCTCAGGAAATCGTAACATTCTTCACCAATACTCCAATTAAAACCACAGAAACGCTAAATTCTTCGCCATCCCTTGCCAGTAATTTATTAAGAGAGAATGTTTCAGCCTGTAATGTTGAATTTAAATTTAAACATATAAACCCTGTGGTCGTTATAAAGGCTATTAAGCAACAAAATAAAAAGTACTGAAGACCTTTGGGGCATGAAAAAAAAAGTCTGTCAATCAATTGTTGAGACAGTAGCTCCCTATTTAGCCTTAATATTTAATTTATGTGTAGACCAAGGGGTATTTCCAGATTTAATGAAGTAAAGTTTTACCACTTTTTAAATCTAGAGACAGCAAAGAGACAAATAATTATAGAACCTTATCTATTTTTCCGGTTTTCAGCAAGGTATTTGAAAAAGTAATGCTAAATCAAATTCCCAATCATTGAAATCGGAATGACATCCTACATGATCAACAATATGGTTTCACCAAAGGTCGTTGCACTACTGACGCCGGTGTCACCTTATGAAAGCACATCTTTAATGCATGGGAAGAGGCAAAAGATGCAATAGGCATAGCATGCTTTGGTTTACGATTGTTATTCTCTCTTTTGTAACTGTATTGTACTGTGTGTGTTACAATAGTCAAATGTTTACATATAAAATCTCTCCGTCGAGTTATACAGCCCATTTCCCAATATAGCTTGAAGATAGCATTTCTATGATCTTCATCAATTTTTTCTGAACATCTTAAACGACATCGTTCTGTACAAGGTGGGCCCATGCGTCTTTCCGAAATAACTCTCTTAGTTTTGGATAGTGAAACGTATTGTTTTCCTGAATTACGCAACTTGTTAGCGTTTCTTTTTCTTATCATTCACCACACCCTTACGCGCTTTTTTTTTGTGGGGGAAACCATAGGGACTGGAACGTTATCATCAGCTGGCTCACTGCTGGAGCTTTCCCTATGTGAGGCTTGGTTAAGTGGTGGGACATAATCAGCGTCATCATCATCCGGGAAAAAATCACCTGCTGCTATAGAAGATCTTGATTTGGATGAACAAGAACTTAATGATTTTTCTCTAGGTAATTACCTAGATCTTCTTTTTTACTGGTTTCCTATTCAATTGAATAGGAATAGATTCTGGAATCATACTACATATTTTGCAAATATTTAGATGTCCTCGGTAGATTCTCGCCCGGTTGTGTCAAATAGTGAGTACTAATATTGAACTCCTTAGACTGGATTGAATCTGAAATGTGTCCCAATGCTAGATGAAGATGAACTGCTCGAAGAGGAAAAGCTGCATGATGAAGGTGAATTACTGCTGCTTAAACTACGTAACTTGATTGTTTTCAACCGAGATCTGTAGTGGCTCTACTTGAGTAAGAGTATGAAACACTGGTTAATGTGAGTTTGTTTTTTCATCACTACAGTCATTTTCTTTATTTTCAAGCGCAAGCTTCAGTATTTTCGCGCCGCTGCATTGTTTTGCACACCTTAAAACATGAAAGCCATAAATCAGTTTGTGTAGTGTACACTTTAAAATATATAAAATAATATCTAAAGTTTAAATAATGGAATCGTCCGACACAATATTTTGAAACCTTACTCTAGTACCTGCAGTAATCCCTGACGTAATTGATCAATTTTAAATGTTAACCGTTAGTAAAAGTCATCGTATGACCTTATAAGAAAGGATAAAAAGACACTTTGCGTTAATTATTGCCATAATCCTAACAGCAAAATGACACTTTATGAAATAAAGTATTTTATTAATGAGTGTAATACAGTTTTTTAGAAAATGATGACAGCAAAAATGACATAATAAGCAATGTGAGGATTATGCTGTAGTGAACAAATGATCTAAATAACAGAAAAACTTAGTGCAAATGTGAACTTAAACGCAAAATGCCAATATTTTAATTAAAATATTATTAAGATACACTACTTACCAAAACTATGACTAGTAAACCGGTGTAATCACTAAAATGACACTTTTGCACTCAAAAATCGTAAATTTTGGTGAAGGTCAGTGTTCCTCTGAAGAGAGGGGAATATTTTATTTAGTGACGAAGCGGACCACTGCCATCTAGCGGTTATTTCTGTTACTTTTAGACTAGTGTAAGTGCGCTTACGCGTAGTTCCACGTTTCCCAACAGATGGTATTAAAAAGTCGATTTGGCAAAATTTTGGATAGTGACAGTATTTGATTAAGCGTGCGCCACGTCCTTGGCTATGGGCAGGTGCGTGGAAAGATCCATGGTCGATTAAACGCTGGTAAGCATTAACCACCGTCCGAACGTTTGGCTGGCGAACATTTGGATATTGTACTCTGTAAGTACATACGTACAGCGGCACTCGCATTCTCACCAGACAAAAAGTACACACGCAACATAGCCGCATACTCCCGAAATGAAAACTGGTAAGCCATCGCGACAGTAAAAACGTAGTGTAAGACTAGCCAGAGCAAAAGAGAAATAAAAACCTTGCATTAGAACAGATAAGCATGATTTATTTACTGGGTATCAGACCATCAAAAATAAGCACAAAATAATTAACTACAACATTACATTTACAATTATATTCTTAAAATTCACTGTACTTACACACGTATTACAGAGCTCATTACACTTCCACAGTTCAACCACTACTGCCTTGCTAAAATGGCGCTGCCTCGAACTTCTAAAATCCCCCTTTACCAGACAAATAGTCAAGCGACATCGCAATATCCGTTAGCGCCATTTTAGCATTAACAAGTCAAATAACTTACTAATTTTACCTAATACATTTGTGTATTTTAAAAAAATACTGTAAATATCTTAAAAATACATAAACTTATAGTATTTAGAGTTTAAATAGCTAACAGTAGGTAACAATTTAGGTAAAAGAAGCACGCGCACACTTCCGCTAACAATTAATTACCACTGTCTGTTGTAGGTACTGATCTGATGCACTCGCTTGCTCGAAAATGGATCGCTGGCCGGCTGGCGCGTGGCGGTAGCGCCGGCGCAGAAGGGGGTGTGGCTTGAGCGTAGACGGGAGTTTGCCGGGACGTATGAATTGCGAACTTGCGACCGAAATGGAAAAATAAAAAAATAAATATCCCTGGACATTTTCACACAGCACCATCTAGCCCCAAGCTAAGCAACTTAATGCTTGTGTTATGGTAGCTAGATGGCTCATAAACTACATATATACATTTTTTATTTTTTTGCAAATACATACATATTATAGATAGAAAAACACCCAGACCCGGAACAACTACTTGTAGGTCATACAAATATTTGTCCCGTACGGGAATCGAACCCGCGACATGCAGCGCAGCAGTCAATCGCTTGACCACTGCGCCAACCGTGTCGTCAAATACTATGCATAGTAATTTCTAGTAGCAATTGTTATGAATGATTGATTCAAATATGAGTAACCAATCCAACAACCAATTATGTTGAATTTTCGTAGACAATTTTGGGATTTCGTTTTTTTGACTTTTGGATACACAAATATGATCAGTAAAGGGTACGGATAGAGCCCCATTTTTTTTTGTACTAATTAAAAATTAGTAGTGTATAGGTCCAGATCTTAAATTCTTTTTTACTTCTTTCTCTATAAGGCTTTGTATGTTATCGGCCTCATTCTGTGTATGCCCTTTCTTTGATTAAATATTTATGTGTGATGAAATTAATATTGAAATGTGTAACTGCGTAAAGATAGAGTGTAACGTTAAATTTATTTTTGTTTTGCCCTCCGCAATTGTCTGAATATAGTATAAGATTGATGCCTTCCTCATTAGTAACCCTGGAGTCGATATAAAGTTGTTCGAAATAATGGAGTCGACAAGAGCCTATTTCATTGGCACCTCTTTTTGCATCGGTTTCATTCCAAAAATAACAATGCACGTTGCTGTATGATTCCTGAATTTTGCCTTCTACTTTTTTGTTTAAGGAGGTGATGGGATTGTGCGAAAATAACAAAAGATTAAATTGGTACACTGAGATTTAATTATAATTCAGTAGTTAGCACATTACAACAGTTGACACAAGAGAGAGTATAGACAGTAGCTCCAACTAGTGAGCTATTAAGAAAACTATGACAATTTACATTGTTTGGTTTATACTAGTTCTAACAGGAGGCAACAGTGAAATTATACCTATTGAGCTTACTTTTATAATAGAAAGCTGAGGTGTCCCCTTTAGGTTTTTTGAAGAACAGCTTGGAGGTCAAACAAAATTACTTTATTACTACTTTACATCTAATAATCTGTATGCACAATTAAAACCACTCCCTTTAGAAGCGGAGCACAAAATAGAATATTTTTGTAATAAGCTTTCAAACGTGTCAAAGTTTGATAGTTGATTATTAAATCGTTCCAGTTCGTTCACATTTTTAATGGGTTCTATTATAAATTTTTCTTTTTGTGATCCTGTAGCTTCCCCAAGTGTGGTAACAAATGTTTTCCTATTTTCCTTTATTTCCTCCAATTGGACTGAAATTTCTCCAAGTTTTCTCTCATAATTTTATCTTGATTTTGCAAAACTACAAGAAGCAACTCATTTGATATATGTAGTAGTTTGATCATTGACATATGATACTTGCGCCGTAGAAAGTTGTTGTGTATTTGCTCCACCCGGTGAATTTTGAATCACTGTATATGTATGAATTTTGATTCACCGTCCATACCTTGAGCTTCAATGACTACATGTTCTGCTGCTGGACTTGTACTTGCTGTGGAATCAATCTGTAAAATAAATTACATTAAGGTATAAATAATTATAGAAAGGCGCTCACTTCAGAGCAAGTCATTTTGACTTGCTCCCACGGGAAAAGCGGAAACTACGCGGCTGGAGTGGAGCCGCGGGCGGTCGTTAGTAAAATTGTACTACAGATACAGATACATTTTCAATAAATATATGCTACTTACCAAATTTTTTGCCATCGAATTACTCTTTATTTTGTGAAATACGAGAAGATGTATTAACGCGTGGATCTTGTTGTTGTTCGTAATCCGTATCATCCGTATCAGTTCTATTCAACATTTGAGATAATTCTTCCTCAGCTTCTTCAAAAGTTTTGAAATGATTGCGTTTTAATGTACAGTTGATTGCAGGGTTCTTGCAAAGTAGCTCGCCATTTTTTTTTTGGCCAGTATAACTTCCCTTTGTTCTCCCAAGAAGCGGGCACTGTTGATAATTCAACCTGGCCTTTTTATGAGTCGAAACGATTTTGAACATGTTTCTGAAAAAAATATATATTTTTTCTAAAACACTTTAAAAATACCACAACACTATTACCAACAACAACAACACTATTATAAATACTAACAATATAATTATAATAAATCTCGATGTTTACGTTTGTATCTTACTTATTGACTACACGAGCGCGACAAGGAAGCTACGATAACGGGGACCTCTCTACTTAAAGTTGCAATTTGGAATGAGTAAAGCAACAGCGCAGCGAGCGTGACCGATCGCAAACCGATCGTAAGCCGAGTTTAGCCGAACGCTTATTTGAAGCGTGGTGGGAAAGGAAGCGCGATACTTTTGGTTGCGAATACCTACAACATGCTGTTGTGTTTATATGTACCTATATTTTAGTTGGTAATATAAACAATTGTCTAACTAAATATTACGCAATGCGTCATTCATAGTAGTACTGTAGATAACTTTAAATACCTAATAGTGTGGGTCCTACCTACATTAGTACCTATAAGTCCCATCAACCTCAAATATTCATGGATTTATTTTCTATAAGAAAGAACCCTAAAAAGCTGAATAAGAGTATACTGCATTATGTAATTTAAGACCTTTTTCTGAGAAATGTATACTATTGTACTTTAAACCAAATAATTTTTGGATATGTAGTCGTATGTGAACTATTATGCAGAAATAAGCAAAATAATCACTGAAATAGACACTTTTATTCAAATTGGCCGTCCGCCATTAACTAACGTTCGACATAACCTCTTTTTATAAAAATTCTCAACATTTATCTAATGAAACACTTTGTTTAGTGAGTAGGAAACATTAGCAGTTTTATAAAATTTGATTCTCATTATTTGCTGGGACTAAAATTTGATAAAAGTAAAGATAATTTAATTTAAATATTATTTCACATTTGTTTACCTTTTAAATCGTAGCTTTATCTTAAGGCGCTCAAAAAATGTACAATAATCATATTGATAATTCACAGTAAAGTGCCATGCGTTTATATAATTCACTTTAAACTTACTTAAAATGTATGAAACAATTATTTACTTACCAAATTCATCAGCTTGATCAGCGACCATTACAATTTTTTTCTAAGTAACACAAAATAATCTCGTCACAATGAAAAATACATTAATACTTATTTTACTTGCATAATTTCTCTGTAAAACTACTCCTGAGATCGGAATTTTGAATATCATTTGAATATCTGAACTCACAAATTAACAACTGCATAAAAGATGTATAATTTCTGGACTAAAGAAAAATCAGAATTTATGCAGAAGATATTCAGTGTGTTGCACATTTATTCAGCTGCTATGTGGCTATTAATCAAATGTTATCCAAATTGAAGCAAGATATTTTGTGCCCAAATTGCTTGAATATCATCTGTATAAGCGCTTACACAGAAGTTATACAAATACTTTATCCAGCTTAAAGTCAAAAGAATTGCTTTTACGCACAATTTATTCAGCTAATCTGTGTTGGCTGGGTTACATTACATATATGTAATGTAAAGGTATGTAATGTAAGATATATCTTACATTACATACCTTACACATACATTACATGCCTTACTATATACGTACGTATACGTTGCATTAATGTTGAAAAGTTTGTCACATTTTTTTTTATAAATATATTCTATCCTCATTATTTTATACAATACATTTTTATCAAATAATGTCCTGAATACTATTAGTAACAGGCCCCAATATGTCCTGAATACCAGTGGCAACAGGCCCCTATATGTCCTGAATACCCCTTATTTTTTATTTTTTTTTCGGATGTGAAATCATCAAATGACTTCTCCCGCTCTGGGTGGAGCGGAAGGGAGTGTCAGACTTTTACTGACTAAAAACCATCCATGTTCCTTCTTTTGCCCTTTATGTTCCAGGGCCGTGGTATCTCTTTCGAACAGTCCCGCAGCCCTGGCAGGCATCGGCCCTTGCGGGCCCCTCATGACTGCTGATATCTCTGAGGCGCGCGTGGAACACGAACGCGCCGTCGACACGGCCTGTCGTCATACGACGGATGGACGGCGACGAGCTAGCCCATTACTCACCGTCCACAGGCCCGCGCCTACGGTGGCCGAGAGCCATCACGGCGTGGTCCCCGACGCCCGGTGCTTCTCCTGGTGCTTCTCCTCCCGCGGCGGCTGGGACGTGAGGCTATCTCCCTCTCACGTTCCGCCGCCTCCTTCGCTAGCATGACTGCTTCGCAGAAGGAGGCGACGGCTTCCCATTCCCTCTCGCCCCGGACCATGGTTTGAACCAGAGCCGGACGCGAGAGGTCGCCGCCGCCAATCGCCGCTACGAGGACACGGCGGTGCTCCGCCCAAGCGGAGCAGTCCTGAATACCCCTGGCAACAGGCCCCACTACGTCCTGAATACCAGTGGCAACAGGCACCAATTTGTCCTGAATATCCCTGGCAACAGGCCCCAATATGTCCCGAATACCAGTGGCAACAGGCCCCAAATGTCCTGAATACCCCTGGCAACAGGCCCCATACGTCCTGAATACCAACGGCAACAGGCCCCAATATGTCCTGAATACCCCGGGTAACAGGCCCCACTACGTTCTGAATACCAGTGGCAACAGGCCCCTATATGTCCTGAATACCCCTGGCAACAGGCCCCAATACGTCCTGAATACCAGAGGCAACAGGCCCCACAAAAATTTTCGTTACGTAGCCATAATCAACAACAGATAAATCACCTCTAAAACCAAATCAGTTGTAATAAACATATCTTATCAATAATAATTAGTTTCAGTTACTATCGTTCTATAACTAACAAATATGTTGGAAATATACAATGTAATTTCACCTATATTATTTTAAGTTGGCAACAAGCCTGTTTCTTTTTTTTTATTCGAACTGTGTTCGCTTACTTATCTGTCATAAACAGTTGTTCTTATTAGTGGTAAAATAAAAGTACATTTCGCTACATAAAACTGCATTATATGTATATTTTATCTCATCAGGTTATGGGCCCAGTCACATAATTTGAAAAGTGAGATAAATATTGCAGGAAATTATTGGTGCAAGAATAATATTCGCAATCCGTTTGCGGTTTGACCAAAAAGTGAGGTTAAACTTAGTTTGCGCGGCAACGTTGAGAAATAATACTTGTCTGACGTGCATATCAAGGAAGGACAGCGAAATGGAATTAAATCTAAATAATAACAGCTTGATGAAGCTGGAAAGAACAAGCAACTGGAACATCTGGAAGTACCAAACAACAGTTTTACTTCGAGTTCAAGGTTGGTTAGATGTTGTCGAAGGAAGAGCGTTAAAACCCGAAGATCCCACTCAACGAATCGCTTGGGAGAATAAAGACGCCAAGGCACAAACACTGTTGGTTACGAGAATGACTGAGAAAGTAATGTTACACGTTATTTCGTGTTCTACTTCAGCTGAAATGAGGAGATAGCTGCAGTGTCTATGAGCAGAAAACAGAAACAAATATCCATATGATTCAGCAGCGCTTTTTTCAATATAAATTTGAGACAGGCATTGAGATGTCTACATTCTTATCCAAGATCCAAGAATTACAAAATGAACTCAATCAGTTGGGAGAAAAAGTGTCAGACAAAGTTATAACTAAAATTTTGATGTTATTACCGGAAGAGTATAAACACTTTGTTTCTGCTTGGGAGTCAGCCCCAGACGATAGATAAACAATGGATAATTTAGTTGCAAGATTACTAGTAGAAGAAGAGAGAGTGAAAGAGAAAAGTGGACAACCTTCATCTTCAAGCTCGTCAGCTTTCCTTGTTAAGGATAAAAAGAATGTCAAGTGTTTTAAGTGTAACAAGTTGGGGCATTTTCTTAGCGAGTGTAAAAGTAATAACAATCGTGGGTTATGGACAGATGGCGGTAGAGATATATGACGGGAGCGAGTGGGTTCCTACAACCATAGACAAAGTGTTATTCGTCCCGGAATTAAAAACAAATCTATTCTCTGTTAGCGTCAATCTAAACACAAGTTAATTTCAAATTACCCACTTACATAAAATAAACAGGTCACTACGGAAACCTACCGTCATCAAAACAACTCATAAATAACACTTAGTTTGTTTACAAGCTTCCTTTATGCACTTGGGCCACTTTTTCTGCCGCTGAGTGTATTATCATCAACTTCTGATGCCCGCTTTGTCAAATATTTTAAAACGCACGTTGCAATTTCGTTAGCTCCTCTTTGCGCTTCAACTTCGCTCCAAACAAAGCAATCGCAATAGTCCTTTGCCAATTCACTTATAGTAAAGTTTAGACATTTTTTTTTACATTTAGCTTACACTTATAATATAAGGTAGATATATCACCTTTAGGCAGAGGCAATACTGCCTGGAGGTCGTAACAGGCAACAATGTAGTTTCTCCATAGTTTTGTCATTTGACTTTTCTTGGCGACATAACTCCTTTTCAAGCTGGTGTTGGTCGTACCTCGTCTGTAATTCTGTATCTTGATCAACTGCATTTTTAAAGGCAGTGCATAATCCGCACTGATCTTTTTTAGGTATGTGAAAGCTAATGTTGTAATCCTCATTAAACACTCTTCTGTAAGTATGAATCTTGGCAGGTACAACACCACTATTCAGGCATCCTGTATGGTAATCAGTAAAAAGATCTGTAAGATTTTTACCCCCATCAATATAGGTACTCCCGAGTCGTTTGTTGTCGTAGATAGTGGGATTCTATTCTAGGAATTGAGTCAATATGGTTTTTTATTCCTTGTATAACATCTGGACTCAATTTATTTTGTTTTCCATGTTTGCCCCGCTTTTCTCCTTCAACAATTCCTGACTTACTTTTTTTTGTTATGACCGTTGCAATAGGTCGGTTATTGATAGATAATGTGTTTTAACCTTTTGACCGCCACAGTCGTGTATAGACGACAAGCCAAAAAGTGCCCAGCACGCCACAGTCGCGACTACACGACAGACTTTTAAACGTAAATAAAGCTTACTAAACAACATTTATTTTTTTATTTCTTTAACTAATTATGTTCCTTGACTCATTCTTATTTATATTAATTGACCTTCTTTCTTTATATTTCATCTATATTTACAAAAGATGACAAAAACTTATACCAATTCTAAAGTTCGAAAAACATAGTGCCCTCCACGCCACAGTCTCCATAGGACGACACTAGTGATGTAGCTAACAGGAGTAACAGGCAATATAACAAGAATATCGACCTGAACGGTAACCTACGTTATAGATAATTTCTTTAAGTTATTCTACAAAATTTAAATACAAACGTTGATATTGAAGTTTTATAATTGAGCAATCATGAAAGTTTTATAATACCGAACTATTTACCTGCTCATCAAATGTCGGTGTCAGTTGGAGTTATCGATAAATCATAATGACCATAATGCCCATCCCTATCACACTGTCAAATCGTCTGTGCCCGGAACGCCACAGACATCTATTCGTGACAATCCTTTGACGTCATACGCGGAAAGTTTTTAAATAGAGGTGCACCTTTTTTATTAAATTTTAATAATAACAATGTGTGAAAATAATTTGAGTAGGTACTGAGGAGTTAATGAATATATTACAAGGAGTCGACAATGACACTTACATAATGGAAGAAAGTGCGGAATAATTCGATATTTTTTTTTTTTTTTAATTTCGCCCATTACGTCAATTAGCCCATTTCGTCATCATCTTCTTCATTTTCCAATGAAGAAGACAAGAAGGTATGAACAATGTCGCTTACAATAAGTTCTCCTGAAACTATTAAATCGTCATCGACGTCGACAAATCTTTGAATGTTGACTATTATTGTCGTTGCTGGTGGCTAGGTTCCAAGCTTAAATTCGACACAGACTTCATCGCGTGTCTTCCCACTTTCTTAAACGGATATTAACTTCAGTTTTTCACGTACTGATAACAATTTGAGCCTTCGTTTCGGCATTTTTCACCTAAACATCCGTATGATAGTAAAGCAAAACTTAAACTGAAGGTCATTAATGCTCAAAATTAGTTAAAAACAAAACGATGTTATCTCAGTTACAGAGTTTAATGCATAAAAAATTCACTCGTTGTCTCAGTTAGAGAGGTAATTATGACGATAAAATTGAAAGACCGAATCCCAGATATAGAGGTTTGCTTCGTCCCACTAACAGAGGTAATTCAGTGCCAAAGTGTTCGGACCTCAGCATGAGTTCCAGTTATGGAGGTTTCTCACTTATCCAGGTCCTACTTAACCAAGTTTCACTGAATATTACTACTCCGTTCCGTCGTGGGTATATACGAAACCATAAAATAAAATCTATTATTATTTCGATATTATTAATAAATAACGGTTGTGCACCTCTAGTGCAGAAGCGAGCAAATTTTAAAAATCCGTGTCAGCCACGCCACAGTCATCTTACGACGACAAAAAAGTACTTCATGATTGAACATAGTGCTGTGATGGTATTGACTTGATTTTATCGATTGTTGTTTTTAATTGTGGATATAAATGATAAAGGACGCTGAAATTTTGACACAGATCATTATAGAAGGACACAGCGGGATAAAATAAAACTCCTGTATATTATATTGGTGGTATTTTACCGTTTATTAAAGAAATAAAAATAGTAAAAAAATGAATAGTCAGTTTTTATCGATATAATTTTGAACTCACTACTATTTTGTAGGCATTTAAGTATGAATTCTTAGCTTGGCGCTGAGGGCACGTCTTTGTGTTTTTGACGTGGCGGTCAAAAGGTTAAAGAAGATTTTACAGACACGCTGTTTACAATTATTAATGTCGAATGAAAATGAATGTTTAGGTCCTCTATTGCTGTTGTGAACTTTATATTGATATTTAGGTTGAATAACAGAAATATACTTTGAAATAAAATCTCTTTGTCTGGTTAAGTCGCTCATTTTCCAATAATCGTTAAATATAATTTCTCTTTCATCTGGTTTAATTCTTTCGCTGCACTTTAGTCGACATTTTTCGCCGCATGGAGGTCCTATCTGCTTCTTAGGCACAATCTTTCTTAACCCTTGGCCACCTAACGTGTATTCTAGTAACACATCCACCTAACGTCGGTCATGGTGACCGATTGCGTATAAGTACTAGTAAGAAGGTGAAAAGGTCATAATTTGGTAAAAATCAAAACTACATCATATTTTTCAGTTGTTTTTATTTTAAATTGTTTTAATAAACTCTTCAAATTAACACTTTTTATTTTTTAGTATTATTTATGAAAGTTGACTAACAAATATTTTAACAAACTATAGGTTTTTTAATTGAGCTGAGATCTAAGCAATAACAATAAATAAAACTACTTAGTTTTTAATTATTTTACTAACTTAAATATGTAACTTCTTACATTTAACTATCATTGGCATAATCAAATCACAATCATTACAAAATTACAGCCTTCAAACATTTTCAATTTTTCTACAATTTCTCGGTCTAATGGTACATCTTCTACGTCACTGCAATCTTCATTTGGTATTTCCGGCACGTCCCTTTGATCCTCTGAATCTAAATCACACTCTTCCAACCATCTACTGATATTTTGATCACGGACAGACATAATAAACCTAAAAAACAACAAGAAAACGTTAACACAAAAAGTAACGTGACATCCTAACGTCGTCGGTCACCATGACCGCAAACGAAATATATTTACCTGAATTTTTCACTGCGCGCACGTGTTGCTTGGTCGAGCGCAGAGCGCAAACTGGAGAGGGAGGGGAAAAAGTACATGGAGTCACAGGCGTGTGGCCCGCGTAGAAACGGAAATATTTGAAAAAATATATCGCGTGCAGTCACTGTGACCGACGCTAGGTGGTTAAGGGTTAACTTGGACACGGAAGTATACTGTTGTCCAGTGTTACGAAGCCTTTTAGCTTCTTGTTTTTTCGATTAATTATTAGTTCCTTTACGACTTCGTTTGATAGGTACATTATTGTCTGTCGGCTGATTCGTATCATTTTCTTCGTTGTTTAAATCTTGAACTTGTATGTTCTGGTCACTTTGAGAAGATGGACTAAATGATACACGTCTAGGTGGCGTTGGCAATACATAGTCTGGATCACGATCAGCTTCATCCGCAGAAAAGTCCTTACCCGACGTAGATGTAGTAGATGAAGACGATGAAGTTGAACTTGATGATGAAGAACTTGAAGATGATTCTGAGCTAGATGAATTAGATCTTTCCCTTTTGCTGGAACCGGGTGCACTTATTTCTTTATCTGTAGTTAACATCGGAAAACTAGAAATGTCCAAGCATGAAATGTTCATTCTGTCATTAACTGGATGCACATTACACTCATCTACTGTTACATGGCCAACTGGTAGCGTCTGTGCTTGCAATACAGGAGGAGATCTCCTAGTTTCTGCAGTTAATTCATCCAGAGATAAATAACTTGAAGAACGAGTTTCTAATATGGAACACAAGTCTATAGTTTCTGGGCATGGTTGAGATTCGATTCGATTTAGCATAAAAGTCTCATCTGTATCGGGGATATGATTCAACTCATTCATAGATAGATTTTTGGGGGCTTCGGCTGTTTCGAATTCTTTTACTGATTTCATAGCTGCCACGATACGTTTCATCCGCGGGTTCCGTAAATATGACATTATCTGAAGCGAAGTTACTTTAATTATTACCATGAATACTAAAAAAACTGTTATAACTATAAATTACACTGCAACGAAAATAAATTCAACAGTATTACTTCGTTTTATAAAGGTAGAAAAGTGATCCTAAATTGAAATAAAACTATCTGACATTAACTTTTTAATATATTATTAAGTGAATATTAAGAGTAAACAGTATTTAAATAAAATGTAATATTTTACCATTAACATTCTAATGCAAATGTGCCCTGCGTTAAGTGGCAAACTGCAACTAACCTAAATGTCCCATTATTGTATTTAAATCTATTACTTATTTACTCTAACAGTAGAGAAATACTGTTACAAAGCCAATGATTACTCTTTACAGATAAATATGTTTGTATAAATATTTCAAAACTTAGAAGTAAACCGTGACTATATAAATGTAAAATATTACCAATAAAATTACATTATGAAGAGCATAATTTGATAAAGGGTAAACTGTGACTAAACAAAATGTTACACTATACCAATTAAAGTGACTAAACAAAATACCTTTATCTTGACGTGCAGCCGGGGTTATCCAAATAGTCACACTTTTCTGTCAAACTTCCGTCATCACTCTTCAACGAACAATTCACAACTAGTATAAACACGATATTTCATTTAGCAAGCTAATCTTGTTTAGTTTTGTAACGGTCAAAATGAGCGCCATCTACCTCTAAAAGTGGAATTTGTATAAAAGTGTCAAATTTATCGTATAGTTCACGTAATTTTAAGAAAGATGGCATCAGTAACTCAATTCTTGGAAAATTTCGTTTAGTAACGGTTTGTCTTTAAAGTTGCGAAACGTACATTAACAAAAGGCGGATACACTTCGGATGAATATTCAACATTAGGCGATAAAAGTGATACGTTCGGTGCTGCATTATGTGATCAGATGTCTGTTACATACGGCTCTACAGTTGAGTACAGTGCCGTTTTCGATCCGAGAAATCCCGTTTATAATGCTACAATGTCTCCGCAACCGCAACTACATGTCGGAATCGGTGCTATACCACAGATTAATCCAGCGACAGAATTTGAAAATTTTCAAACTACTATGGTGTACTGGCTGTGTGAATATGAAATGGATGTATCTGTCGATATTCATAGTTATTATACTTATGGTACCGTTAGTAATATGCCTCAGCATGTTAAATACTACTACCTCCACGATCCTCAGTACACAACTGCCGAAACCTTTGCAGGGATTGAGCAAAATCTCGAGAGATCTGTCAAATCAGTACCAGAATACAATGAGCCGGAACTCGATAAATCAACAGGCATTAACTTATCGTCATCAGTATACACAAACGGACGTAACCAATATAAGAAACCGCATGATTATGATTCCCCAGCTTTCCGGACGCGACAGGTACTTAAGAAAGCCAAACATGCTTCCGGTAAACAGAAACAACAACAAGGAGGAGTTGTCGGATGTATGTAGTTCCTCGAAAAGGACCGGTACTCCAGTAATTAATCAAGACAGTGATTTCGAATTGATTGCAAGTGATAGTGAGAGTTCTACTATTACAAATTTAAATAAAAGAATTGTTAAAATGTAATAAAATTTATTCAGATTCTTCATCAGTTGTTTCATTATTTATATCACTTACTCTAAACCCCTTATCATCTATAATATTAAATGCTTCAAACAGTTTAGGTACAAATAAAGGATACAATTTTTTCTTACACTTACGTAATGCATTACATGGACGCCAAGTATAAGTATACATTCTTGTTCGAAAAGCATTATCTTTAAGAAATATATCATTATAAGATAACACAATACAAGGTGTTCTATTAACTATAGCATCATCTTGAAACTTAACTTTAACATTCATTGTATCACCTCCAAACAACATTTTTATTGTTTCAAACGCACTCGATTCACAATGAGGTTCATTCCATAATATAATCCGTCTGTTTACACATTCCATTAAAGGAAAATTATTGTATCTATTGAAGTTGCCAATTTGACCAAAGTTCAAAAAGAAATGAATTACACCATCAAAAAAATAGTTTTTACCTGCGTTTGGAGGTGACAATATAAACATATAATTCTTTTTGGGTACAACTCTATCTAAAATATGATATAATGATATTAAAAATTCCTCAACTCTATCATAATCATTTTGAAATTGAAAATTTAACAAATCTATAGCTATTCTAACAGATTGGTCAGTGGTATAATAACAATCGTTAACATCCCTTACACCACAATTGAAATACATAGTTTCACTTACTTTGTACTTGTTAATGAAATCAACAATATTCATATCACAAAGTTGACGCTGAAATATACGTTGTACAGCTTTTATATATGTATGATTTTTAGGAAGATATTTCCATGAACTGTTGAACCATACACTAGTATTAAACACATTATTTATTGGCGCTGTTGGAAATTTCCAAAAGATTTCCAATAATTTATCTCCTTTGTTTCTTTTGTTACTCCTTTGATTTTTGTAACTTCCTTCAGTACTTGATTCTGCAACTTGTTCGATTGGATTTGTATCGGATCGACATTTGAGGTTGTCAGGAACAACATTTTCGTTTCCGCATGCTTCCACCAATTTTTCTTTTCCAAGTTCTGGATTTTTGCGAATGGATAAACTTCGAGTTTTACGACATTGAGACCACATTCTCCCGGCGATTTCAAAATGTATTGCTTTCCGTTCGCCTGTTTCGAAATAGATTGCGAAATTGAGCCAGTGTTCGCTGGTACATTCTGAAGACCGAAGAAGTCTACGATTAAGTCTGGGCTGTCCGCATTCTGCTCTAATTTCTTTGACTTGCTGACATCGACAGGTATTTCCGTTGTAGGCGCAATCGTGGATGACATGCAAGTGGTCTCCCCCGTGGTTTGATACCTAAAAGATGGTCCCTTTGAAGCTACGACCGGAACTTCCTCCTTGCTGACATATTCGTGAAACGTTGATATCGCTGTATCTGTCATTTTGAATTCCAAACACGTCGTGTATAATTCGGAATCGAAGAGGATGGTTCTGAATGCACTCCAAAATAAATCCTCGCACTCTTTCTCCCTCAGTTTGTGGACGATTAATTTCAATATTGTCTTCCACAACGATATCAAATTCGCGAATTCCCTCTTCAGTAATAAATTCTTTATGTCCATCGCCTTCTGTTCGCCATGCTTCAATTTCTTCATCACTACTTGATATGTATTGAGTCCGGCCATTTGCCCCCCCCACGTGAGCGACGACTGAAGGGAAGTGGGGAGCGACAGGTCGGGCAATCGATCGATCGCGCGAAGCGCATGATCATGATCATGATTATGCCCGACCTGTCGCTCCCCACTTCCCCTCAGTCGTCGCTCACGTGAATAAAAAAAGTGGCCGTACCTGCGGTCCTATGGAGGTTACATCGGTCGGCGGATCGAAATATTTTGTAATTTTCAAAGATGACTTTTCAAACTACAGATCGGTATATTTTGTCAAGAATAAGTTCGAGATAAAGAATTGTATCGAAGATTTTGTCAACAAAGCAGAAAATGTGACTGGAAATAAAATAAAGATGTTCAGATCTAAAAATGGTCTAGAGTTTATCAATAGGGAGGTTCAAGAAACATTTACTAAACACGGCATATTACATCAAACAAGTGTACCTTACACCCCAGAACAAAACGGAAAGGCTGAAAGGGAGAATAGGACTTTAGTTGAAGCCGCTCGCACAATGCTGCATGCATGGAAGGATTTGCCAAAATCATTGTGGGGTGAGGCTATAAATACTGACGCATTTGTTTTAAATAGAACTACCATCTATCGATCGATCTACTATAGAAGAAGTAAAGACGGTGAAAAATCGCCCTATAAGGTGTGGTTTAGAAACGATTTTGCTAACTCCATCATCGGATTTATAATGTAAATGCCCTTGAATCAAAATATTTCCGGGCCTCTTCGAACGTTTTAAAATGAAACGTTTACACTGTTGAAATGCCAGTTGCTCACAGGTTTAAAAACTTCCTGTGAAGCTGTTTTCCAGTCAAGGATTTCGCAATCAGTCGCTCCCAAGGTAGTGACAGTACTAAAGTTTGAAATAATGTCCAAGTATTTTTGGGGGCTACTGGAAACACTAGTTCAATTTGTTTAACATTTTGAGGAGCTTCTGTCATCCATTTAGCTAACATCGCCAGCATAATAGTGTTTTTGTTCTGGGCTGCACAGCCATCAGCGACAAGTCGAACTATTTGACAAGAAGAGAAGTCTGTGTTTTTCAGTCGGTGATACAAGGCTGACGCAATTTCGTTAGCAGCTTTGGGAAAAACATTTTCCGTCCAACAGTAGCGTTTGTAGGAATTAACTTGCTTTTTGATGAGCTCTCCACTATTGTGAAGTTAAACAAATAAATATTTCTCAGGTAGTATGCGACTTGATCAGGAAGTTTAAGCAAAGGACCATGGGCACTTTTGTATGAACACTGGGCCCACTTTTCAAAGTTGTGCAACAGTGATGAAACCTATGTCATAAGAAATCTCTTAGTGTGTACTTTATTTCATTCTATGGTAGCTAAGTTCAAATCCAGCGCGAAATTGGCGTTTTAGTGCGTTCAAAAACAATATTGTAAATGAAAAATGCGCATGACCTATTACTTATTGCTCCTTTTTTATTCATTTTTTTTTTATTTATGCATAACGGAAAAGCTCTCGGCCTCCATCTTACCTGGTAGCAAGGGTGATCGGCCGTAGGTGGAAACGAGCTTCACCCGGAATCATCAACCACAGAGGAACTGGCTATCTTACCTCTTACTGCCGAAACACAACAATGCTTAACATTGTTACTATGGCGACAGACTTAGATAAGATGGCGTTAGCTAGCCAGGCGGTCTTAGAACAAGCCCTACCACCAACTAAACCTAAAAAACTGGAAATCGAACCAGGGACCTCTGGGTCTGAAGTTAAGTGGTCTCACTAGACCACAGAGGCGGTTAAAATTAAAGAATGATAAATATCGACTTGGTCTTGTACAATATTTTTTAGGTGTGATTGTGATGTGAGTGTTCTTTACAAATAAAAAACGACTTATTTTGTACGAGTTTATTTATTTATTAAATGTTTTATACACACAAGTGTACAGAGGCGGACTATTTCAACATTAACAGCTACTATGTGATGCCTCTCGGCGCGTCTTAGAACGTATTAGTTATAATAATTATAATAAATAATAGTCCTTCTGGCCGAATTTCGACCACGGCGGCCAGTCTCAGCGGAGACAAGCCATCTGCGCGGGACATATTAAAGTGCACAAGTGTGTGCGCAAACACATAACAGCCATAAAAGGCAGTTTTTAAAAGGCATCTATAATAATTTCATCTAAATGTATTGCTGGTCGATGGAAACCATCCCCATGTCTACCTAGTCCCAAGTACCATATTATGGATATGACATGGGCACAACTTCCGATAGTGCGTCTGCCCGTGAGACATGTACAGTAGTATTGTATAATGGCGTCCTTGCCTACTTGGTCACGGTCAATTAAGACGTAGGTATAATACATCCTCGATCTAACGTGTCGTGACTGTACACGTCCCCTAAGCAACCATACATTATTTTGCTGAATATTGCATTGCTCTAAGTCATTTAAATTGTTTTCACGATATATTTCTATTGTGTATACACCACCATCCCGTAAGTTTTCACTAACGTATGACCTGGCAAGTTTAATTTGGTAAGAGCCCAAGGAAATCATTAATATATCATCTTCAGTTAGCTGGGGAAAATCTTCTAAATGAGGCAGATTAGCTTCCATTCTTATGAATGCTACCCTTTGCCTGTTTAGGTTTTTCAGTGTAACATAATTAAATAAAAGATTCGGAGAGTTGATTTTCTCATTTATAATATTCCAAATGTTATGACTAAGCCGGTGGTCTATGGCTACTTTATAAAAAGCATTTATAAGAGAAGCCGCAATTTTAAAATCAATGAACATATTTATTTATTTATTTATTTATTTAGGTCAGCCAACAATTGTTTACACGAAACATTTAACATTAAAGTTTCTTAATAGTACATTTATAAGTGCAACAATTACTTACAGGCTAACACAACTTGCACCAATTTTGGTTATTTAGAAGTGCAATATTACAAAGCTAAAAAGATACATACAAATTAAAGCTTTTCAAATTTTTGTTGTGATTATTTGCAATAATCACAACAAAAAAATTAAGAAAATTACAATAAATTGATAAACAGATCTACAATATTAACAAATTAAAAAATAAAATCAAAATTAAAAATTAAATTAAATATTTAAAAAAGAAAAAAAAAAAAAAAAAACTTTAGAAATTAAAATTAAAATTTTAAATAAAAAACAAAATTAAAACATTACAATTAAAAGTTATAATGATAATAACAAAAATCTCTATCAATGATTTCAAATAAGTACATATTCATCAACCGTCACAAAATCAAAATCAACATTGTTAGTTAAAATAGTTGTGAGAACAGTGCTCGGTAATTACTTTGTAAAATTGTCCTATGCTGTCATGGTGTATATCGGTAAGATCACTGCAACTGTTTAGGTTCTTACACATGCGTGAAATCGGCGAGTTGGCACCCAGAACTGTTCTACGCAAGGGGGGGTACAATGATGTGATAGGATTACGCGGATATCGGGCTGGGGCACGGAATTTAAGGAGACTCAGTATGTTTGGGCAGTCAATTTTGTTTCTAAGCAACTTATAGAGAAACAAGGCATCAATAATTTCTCTCCGAGTTGACAAAGAGGGCATTTTAAAGTATTTAAGACGCGTATTATATGAGAGCAGCTGTTTATTTTTTCCTATAGAAAATGCAAGGTGCCACAAAAACCGTTTCTGAACTCTTTCCAAAAGCAACTTATGTGTGGCGTAATGTGGTCTCCATACAACACTGCAGTACTCTAGGACGCTTCGTACAAGGCTATAATACAGCATCTTTTTGGTACCAACCTGTTTGAAGCCCCTGGTGTTTCTTATCACAAACCCTAACATTCTCGACGCTTTCTTAACAATGTTCTCGATGTGGGGGACAAAAGTTAGTTTTTTATCAAACAGTACTCCCAGATCCCTAATTTCATCCACTTCTTGTATTTTTTTATTATTTATGAAGTAATCCGAGTGTATGGGATGAGACTTTCTTGAGAATGACAAATGATAACATTTTTTTAAGTTAAGTTCCATTTTGTTAGTCTCACACCATTTAACAACTCTGTTCAGATCTTCTTGTAGAAGCTGGATATCACTCGGTGATTCGATTATTCGAGCAAAATTTAAGTCATCAGCATAGAGAAAACAATCGGAAAAGCAAAAGCAGTGGGGAAGGTCGTTAATATATATGATAAATAATATAGGAGCAAGGTGTGACCCCTGTGGGGCACCGGAAGTCATGCAATAATTGCTGGCAGATCGAAAACCGTTAACAACAACATAAAATTCACGCTTTGACAGATAAGATTGTAGCCATTTCAGCAAGGGACCAGTGATGCCGTACGTTGCTAGTTTATGAATCAGTATGGAATGAGGAATTTTATCGAAGGCCTTGCTGAAATCGGTGTACAATACATCAAATTGCTTGTTTGAGTCGATAGATTCAATTAGGGACTCCGAGAAAGCCAGTAAGTTTGTGGCAGTAGACCTTGAGGCAACAAAGCCGTGTTGGTGATCGCTGAGATAAAGTCTGAAATGGCGTTGGATATAAGGGCAGATCATCGACTCAAAAATCTTGGCAAACGTGGAGAGAATCGCGATAGGACGATAGTTAGAAATTGTATCTATTTTGTCCGACTTGTATACTGGGACGACTTTGGCTTTTTTCCACTCAGATGGGAAGGTGCCAGTGGCTAGCGATACCTTGTATATTTTTAATAACGGGGTAACCAGGGCTGATGCACAGGCAGAAATAAATAATGGTGGGATTCCGTCAGGACCTGCTCCTTTCCTGATGTTAACACATTGCAATTTTTTGAGTAGAGTATCACTATCAAGTTCTGGAATTGTCAGGCACTGGCTATTAGTTTCTAATGCGTCAAGAAAATTTGAATCATTCTTAAATTCCGCGCCATGCTCAGGGGTGTATACAGATGCGAAATAATTACCAAAGAGATCACAAATATCCGAACCATTTGATGATATAGTTTGACCGTCCGTCATTGTTAGTGGATAGACACTAGACCCACCGCGCTTAGCCTTAACATGAGTCCAGAATAGTTTAGGATTATCTTTAATTTCTGACTCTAAGTTTTCCATATATGTACTGTACAAAGTTTTGGCCAGGTTTTGACAACGTTTTGAGACTAATTTTAGCTCCAATCCATCCAACGGGTTCTTATATTTCCTAAAGCGTAATCTTAACTTATTTTTCTCTTTGAGTGTCCTTATAATTGCTTTATTAAACCATGGAGGGTAACGGCAAGCCAATGACTTACAGTTTGGGACAAATGTATTTATTGCACTATTTAAAACTTCATAGAATACTTTTAACATACTATCTGCATCATTACTATTAGCAAATTGTTGATTCCAGTCATGTTCGCTAATGTATGTTTTAATATGTTCATAATTCGCCTTATAAAAGTTCTTTCTATTGTTGAGACTATTGTATGGGAGTTTGGATTCTTTTAACAATGACACAATAAGCTCAAGCGGAGGATGTAGTTTATCAACAGGAATTAAAGAGCAACTGCTTTCGTTCACACTGCACGTGGATATGGTTGACAAAACAAGATCTAAAGTCCGCGCAGAACAGTTCTTTACGAGATTGTACTGAGAAAGTCTACTAACGTTCATAAATTCTAATAATCTCAGACACGTGTTAGGTAGTGAACTGTTAACGGCACCCGGAGCCCAATCTATTTTGCCTAAGTTAAAATCCCCTATTATACAAACTGGAACATTTACTGTCTCAAACACGTTATTACAGTGTTCTATAAAGTGGTCAATGGTTGGAAGACATACAGGTGGAGGTAGGTAGACTGCACAAAGAGCTAACTGTCGTGATTTATGTGCAGTCGGAATATCGATGGTAACCCAAAGATCTTCACATTTACTGTGCCATTTATCAATGCGCTTTGAACTTATTTTGGTTGAGACAGCAATCAGAACTCCGCCACCATCCTTATTAGGATGAAAGCCTGTTGTCTCCCTATCTCTTCTGTAAACAACATATCTATCATCAAATAGTTCACTACTGAGTACAGTACTATTTAGCCAAGTTTCGGTTAAAATTAATACATCATAATTCATACAACAAAGGTTAACATAAAATGTGTTAGTTTTAGTTCGCAGACCTCTACAATTTTGGTAGTAGATTGTTAAGTAGTTGAATTTTAAAGGACAGATAGGTACTACGACATGACATTAAAATAAGACGAATTACTTGATTTTACTTAGACTATCAGCGTTTTTGATAAGTATGTATTCTGCTCCGTCTAGTTTTCTTACAAATATTTTGCCGTTTCTGACCCAAACGTATTTGTAACTCATTTCCTTAGCCTTGATCCTAGTCGCTGCATGCAAAGCTTTGTTGATGGGGGAAAGATGTTCAACAACATACACGGGAGATTTCTGACCGGCAATTCCAAAATGGCCACAATGAAGTTTATTATCTCGGTTTTTTTTGGTTGTATTTAATAACCGACGCTAGGAGTTGATCGCGCAGCCTAGGTGATGCCATCTGAACGACAATCGATTTAGGACGGGAGCTAGAAGAATTGGTTTTGGCAGTTCGCGTACAATTCAATATGTCTTTTTCTTGAACATCACAATCGACCACTTTCCCGAGTTGCTTGATGATAGTGTACACATTTTCGTTTTTTGTTTCAGGCAAACATTGCACCTCAAGGTTATTCGAACGGGATTGCTGCTCTAAGTTGTTGATTCGCACACTAAGATTTGCCATAGATGTCTTCAGTTCCGTATTTTCTAGTTCTAGTCTGTGTATGGTTTCATTAGACGTTTTCTGATTTCTCTC
The DNA here is from genome assembly GCA_950022335.1 of Eurois occulta. Classification (NCBI taxonomy): domain Eukaryota; kingdom Metazoa; phylum Arthropoda; class Insecta; order Lepidoptera; family Noctuidae; genus Eurois; species Eurois occulta. The sequence continues at coordinate 14,555,883 of OX465500.1, read as the reverse complement.
AAAATCTTCAAATTGCTTGTTGATGAATTGCATTGATATTACCATTTCTTTTATTTCTGCGTTAACAGTTTCCAATTTATTGTTCATGGTGTTGTTCAAATTCTTATTAAATTCCGCTAACATATCACTGAACTCGGCCTTAATTATCTCTTGGATAATTAATCGAATATCCTCTTTATTACATAAGGGTGAAGGCGGTGATGGAGATCCAGTAGCGTGTCTTTTATTTCCTCTATTTTTAGACACATTACGAGTTGGTGTTGAGTCATCTTTACTAGCCATAGTTAATTAAAAAGATCCGTAAAGAAAACGAAGAGAAAAAGAAAAAGAAACGAACCAATCGTCCTCTCAGAGGCAGTGTGTATTAGGTAGGAACGCTTGCGACGTCTTCGTTACTTAATCTTTGGTGTGAGCGCTCGCATACGTCACTGACCGTGGGCGCACGCCAGTATGTACCTTATGGGCGCTGCGTAACCGTGAGAGTAGCATGGACTGTGCGTAAAATGTCTTGTCACGTACTCACCGAATGACCCGTCGAGATTTAAAAATTTTAACAGTTCACACCAAAAATCGTATCAATAACACACTTTATTATACATTTTATCATTGGTTACACTTATGAGATGAATGTTAAGTCACTTGGGGCACTTGTATTTAAAAATAAGTCCAGAATTTGATTAATTTTTACAATTAAGCAAAGAGCAAAATTATACGTAATGTTAACCGTTTGACCGCTAGGGCAAAGATGTATATGTGGCAATGCTCTATTAAAATAATCTTGGCGTAATAATTTAAACCTATTTTTAAACTTGCCGTTCACCGCTTCCACCACCCAACGACATATTGTTACTAATCTTGCTTTATTAGCTTGTTCGGTCGTCAATTGACTTTCATTTCTATCCTTTGTTGGAGGAATATGTGGTTCATATCCTAATGACTGAAGATCTACTACACTATCTCTGAAACCCCTATCTAAAATGAATACATCGTTTTGATGAAACATCCAATGAAAAGTATTATCTTCATTAGCACATAAGCTAGTCATAATCGACGCATCACTTGTTGTTGCAGCGTATGGACCAAGAACGTCTATTATATAACCGTCACTGCATACCATTAAAAAAGGTTTCAATAGATTTTGAAACTTATGATGGCTATAGGTCAAACGCTGAAAGAGAAAGTTACTACTTTTCTCTATATAAACATATGTTCCATCACATATTATTATAGCTTTTGTATTTTCTTCATTACCATATATCATTTTTGGTAAAAACAAGTTCCTTTGAAGCATGTTTTGCCTGGAAATATTATCCATACCTAAATGAATGTTTACAAAATCGCTCACTAAATGTTGTCTAGCTAATGTTAATTTTCTTTCCAAAGACCTGCGTGACATATTAAACAGAGTAGCTAATCTTTCGTTAGACTCTCCGGTTCTAAGTTTAGCTAAGTAAACCCCGATCACGGTGCGCGAACGATTAACCGTTTGTGTCAGCGAAGTTCTTGGTCATTAATGGCATCATCTTGGACGTTTTCCGCAGGTCCTTGTTCATTAATGGCATCATCTTGGACGTTTTCCGCAGGTCCTTCTTCATTAATGGCATCATCTTGGACGTTTTCCGCAGGTCCTTGTTCATTAATGGCATCATCTTGGACGTTTTCCGCAGGTCCTTGTTCATTAATGGCATCATCTTGGACGTTTTCCGCAGGTCCTTCTTCATTAATGGCATCATCTTGGACGTTTTCCGCAGGTCCTTCTTCATTAATGGCATCATCTTGGACGTTTTCCGCAGGTCCTTCTTCATTAATGGCATCATCTTGGACGTTTTCCGCAGGTCCTTCTTCATTAATGGCATCATCTTGGACGTTTTCCGCAGGTCCTTCTTCATTAATGGCATCATCTTGGACGTTTTCCGCAGGTCCTTGTTCATTAATGCCATCATTATCGGTGTTCTCTGTAGGTCGTTGTATAACAACAGCATTGGTTCTTTGCCAGCAACGGTGACAAACTTGTTGTGTATTATTAAATACTACCTGCAAAGATTATATTTTATGAACACATAAATCGTTAAAGATATTCCTAATTATTCTTTAGATTACTGTCTTGCAGAACTCTTGTCAAAAAGATTTTTTTTAAGTTAGCTATTATTTTTTCTATATATTGTTATCTTTACAACCCGGTCAAAATATCTGTGCACCTGGCATCGATGACGTCATATTAGCACTCTAATACAGTATGTGTGACGACATGGCGAGCGCGGTGTGGCTAAAGGGAATTTGCGAGAGGCATTGCATTCCAGCAAGGTGCACAGATATTTTGATAGTGTTATATGTATATAATCGGTGCACTTCTAACTTGGACGATTGATATCATATTCACAAAATATTATTTTGTTTAGACGATGGTTCAAATCTGATAGGTTATGATGTACTTAAAGCTCAAACTCAAAACGTTTGTTTCAATTGAACCGTTTACAGGCACTTGAATTGTCAAGGTAGAAAATGTGTAGCAGAACGTCCACCAGGACGGTTATTATTACTATGTCTATTGATAATAAAATTCTTGTATTATTCTTCTTTTACAAACCAATAATCCAAAGTAGGTTATAGGTTTGAACATTAAACGATTATAAATACAAAAACTTTTTATTTAGTAACATAATTAAGTCGATATTGGGTCGGAGATATTGAAATGTTAAAATATGATACAGTAATAGGTAGGTACATACCTGGATCAAAGCATTCTGCTGAACATATTCAGCAAACTGTGGACGAATCGCAGGTAGATCATCTCTTAAAACATGGCGTCTTGTCCGCAAAACACGTGAACGCAAACACATAACACAGCAATTTTCTGCCATTGCAAACAGTCACAAACCAATTAAATCAATGTCCATATGCTAGCCAGGGTAATGATAGATAAAACTAAACAACAATATCCTTTACACAAAGTGATATCAGAGTCCATTAACAAGCCGGGATCAGTAAGTCGTAATACAAGCCGAGATTAACACAAATAAGCACTTACACCGAGCGTAAATAACGTACGAGCAACGACTGAACAGACATGATCATCCCCCGTTTGTGTAAGGGTGTAAGAATGCGGGGGAAGGGAGGGTTGTGTCCTGCGTGCACGCAGGTACAAAACAGGAGCCATACCATGACGTGTCAGGCTCCGGTGCAAGAGAGAGACGGAGTTATACACGACTCATAGCGTTGTCCCTTTTCCGTGACGGAGTTTGGAGACAGGTTTTTTTACAGCAGGTAAAAAACCCCGTCCGCTAAGTAGCATAGTTAGTTGGCTATTATGATCGTACAAACAAAACTAACTAATCATTCAAAACCAAAATAACATGTTCCAGGGCAATACACGGCCTATGTGTTGATCTATTTTAGTGTATTTTTAGTCAAATAAGAGTTATTTATAATCCTAGCTACTGACAAACAGCTAATCATAATATAAAATAAAAACAAAACAAATATCAAAAAACGCATTTTTGATATTTTCACGCCCGATTTCGACTTAGCTGCCATAAAATGAAATAAAGTACACTTCAAGAGCTTTCGTATGACATATAATTCATCACTGTTGGACAAGGTTGAAAAGTGGGCCCAAAATGACGCATGGTCCTTTAATTTTTTTTCACAATCAAATGAAAACGTCTTTAGGTTAGGGTTTTCTTATAGCTGCCTTTTCCAAAAAATGCTTTAGCTCTCAATTTGTGTAATCTTTGAGAGATCATTAGATCGTTTCGTGCTTGAGAATCATTTTGGCGACCGATTTCTGATGAAAATCTCAAACAAGTGGCACAAACGTCTGTTCTTGGAGTACCGAAGGCGAGATTGTAGTTACTATTGAATATGTGTCGAAAGTAGGATTTTTTTACTTTTAAGTCATGACTAGCTTCTATACAGCAATATTTTTTTAGCAATGCGGAAAAAAATTTTGGTGGTTCAGTATCAGTGATAGAACACATTTCCATTATTTGTTCAACTTTTTTTTATCTGTCTTTAAATCAGCAAAATATGGACACTATCTATTCGTAATAATATCAAAGGCGGCGCGCGCGCGGCCGCGCAGAAGGCGGTATAACAGCGGGGGTGAAACCGGGGTCCCGGGCGGCAGAGTTTGTTGCCAGGCGCAGGTCCGACCGCGACCAGTCTGCTAAACGCATGCGCGCCGTGACGTCGCGTCTAATCGCTTTCCCGCGCAACCGCTGCGCCTCACGTGTGTCTTTTCTGGCTTTAGTAACCGCGAGTTTTATGTGATGGTGCTTGTGTTTGTGTATGTATCAAGTGATGAAAGTTTACGAGGAGTTCGCAGAATGTATGCAACGGAGAGCATACGTCGAATGCCCATGCCCATGATCGACCCTTGACCCCGCGGTCCCTAATGAAAGGACCATCTTAGCAGCCACTCAAAGACTGCTTGATCACGGTCAGTTCAGGACCACAAATCACGCACTAGAGTCTGGCAGACCTCGACTGGCGGTTAGTGAATAGGTTATTTTTGATTGAACATTATTGTAAATACGTAGTTGATTCCAAATTTTTAAATACAGTAATGTCAATAATTTTAATTTTATTATGTTTTTAAAAGTGCCATAATTTAATTGATTATAATGCTTTATTTTCTGCATATTGATGGTCCTAAGCCCATGAAAGTATGAAGGAAAAATTGGAATTACTCTTCAAATAACTTCAGATCACGGCCTAATCTTAAAAAAGTCTAGTTCGAACCTGATAAAATCATTGTAACCCACGTAAATACCTACCTACACTTATCGCCTGTGCACGAAAAACGAACGAGCGCTTCGCCACGCGCCGGCGCCGCCCGGCTGAGAGTGGCCATAAAATCAATTTCAAAGTAAACATCTTCCGTTAACGATAACTTTATTTTTTTGTACTAAGACATCAAAATAAAAAATAGGTGTTTAATGAAACTCATTTAAGTTTAATTTGTCAAAGTTTCCGCACTGCATAAAAATTATTCCTGTATTATATTGCTTCCATAATTTATTAATGGACAATTCCGATGATAAATAATACCTCTTTGGTATTCCCTCTACAGTAATGAGGTTCTTGGCATGGAATTTTATTGATAAATCTTTTAATAGCTTCGCGTTTTTGCAGATATTTATTAGAAATACGGTCACCTCCTCTTTTTTCTGTTAAAAGTTGTCCGGTCTCAAAGTATGTCTTCATAATACTTTGCACTCTATATTTTGTGATTTGTAAAACTGTTAAAAAGGATATTTGGCATACTTGTACTTTCTTCTTTGCACATTTACAGTAAATGTAATATTTGGTTTGAAATTTTTGCATCGAATATTTTGAATTAGCAGAACGGCGATGACGCATTACTTTTTTTGGTTGGCAATGCTTTAATATAAAAGCATCCTGCTTAAATTTATTGGGTTCTGCATAAAAATTGTTAAAAATGCTTAACGTCGGTCATTGCTATAGACATGCAATTAAAAGTCTTTTTGTGACGACACAGCAATCTCTTTGTGAGAGTTACAGCAGAATACCTAAAACAAACATAAACGTAAGTAACTGCCTAAATATCACAAAAAGCATACCTATAAACTTGTCTATGGTGTGGTGTGGTGGCAACGAAAACACGATAGTGAACACGACCATGACCGAATTTATAAAAAACCTAAATGATCAAAATTGTCTGAACGTATTGAAACTCCAACCATCGGTTTAGTAAATTAACAGTATTATTTAGATAAAATTAATAAAACGAAATTATTTAGCTAGAAAAAATAATTGAAATGATCAAGATTGTCTAACTGTACTACAACTTACTGCTTTAGCTTCGCCTGGTTCCTCTTCCATTTTTCGGGCTTTCGACTGTTTTTATTATCACAGGGACTAGGAAAACATTCCATTTTCAAGTTTTATAACGTTTTAATAACACTATTTACGCTTTAATTTCACTGATTTACGAGAGCAAAATACACCGAACCACCGTTTTACCGTTGGTTCGAATAGTGACACCTGATTCGTCAAAGAAGGATGTTGCTGTCTATGCCGCAACTACGTGGCTGTGTTGCTGGTTTTGCTACCAATCTCAATTTAGAACCTCTATTTTGTATAGGATGATGATGGTTTTGAAACGATTTTAATATTCGGTCCAATAAAGTTGATGGAATACTACCATACTGCATTAAAAGTTGCCAAAATGAAAAAATGGGATGTTGCTGTCTTTGCTTTTATAAATGACTTTGGTATACATTAGACATCCTATCATTTGCCTACATAATTTTTCAGTGTTTTTATCTACTGTACTATCATTTTGAAAAAGTTTTAAGTTAATATTCTGATCTATTGGTGTAGACATAGGCAAGCAATAAATAATTTTATTATTTCTTTATGACTTATGTTTTACTGTGTCGTTATTAAGTAGATATCAAAAATGTGCAAACGATATGTTGTTAAGTACTCTGAAAAGATTATTGCGTTATATCAAACATACTCTAGATTATAAGTTAGTTTATAAATGTACTGATAATGTTTTGGAGGGGTATTGTGATGCAAGACTGATGACCTTGATGATAGAAAATCTACTACAGGCTATTTGTGTAAATTTTCTGATTGTTTAATTTCCTGGAGTTCAAAGAAACAGGTGTCTGTAAGTTTATCGTTTACAGAGTCAGAATATGTTGCTATTAGCATGGCTGCTAGTGAAGCCTGCTGGCTTGTTAACCTGCTAAATGATTTTAAGATTGTTAATGTAGCGTAGCGACGCGTGCGCACAATATTCTGTGACACCTCATAAACGCATTGTTCTGTGTTTTCTGCTGTTTCTCTGTACTGTGTTACGTGACTCTTGTGTTTGTTCCCTATTGACTGTTCTCCTTCTTTCTGATTTGTGTTGTGTGTGTGTGGATAATAGAACTGTGAGTATCGAGTTGCGAGTTTTACTTTCACTCCTGCATACCCTACTCACCCGACACATACAACTATAAATTAAAAATAATTATTTTAAGCACAACTTTTTATTTTTAATTCGTCCACTTACGACGACAGTGTAACATCTCGAAAACCGTAATTTTACAGAAAACGACTTTTAAACTTCAAAATGAGCATAACTCTTAAATTGTTGTCAAGATAGCTTTATAAATTCAAAATTTAACGTGTGGTATTTAGATGATGGAACTCTAGGAGGTGATGTTGACACCGTTTTGGATGACCTACAACTCCTCAAACATCAATTTAAATCTATTGGCCTAGACCTTAACCCATCAAAGTGCGAAATTTTCCTCACTGACATTACCGACAGACAATCGACTATAGATAAATTTAATGCCATAGCCCCTCAAATCAAAATTCTAGAAAAAAGTTCCCTGCACCTCCTAGGTTCCCCTATTTTAGAAGAAAGTTTTTCATCTTTCATCGATGACAAAATCAATCATTTTAATGATATTTCGGATAGACTCTCCAAAATTAATTTACATTCGGCATTCACCCTGATCAGATATTGCTGTTTTGGTCCAAATTTTATGTATTTTCTCCGTTGTTCTCCTCTTTGGAAGAAACCACAACTTTTGGACAAAATTGACCAAATTATTCGCAACACATTAACATCCATTCTTAATGTGGCCCTGGACGACCGAGCGTGGCTGCAAGCCACCCTACCAATTCGTTTTGGTGGCCTCGGCGTCCGCAAAATTTCTAGTATTAGCTTACCGGCGTTCCTGTCCTCTGTCCACAGCACTGAAAAGCTAACCAGGAAAATTTTAGCTCTCTCCCTGGTTGACTCGGAAGTGCCGTGCTTGACCGACGCAGAGGTCGCCTGGAAAGTGACTTGCCCGGATACGGATCGGCCCGAGAACCCGTTTTCCCAGAGACAGTGGGATGAGCCGCTCTGCAGGTTGGTACGGAATAAACTTATTAATACGTCCACCAATACTGCTGAGCGTGCCCGCCTACTGGCTGTGGGTGAGTGGGAGTCGGGCCTCTGGCTTCAGGCACTACCGTCACCTAATATAGGCACTATGTTAGGTGACACAACATTCCGGCTCGCTACGTGTTTGCGATTGGGCGCTCCTTGTGGGGCTCCACATCGCTGTCAATGTGGTGAAGCAGTCGACTGCCTCGGACACCATGGCCTTTCATGCAGTAAGAGTGCAGGTCGGATTGCGCGGCACGCTAGCATTAATGATCTCATCCGTCGTGCTCTTGCCACCGCCGGGGTGCCAGCTGTCTTAGAACCCAATGGCTTGGCACGCGTCGATGGGAAGAGACCAGATGGTATGACCATAATGCCATGGAAGTTGGGTAGGCCTTTGGTGTGGGACGCAACTTGCGTCGACACCCTTGCGCCATCCCATCTTCCTAGCACAGTGGGCTGCGCTGGGGCGGCTGCTGCAGGTGCTGAAAACCTCAAACGGCGCAAATACAATAATTTAATTGGTAGTTATGTGTTTGAGCCGTTTGGGGTTGAAACACTAGGGCCATGGGGTCCGAGTGCCCACCTAGTTTTTCGGGAAATCGCCAAGCGGTTGGTCGACTCTTCACGTGACCAGAGGGCGGGCCTATTTTTGGCCAAAGAATCAGCATTGTCATCCAACGTGGTAATGCTGCCAGCCTTCTGGGCACTTTTCCTGTTGACAGCGATGCGAACGAATTTTTGGATGCCCTGTAACCCTTTTATACTTGTACATATTTATTTCTATTATAGTTTTGTAGTTTGTAAATAATTAATATTTTGATTAAAGAATAAAAATTATAAAAAAAAAAAGATAGCTTTATTATGTATGAGGTTAATAGAGTATAACTAATACTGAAATGAAATATAAAAAAAAACACATTTGGAACCAAATTAACTTCATTTATAGAGTTTGAAAAAAAAAAAGAAAACTTATCACGTTGTTCCAGAAAAAAAGGAAGTTTACAAGGTGGTAAGTTTAGTTGTCACGTTGAAGATGACGTATAAATTAACATTTAACTAAGTTATATAAAAATAAACATTATTCTTGAAAAATAGTTCTTTATTGTAGGAATAATAGAATCATTCAACATAGTGGTAACTATTTTAATCATACCATTTTGTTACGTTAACTTACACTTTGACTTATTAAAAAAGTTATAATTATTAAGACACTACTGTATTTTTTCACCTGTAAGTAAAGGCATTATTAGCTATTTAATTAGGCACTTATGTAAACTATTAGGTATGATTGACTAGTATTGTCTTAGTTCTGTCCACTTGGCTGTCGAGTGGGTAGAAGATTTTGTACTATACTCACATTTCTTTTACATATTCTAAAAAATAATTCGTATCAAAGCGCACGTGAAAATGTAACATACTAGACTATAAAAAAACAATTTCGTAAACTATTACAAAAACAAAATAGAACGTAAGACCTATCTAAGTAGAGACTTAGGAACTAGCGACTTTATAGATAATAACTAAATAACAGTTTGGTACTCATAGGAACATTATCAATACACAATAACAAAAACATAGGAACATTAGTGAGATTAATCAGTCATATAAAATCAGTCTTATAAGTAATTAAAGTAAGTATATTTTAAACAATGTATCAAATTCAAAAGAACTACAAACTTTCGAAAAATGCCCTGTAATAGCCAGGAATGTGGTTACCATTTAGCAGTGAAAGAAGATCCTGTTTTTTCTTTTCGGCCAATCCCGGTTTTCTATTGAAGGCGTTCTTTAGTTGAATTGCATTAACAGGCTTCTTTTTTATTACCACAGCTCTCTTCATTTCGACCGCGTAAGACGTACGATAGTAGATCGCATGGGGATCATCTTTTAGCACTCGAATCCCTTTTATTTCAGAAGTTTTTACGACGTTCTGATCTTCATCCTTGTGAATCGCAAAATTCATTTGATTGAGAACAGCCTTCCAATCATAAATGTCGCTGTAACATAATTCATTTACATGAATTGGCTCTGACTTTTTTTTCTTGCAGCTTTGATCGCCCCAATAAATCCTTCAGGTGTAAAAATAGGTCCACTTCTCAACTGCCTTTTTACCTGGCGTTCTATTTGGGAGTGGGCCGAGTCTCCCTCATTCTGTGTGTGTCCTTTGATGAGAAATTTGTGTGTAATGGACTTTATGTTTGGAAGGTTCTGAGCAGCATAGAGATACATAGCCATCATGAACTTATTCTTCTGCTGGCCAGCACAGTTGTCGGAGTAAAAAACAACGTCCATCGAATTTTGCCCTTCAGAAATCTTCTTTAAGTACTGGAAAACGCAGGTGGCAATCTCGTTCACACCCCTATGGGCCTGCGCTTCATCCCACACGTAACTTTCAACGGAGTTTGTTTTGAGATCATAAATTGTCAGGTTCAATACGTTCAGTTTTGATTTATAATAAGAAACGGATGTGTCTCCTTTCGGGCACTGAAACACAGCTTGAAGATCGAAAACGGCCACAAAAATGTCCTTGTCTTTTTTATCTTTCTCCTTCTCAATTCGCGACATCCGTTTTTCTTCTTGGTGAGATAGAAATTGCTCCTTTTTATTTTCCTTTTCTTCATCTGTACTTAGTTTATAAGCTTCGCAAAGTTCGCACGCATCTTTTTTGGGAATAAAAAAAGATATATTAAAATCCTGAGTAAAGATGCGGTAGAACATGATGTAATTTGCGTAGGGAATATTTTGGGTCTTGCAATTCTCAACGTAGTCTCGGTGTATATCGGAAATAGTTTTACTCCCATCAATGTAATGCCGCTTGGAATTTGCTCGGATGTAATGCGACTCTATTTTTGGTATGGCTTCGATAAAAGCTTTAACTCCAGTTTTAATTGTTTCGTCAACATGGGCATGATTTTTGTGACAGCCACGATTGTCTTTGATCAAAGAAATGTTTGTATTTTTATTCTTTTTTTTCTATAGGTCTATTGTTGATGTCTGTTCGCGCGCGAACGCATCGTGCCGCGGCGGGCGACCGCGGGGAGGGCGAGGCGCGCGGGGCGGCGACGCGGCGCGTGAGCGCCCCACCGGCGGCCTGCCGGCCGCACCGCGCCTCTCGCCAGTGACCATTCAATCACGCAAGCGAGCGGGCATCATTTTTCATTATTTTTATTGTCTGTGCTCCAACCAATGCAGAAACCAATATATCATTTTATACAGTCCACTAAGTTTTATTGAAGAGCCAACACACCACCTCAAACATTGGTCCTTCCACCGGTAAAGAAGAACTGAAGAATCGTACCGAGAAAAAACTTTACTGCAAAAGTTGGCGGCGCGGACTTTGACCCGAACCACGTGCGCCTATCTATTGTGACGTGGCTTCGCTGTCGAAGATTGAAGGGTCTCTGATCATCAGCATTCATCACTGCATTCCACGTGCGCCGATCTATTGCGCCGTGGCGTGGCAACGTTGTCTACGACGAGTGAAGATTGAAACCTGAGAAAACGAGTCGTCACTGGATTCCACGTGCGCCGATCTATTGTGTCGTGGCGTGGCAACGCTGTCTACGAGTGAAGATATCAGAAACCAAGTCACCAGTGGGTGACACGTGCGCCTCTATTGTGCCGCATCGCTGTTCGCAAGAAGATTCTAGAAAATTGGGAGTCTTCCAACGGAATATTTGGTTATGGACGCGGGCGTGTTGTGAGTTCGTTCCAATTTTTCCTTAATTCCACACTTCTGTGCGTATATTGCATTAGTCATTTTTGTATCCTATTCAATTTTCATTCCCTATTTGAGTTGGCACAAGCTAATCACTTCGTATGTACCTACCTACTACCTACATAATCTCACTTTGCTTTGGCGATAAAGTGGCGATCGCATTGACGCCATTTTGATGCTTTAATTTTTCCACGAAATAGTTACATTTCCGTGCTTTCTTTCTGGAATATCGCATGAGGGATTTACGCATGTAATTAGCTGTTACACCGAATTAGCTAAGTTCGTGTGCGTGTGCGCTTATATATTATCCACGTGCATTCTGTGCTTGAACTTTCATTGTTCGTCTTTCTCGATTGCAAGATGGCTGAAAAACTAATTAAAAAACGAAGTTCGATGAAAGCAAAACTTACATACTTTAGTAATTACCTCAGCAATTTAGAAAACAGCGATCGTTTGTCTGAGTTGCAAGTACTCGATCTGGAAAGTCGTTTCAGCAAGTTTGAACAATTATACGATGAATTTAATTTATTACAGACCGAGATTGAACTGTTATCGGACAATCCCGACGATGCCTACGCGGATCGCTTCAAGTTTGAAGAGAGTTACCACAACTTGGTTGCCACGGCGCGGAAAGCTATTTCTGCTGAGCAAGAACAGCGACAGCAGGACAAAACTTCTGCAGGTTCCGTCTCAGGCTCCGAGGTGACAGGTGGGACAAAGAACAATTTTATACGTTTGCCTAAAATTGATTTACCTCGTTTTGATGGCAGCTATCAGTGTTGGCTGGAATACAGGGACACCTTTTTATCCTTGATCCATAATAATAACAGCATTGATAATATAAATAAATTTCATTACCTACGTGCTTCCTTAAAGGGACAAGCCGCTGAAATTATCAAAAATATAGATTTTAGAAGCGACAATTATGGGTTAGCTTGGGACATGTTGTGCGAGCGGTATGATAATAGCCGCCTGTTAATAAACAATCATGTCAAGGCACTATTTAACGCAGAGCCAATGAATCCAGTGCATCTTTACGCCGCCTTGTTGATGTTACAAATAAAAACATACGAGCATTAACACTGTTGAAAGAGCCTACACGGGATACTCTCATTATATACTTAATGACATTAAAATTAGATAATACTACCAGTAGGGATTGGGAAGAGTACCGTAACACTTTAGGGAACTCACCAACATTGCTTCAGTTTTGTACATTTATGAACAACAAGGCCGATTTACTAGAGACATTAGAGGAACATAAAAAACTAGATAAAGTGCAACCAAATAGCAGTAATAAATCTAAAAGTTTTATTGTTACTTCACAAAAACAAGTAACAAACAATAACGAGAAAGACAACAGTAAAATTGTTTGTCCAATGTGTTCTCAAAATCATTATCTTTATTCTTGTGTAGCTTTTAAAAAATTAACAGTAGAAGAAAGGGTACAGAAAGCAAAAGAATTCAAAGTATGTATGAATTGTCTACGGGTTGGTCATACAGAACAGCGTTGTAGATTCACACGCTGTAAGTACTGTAAAAACCGTCATAATACCTTGTTACATTTGGATCAGCCAGAGACTCGAGCACTAAATGACCCTATGCCTAGTACATCCTCCAATAATGTGTCACTTTCAGCAGATATACAGCCTACTTCTCAGAGGTTAATTTTACTGTCCACAGCAGTGGTGAAGGTGGTTAGTGATAAAGGCGAAAGATACAACGCCAGAGTCCTACTAGACAGCGGTAGCACAGCCAACTTCATCACTGACAAGCTTTGCAGTGACCTGGGATTGTCTCGAGTTGGTACCACCTCCAGGGTAACAGGTATAAATAGTTTGACCAGTAACAGTACACATTCTTGCAACCTCACTATTGAGTCCACTTATGAACATTATTCTTTTGGTATTACTTGTCTCATTCTGCCTGATATTACTAGGAGATTACCAGCATCCTATATAAATATTGAAAACATACCCATTCCTTCAGGGTTGTCTTTAGCAGACCCATCTTTTAATATTCCGTCTGACATTGAGATTCTGTTAGGAGCAGAAATATTCTGGGAAGTTATTCAGGCCAATCACATCAATTTGGGAAAAAATCTACCTAAGTTGTGTGAAAGCAAATTAGGATGGTTAATCTCAGGTACTGTACCAGCTAGCTCGCATAAACAAACACATGTTTGTAATTTTTCTAAAACAATTACTTGTCCTGACTTAACTAAGTTTTGGGAACTTGATATAATATCACCTAAGCATTGCCTTTCTATAGAGGAACGCGCTTGTGAAGAAAGTTTTAAATTAAACACAGTACGTGGCTCAAACGGCCAGTTTGTTGTTACTATGCCACTTAAGGCGAATCCTAGCGTTCTTGGTGACTCATACGCTGCGGCCAGACGAAGATTCTTATCATTAGAAAAACGCTTTGAACGCGATCCAATTTATAAAAGCATGTATATCGATTTCATGAAAGAATATGAAACGTTAGGTCATATGACTGAGGACCGCGATTTATCGGTTAGTGATAAAAAACATGTTAGTTATTTCTTGCCACACCATGGGGTTTTGCGGGAATCCAGTAAAACAACGAAGTTGCGAACAGTCTTCGATGCATCAGCCAAATCTACCTCGGGATTATCACTTAATGACATCCAATATGTCGGTCCAACAGTACAGAATGATCTATTCTCAATCATACTGAGAGTTAGACAACATAAATATGTAATCTCAGGGGATATCGAAAAAATGTATCGAGCTGTCGAGTTAAATACCAGTCAACGATCGTTACAACGCATTATATTTAGGAAAGATCCGTCAGAGCCACTCAAAACTTACACATTAAATACAGTCACATATGGGACGGCGTCTGCGCCTTATCTAGCGACTAAGTGCCTAGTGAGCCTTGCAGAGGCCACAAACAATCAGCACGCGAAAAGTAACATCCAACGTGATTTTTACGTAGATGATTTATTAACTGGATCAGATACTATAAACGGAGCAATCGAACTCTGTCATAATATAAAAACAATATTAAGTTCAGCGAAATTCAATTTAAGAAAATGGCAGTCTAACAGTACTCAAATTCTAAAAGAGATAGTAGATGTAGAGAACAACTCTTGCCTAGATTTAGATTTGTCAAACAATAACACATCAAAGACATTGGGGCTATTATGGATTTGCAAATCAGATGTTTTATCATTTTCCATTAATATTGACACTCACGAAACAATAACAAAAAGACACATTTTATCTATAATAAGCCAAGTTTTTGACCCATTGGGGTTAATTGGTCCATGTGTTGTTGAAGCTAAAATTATAATGCAAAAATTGTGGGTCAATAAATGTGACTGGGATGACGAAGTTCCTCAGGACATAGCAGATCAGTGGTCGAAATTTGTAGATGCATTAAAACATTTAAATTCATTGAATATTCCCAGATGGGTCTTATGTGACAACTGTGTAATTAATGAAATACACATATTTACAGATAGCAGTGAAAAGGCATACGGTGCTTGTGTCTATATACGCAGCATTGATAGCAGTAATGCAGTCATGGTACGCTTATTAACCTCTAAAAATCGGATAGCCCCGATAAAACCAACAACGATGCCCAGGTTAGAGCTATGTGGGGCGCTGTTAGGTGCAAGATTGTGTACAAAGGTCAAAGAATCTCTGACAATACCAATTAGCCGATGCGTCTTTTGGTGTGATTCAACGATAGTGTTGAGCTGGTTATCCGCACCATCCACACAACTTAAGCCTTTCGTCAGGCATCGTGTTAATGAGATACAGGAAACCACCCTTGGATCCGTATGGAACTATGTGCCAACAAGAGACAATCCCGCGGATCTAGTTTCTCGAGGGGTGAAGGCTGATCATATCAGCGATTCTAGTTTGTGGTGGGCAGGCCCATCATTTTTGTTGCAGGATGAATGCCTGTGGCCGAAACCACCAAACGATGTTGCAAAACAAGACTTGCCTGAACTAACTTATTATGCAAATCAGTCCGACAATAGCCACATTCCAGTTAATCAAACATTAATACAACAATTAATTCATAAATATTCAGATTTCAACCGTTTGCAAAGAATTGTGGCTTACATTAAAAGGTACATTTACAATTTAAAAAATAAAAATAATAAGTTGGTAGATGGGCTGTCTAGTCAGGAAATTCAATCTTCATTAAAATGTATTTTGCTTAATGCACAAACTGAAACTTTTCCGGATGAATATTCTATTTTAAAATTAGGAAAATCCTTGCCTCATAAAAATCGGCTCTTATCTTTGTCTCCTTTTTTAGACGCTGACGGCATTATTCGTGTCGGAGGCAGATTAAATAATTCTCCTTACGACTATAACGTAAAACATCCCATACTCATGTGCAGTAAGCATCATTTAACTAAAATCATGTTTCAAAATGTTCACAGAAAACTGTTACATGCCGGACCTCAGTTGCTCTTGGCAAATATTCGGCAAAATTATTGGCCCTTGGGGGGCAGAAATTTATCTAGAGTCACTGTTCAAAAATGTGTAGTGTGCTTTAGGCATAAGGCTCAAAATGTACAACCAATAATGGGACAACTTCCAAAATCGAGAAGTAATCTAGAATTCCCATTCTTAAATTCAAGTGTTGACTATGCTGACCCAATACTGATCGCTGACCGGAAGGGAAGAGGCTGCAGGCTTATAAAGTCTTATATATGTATCTTTGTCTGCCTGGCTGTCAAGGCCGTTCACCTGGAGCTTGTCACGGATCTCACAAAAGAAGCATACATGGCTGCTTTAAACAGATTCATTGCGCGCCGTGGCAAGCCTCGTAGCATATTGTCCGATAACGGAACAAATTTTGTCGGTTCTTGTAATCAATTACGTCTTTTTTTGCAGACCTCAAACATTGCATATGATGTGGCTCAGGAAGGAATTAAATTCAACTTCGTGCCTGCCTACTCAACTGCCTCATTTCAATGGCGTTGCTGAGGCCGCTGTGCGCTCCATGAAACATCACTTAAAAAGACTGCTTAAACTAACGCACTTCACGTACGAAGAGATGGCTACGTGCCTGACTCAAATAGAGGCTGTTCTCAATTCCCGTCCTCTTACTCTTTGTTCTCCTGATCCACTTGATTTTTGTGCCCTAACCCCTTCTCACTTTTTAATTGGAAGATCACTCACGTCCGTTCCGTATCCACAGATGGCTGACAGCGGAAACATTAGTCGACTCGAGCGATTCCAAAGGGTGGAATACATTAAGCAGCATTTTTGGAGAAGATTTAATACCGAATACATCTCTCTGCTGCAGCAAAAAACCAAGTGGTCTACAACATCAGGCGACATCAAAGTGGGGAGCCTCGTCCTGGTTAAGGATAAGGCACTTCCACCTCTCTGCTGGCTGCTGGGTCGCGTCGTACAGGTGTACCCAGGCTCCGACGGCGTCGCGCGGGTCGCTGAGTTGAAGACAAAGAAGGGGACAATTCGGCGGGCCTTCAATAACATCTGCCCGCTACCACTCTCTTGAAGAATGCTTCAACCCGGGGAGCATGTTCGCGCGCGAACGCATCGTGCCGCGGCGGGCGACCGCGGGGAGGGCGAGGCGCGCGGGGCGGCGACGCGGCGCGTGAGCGCCCCACCGGCGGCCTGCCGGCCGCACCGCGCCTCTCGCCTCTGTAAAATAGTAAGCATTGTTGTTTTCTCGCTTTGGTGCTATTGTTCCGTCAGAATCAATTCTGACATATCGCTGGGCTGGTTTCACCTCTTCTAAAGACTGAATTATAAATGACCACTGTCTTTCAATTTCACCCAAATCCCAGTACTCTTTCAAAAGTTGTTGTCATTGAATTTCCGTTATATTTGCGTGACATTTAAATTTACAGGTTTCTTTACAGGGGGGTTTAGTTCTTCGTTCTGGAATATCTTTTTGAGTTTTTGCTGATTTATAAGGTTTCCCACTATTTCTCAATTTCTTTGCAATATTCTTCTTCCATTTTTTTTCTTGTCTTGGCCTTTTTTTCCCTTTTTTAGTAGGAGTTTCAACAGTAGTAGGAGGATTTTCAACTGGAGGCGATTGGTTTTCGGTACTTAAAGTATCAGGTGTATCGATTGGATTTTCATTAGAAGTGAAAATTACTGAGTCGATGACTGACCTTCCTTCTTGGTTTGTCGTTTGCTGACTAGACGCAGCTGTCGGAACATTATCTTGACTAGACGCAGCTGTCGGAACATTATCACTCACATCATTGAAGGAAAATGCAAATCGATGTTTTTCTTGAATCTCTTTATAGTCGGGGTCTTTTACCGAGTCATCGCTGTCCTCAGAGAAAGATGAAGAACTTGAAGAGCTGCTACTCGATTCACTCGAAGAAGATGAACTCATCGATACACTGCGATGGCGATGTGTTTGTGTCGTTTTTTGATCATCTACTATTTCATCGTCGTTAACAGTTTGTAAATCCGGGTTATTACGAGCAACTGAGGTACTTGAAGAAGATAAACTCGGTGATACACTGCGATGAAGATGAGTTTGAGTCGTTTGTTGGTCATCAACTGTTTCATCGTTGTAAACAGTTTTTGAACTCGGGTTGTTACGAGCCACTAGGTTGCTACTGGGCAAAGCCTCGTCCATTTCTTTTTGTGCTAATTGCAATATTCGTTTAGATCTTGTCCCCATCTGTAAAGATAACGGGAGTTTTATATTGCTGTTTAGTGTATACAACGTGACAAATGAACATACCATACAATTTTATCAATATGTACTCTGCAACAACAGAACATTAACAAATGACCCACAACATATTTCCAGTTTAAGAGAAACATGTATCATCTACAACGTTACAATTCAAAATGACGCGGTGATACTGTGAATTTCTTACAAGAAAAACGTGACATCCAAAACTTATCTCGTTCACTTCGCTCGATGTTTTACAAGAACACTGTGATAAGTATGACGTGCCACATTGTCGAATAAAAGAAAATTAATAAAAGAGACTCACCTTTATCACCTAAATCGTGGTAACCTCGTGATGTCACGTTTTTCACGAAAACGGAGAGCACTTCACACCGCGAAGCTCAAGTGACAACTGAACTGTCACTGTGACGTAGCCAACTAGATAAAAAAACGAGACAGCGCTACACTGTGATATTTTATCTCTTTCTCTCATTTACCTTGTTGTGTTTGCAGTAAAAAATATCCCGTTTTTGAAGATAATCGAACGCGAGATCGCGATTCAGAATATCACTAAAACAAAAAATCGTGTAATTCGAGATGTCGCACTGTCGTCGCAAGTGGACGATATATAAAAACGAGCGATCAACCTGCAGATATGCTAACAAAGTCATTAAATAAGGATTTGATAACTCGTTTCTTAGGAATATGTGGTGTAGGAAACATTGCACAGGTGTAATACTTGTATTATGTACTAGGTTACTTAAGTGTAATTACATTGAGTGGGGGTGTTGGAAATATACAATGTACCTAATTTCACCTACATTATTTTTAGTTGGCAACAAGCCTGTTACTTTTTTTTTATTCGAACTGTGTTCGCTTACTTATCTGGCATGGTGGTGTAAACAGTTGTACTTACTAGTGGTAAAATAAAACTACATTTCGCTACATAAAACTGCATTATATATTTTATCTCATCAAAATATGTATTATCAGTTTACCATTTACTATGCAAAAATCGATCAATATAACTTTTAATTATTTATTTAATCACAACGGTTGGTTACAAACCAATTGCAGTAACTAAAATTATAAAAATAAAAGAGACAATTATAACACAGCGTTTAAATTATTTGATAAAATCGTTTTGAATGCGCCTTCAAATGCCATTACAATGCAATGGATTGGTGAGTGGTGCAATGTTTCTTGCCCCCTAATTTCTAATACTTCCGAAGTTTTTTCAACCGGATCTTGATTGGTCGTCAACATTGAGTCAAAAGAATATTTTTGTGATAAAATTTTCCACAATTCTTGAATGCCTTCAATAGTTTTTATAAAATTTTACAGATGGAACAACAGTTTCAATTTTCGGATTTTATTCCCTACCTTTTTGCTTGATTGAAATTTTATACTTTTTTTGCTTTTAGCCACAACTGATGGTGAGGTGAATTCCTTCTTACAGGCCCTTTATAAATTTTGCCATTTGGAATTTCAAACGTATTACAATCAAGACTGTCAAATAAATTATCTACTAATAAAGTAAGAGGAATAAGAGATCGACAGTCTTCGGGTAACTTTCCTCTAGCCGTTAAATGGTCTGTTGTAACCGCCACACTATGGCTAAAAATCTGCGCTGCAGTCTTCACTCGCATTTTCTTAATTTAATCGGGAACGACGTGTTCTTCTGTCAACTTTTGGAGGCAGCTCAGTTCTCCACAAAATTTATCTGCAGCATATACTCGTAACTGCTGGAAATATTCCCATTTTATTGACTTAATTTTATTTCCATCTTCATAATCAATAGACGTCATTGTTTTATTGAGAAGATTGTTTCGCAAACCAACAAAAATAAAAACAACAAATGAGGAACATCGTATAAAGGAATAATTTTCTTTCCATTTATCCGAAACATATTAAGAGGCATTTCCTTCCCTTTTTTTCAAATATTTTACTTTTGTTTTATTTATCAAGCCTTCTATAGCGTTAACATTAACCGTACTTTGGTCGCACACTGTACATAGAATGATCAGACTAGTTTTTTGAACGTTGTTAATGTTGTAATATGATAAGAACTTTATGTCTATTGATCACTGGCAGGTTTTAAGTCTATGGGTTTTCTTGATGTTTAGCAGTTAGATTTGAAAGAAGAACATTGTTTTAAAAAGATGAAGTATCAGAGAAAAATTTAGTTGTCAGACTGGTTTGGTTTTTAGCAATGTGTTGAAAGGATAAACGGAATGGATTAGTTTTATAGAGTTGTATTGTAATGTGTTAATTTATTATTATAGTATGAGTTTTTGATAATGGTTTTATTGTGAGAAATAGGGGATCCCAGAATAAAGAAACTTTCCACCTTACAATGGTAAGAAGATTTTAGACAGAATCCAACAAGAGGTTATGGGCCCTCGCCACCGATGAAGATATGGTGTGAAGAGGTAAGGTGGACAAGAATAAAGAACCCTTAAAAAATGTCTGGAGAAAAAGTGTAAAATTTAATTAAAAAATATACAATAATTTTTGAACATGGCGGAAGAAATTACTATTTCAAAATTAAAAACAGAAGAAGAATATTTTATATGGAAACAAAAATTAATATTACTTTTGACTGCAAGAGAATTAGAACAAGTTTTGGAAAAAGATGCTGAAAAAACAGTTATGGACTTTAAAAAGAAAGACGCAAAAGCGAAATTATTAATTATATGTGCTATAAGCGACAAATACATGGTGTACGCAATAAATTGCGAAAAATCAAAGGACATTATAGATAAATTTGACCGATTATTTCTTGGACACAAAGACACACAAATTTCACAACAATTAGAAGAGTTTTACAAATATAAAATAATAAATAAGGATATAATGGCAGAAATAGCAGAGATAGAGAACAAGGCTACAAGAATTAGAGCATTAGGATACAAATTTGATGATGAACAGATAATGTCAAAAATACTATCAAATTTACCGAAGGACTTGATTCACTTTAGGACTGCATGGGAATCAACGTCAAAAGAAGACAAAAATTTAATAAATTTAATATCAAGAATCAATTTAGAACTAAAAATGAGGAAAGACAGTAATGAAGAACCGAAACCAACAACATCCTATGAGAATGAGACTGAAAAAGACACAGAAAACAGCTTTCATGTGAGGAGTTGCTTCAAATGCGGAAGAAAAGGACACATAGCGAGATTTTGCCATGATGATAGGAGAGTAAACAACAACAGCTTATGCTATAAGTGCATGAAGAGTGGACATAGACATGCAGATTGCAACTCACTATATAATTGTGCACACTGTAAGGATAATTCTCACTACACGAAATTCTGCCTAAAGCAAACTGTAAGTAATTTTTATACAGATCATTCTGAACAAGAGGAAGTTGAATTCATTATAGATTCAGGAACAAGCAGTCACATTGTTACATCAGAAAGGTATCTAGTACATAAGGAGAAAATAAATTATAAAATTATGACAGCAGATGGAAACATACATCATGTTAACACAATGGGAAACTTATATTCTAACAATATTACATTAAAAAATGTTTTATGTGTTCCCCAACTTAAAAAGAACTTGATATCTGTATCTAGATTAGCCGATGATAATTATTTTTTAAAAATTTTCAGAACAAGCTGCCAACTCGGAGGTAAAAACTCTGAATGTATGGAGACTTGCGAACGGAGGGAGGATGGTCTATACTATTTAAAATTATTAATAAATACGACAAAGCCAGTCGTACCTTCGAGGTCAGTCAATGTTTTTCAAATAGACAGTAAATTCTGGCATCGTGCATTAGGACATGTACCTGTTAACAAGACAAAGGAAATTGTTCGAGGGATAGATGGCGGCCGTGTAAAGGAAGTCGACATCTGTGAAGTCTGCACACAATCGAAATTATGTAGAAAACCTTTTAAAATAACTAGACAGAGAGCTAGTCAACCATTAGAAATAATTCATAGCGATATTTGTGGTCCTATGCAAACAGAAACATGGGATGGTTACAAATATTTTATAACATTCTTGGATGATTATACTCATTTTGTAAAAGTTTATCTTATCAAAAATAAAAGCGAGGCTTTTTCAAAAATAATTAACTATATAAATTTAGCAGAAAATCATTTTAAAACTACAGTTAAAACATTTAGATGTGATAATGGAGGTGAATATACTAGTAAACAATTAAAAATGTATTGTAATAACAAAGGTATCAATATTGATTACACTATTCCATATTCTCCACAACTAAATGGTAAAGCTGAAAGATTAAATAGGTCTTTAATGGAACGAACAAGAGCGTTGC
Organism: Eurois occulta; assembly: GCA_950022335.1. NCBI lineage: Eukaryota > Metazoa > Arthropoda > Insecta > Lepidoptera > Noctuidae > Eurois > Eurois occulta. The sequence goes on along the minus strand of OX465500.1, from coordinate 14,533,308 downwards.
TTTTTGATATGCAGCTACCACATGATTTATGGGGTGAAGCTGTGTTAACTTCTGCTTATTTATTAAACAGGAGTGCCAATACAATAAATGTTAAAACACCAGCAGAAATGTGGTTCAATAGAATACCGAATTTAAAACATTTGAATATTTTTGGATCTTTAACATATTACAAAAATAATTATCAGTTAAATAAGCTTGACTCCAGGAGTAGTAAAGGGCTTTTAGTAGGGTTTACTAACAATGGTTATAAGATCTGGGATCCTTCAAATTTTAGAATTATTTACTCGAGAGATGTGGTGTTTAATAATAGTAAGAGTGAAGTTGCAGATTATTTGAAAATGTGTAATTGTAGAGTGGAAAAGTGCGATTTAGAGAATTTATTTAAAACGGTTAAAGTTGGTATTGGTAGTGATGTTATTAATGGTGATAGTTTTCGTGGTGAAAGTGGTGATGTAGATGTTAGTAATGAAGAAATTAGAGGAAGAATTGTTGAAGATAATATTTTTGAAGACAGCATTGAAGAAATTGGTGGGAGAACTGTTGAAGATAATATTTTTGAAGATAGCGTTGAAGAAATAGGAGGCAGAACTGTTGAAGATAATGATATTTTTGAAGACAGCGTTGAAGAAATTAGAGTCGATGTTGAAGAGAATGATACTTTGAGAGGGGACGTTGGTAATGATAGAGTAGTTGAAAGTAATGATGAGTTTGAAGATGCAATTGAACCAGTGAATAATGATGGATTGAGGATTTTACCGAGAAGAGAAAGGAAATTGCCATTTTGGATGAAAGATTATGATTTGGAGACTTCGTTTTTGACTTATACAGATGTTTTTAATAGTTTTGAAAAGGATTTATGGAAGATAGCAATGAATGAGGAAAAAGATTCATTAGATAGAAACAAAACTTGGGAAATTGTGAATAAAAGTGAAGCGAAAAATAGAAAAATAATTTCAAGTAAATGGATTTTTACTATAAAGCCTGGTGGAAGATATAAGGCTAGATTAGTGGCAAGAGGATTTCTACAAAAATATAATATTGATTATAAGGAGACATATAGTCCAGTAGTAAACACAAGTAGTGTAAGATTATTGTTGGCGATTGCAGCACAAAAAGGGTTTAAAATTAAACAATTTGATGTAAAAACGGCATTTTTATATGGAGAATTAGATGAAGAAATTTTTATGGAAATACCTTTAGGATATGATATAAAAGATAAAGAGAATAAAGTTTGTAAGTTAAAGAAGAGTTTATATGGATTAAAACAAGCACCACTTATGTGGAACAAGAGATTAACGGAGTTTTTAAAGAAATTAGGTTTGTTACAATTAAAATCGGATCCATGTGTGTTTGTTAATAAAGAAAAAGAAATATACTTGGCTATTTATGTAGACGATGGTATTTTAATTGGTGAAAATGAAATTGATTTAAATAAAATTATTAATAAATTAGAAAAAGAATTTGAAATGCGGAAATTTGATAAGACAGAAAAGTTTATAGGGTTTGATGTTAAAGTAGAACAAAACTTTATTAAGATTTATCAAGAAAGTTATATAAATCAAATTTTGGAAAAGTTTAAATATGAAAACTTAAAAGATAGTAGTCACCCAGATATTTTAATTGATACACATCAAGAGGGGAAAGTAAATGTTGATGATGTGCATCGATATAGACAATTGATTGGTTCATTGTTGTATTTGGTGAATAAAACAAGATTGGATATAGCTTTTCATGTTGGTTATTGTAGTAGGCATCAAGAACATCCTAACTTAAATGATTTTGGAAATATTAAGAACCTTTTTAGATATATTAAAAATACAGTCAGCAGTGGTATACAGTATGTTCGTGGTAACGATTTGACTTTGAAAGCATATTGTGATGCAGACTTTGCAGGTGATCCTGATACTAGGAAAACTACGACTGGCTTCGTAATATTTTATGGTGGTGGTCCAATTCATTGGTGCTCACGTAAACAGTCAGTCACTGCTCTTTCCAGTACTGAGGTTGAATATATTTCTGCGGCCGAATGTATAAAAGATCTACTATACATTCAGAGTTTCATCTTCGAGTTGACAAATAAATTACCAAAAACTGAATTGTTTGTTGATAATCAATCTGCTATAGTTTTGATTAAAAATGGAATTTTAAATAGAAGAAGCAAACATATTGATGTTAAATATCATTTCATTAAGGAGAAAATAGACAAAAATTTATTAGATATTTACTATTGTCCGACTAAGAACAATTTGGCAGATATACTGACTAAACCATTGGATAGAACAAAGTTTTTGAGATTGAGACAGTGTATAGTGAGTGATACATAAGTGAAGAACATTCTATAATGTGATGAGTTATGTAGGTTAATTAAAATATAAGGTTGTTTGGAAATTAATTTGAAATTGTAATGGATAAGTTAGTTATGTAAGGTGTTTAGATTAATTAATTCAAAAGTTTGTTTGTTGTAGTTATTAAGTTGGGTGGGTTAATTAAGTTGGGTTTTTTTAAAGTAGTTGATGAGAAGTTATGAGATGTTATTCAAACTGCAATAGACATAAAATTCAGAGGGGATGTTGTAATATGATAAGAACTTTATGTCTATTGATCACTGGCAGGTTTTAAGTCTATGGGTTTTCTTGATGTTTAGCAGTTAGATTTGAAAGAAGAACATTGTTTTAAAAAGATGAAGTATCAGAGAAAAATTTAGTTGTCAGACTGGTTTGGTTTTTAGCAATGTGTTGAAAGGATAAACGGAATGGATTAGTTTTATAGAGTTGTATTGTAATGTGTTAATTTATTATTATAGTATGAGTTTTTGATAATGGTTTTATTGTGAGAAATAGGGGATCCCAGAATAAAGAAACTTTCCACCTTACAATGGTAAGAAGATTTTAGACAGAATCCAACAAGAGTTAATAACATCCTTTATAATTGATATTAAATCAATTTTGTTTAAGGCATTGGTGATGAAATAAGCAACTGGTAATTTGAAATGCTTTTTTATGCCCTTAACCATAACCATGCTGGTTTGTAATCTGGTTGTTTCCATTACTGCCAAATTGCCCTTTAATTCATCACTTGATGAGTCAGAATCTATTTGTGGCATTATTGAGATCTCATCGAATATGACGGTACACAGTCTGTCTTCAGTATTCAAGTTAGACACTGTCTTTTTGAGCTTGTCAAGAATTATTTTATTAATGCTTAAATGCTTAATTTAATTAAATTTGAGCTTAATTTAATTTGAGGCTTAATTTAATTTGAGCTAACAACCGCTTTAAGGATTTTGTCAATGGTAAAACAAAATATTTCGACATTAAGCCGTAACATTTCGGACTCCTTTCCTTTCGGTTTCCTTCTCTTCGATAGAAAAACGCCGTCCATTTGGTTTTTTTCCAACTTGGAAATACTGCATGTTGGTGAAAATTTTTGCAGCAGGTGTCATATCCTTCGCCATTGGATCTGGAGGCGATAGTCCTCGCGCGCCTCCACGAGTGGCGCGCGGAAGCACTACGCCGGGCGCAAACTCCGCTACCGCAGCAAATTGTCGCTCAGCGGACAGACCTCCGCACTATGGGACCAAACAGTATTTTCCGTCTCAAATATGATTGAGACAAAAGTCGTGCTACTGAAATTTTTTTGATTGTTTTACATTCATAGATAATAGAACTATCCGAAATCAAAGTAAAAAAAAAAAAAATGTTTTACTTGCATAAAATTACATTCAAACTTCATACTTTGAAAATTTCATATTAACTAGACTACTCGTTATAGAAGTTCAACTTAAGATACTTTCTATGTACTTCAAGGGAATGTATTAGTATTATACATTTTTGAATTGCTCAAGATCTCTAGTTTACGACTACGTTATGTTTTTATGAGATATGTTTTTTTTCTGTTTTTTTTATTTAATTTTTAAACGTCATAAGGAAATTTTACGTCTTTCTAATTTTCAAGTGGAGGCTTTGTTGTTGCCGATGGCTCCCGATGTCGAGTTAATGACATTTTAAGATACCTTATTTATTCAGTGCGACTATCGCAACCCCGCGTGTCATTAGTTCAGCCGCCGCCTCGTGCGACCTCCCCTCTGCCAGTACCAGCGTGTCGTCAGCGTAGCAAACTGCGCTGACGCCGCTAGGGTTGTCGGTGCGCATCACCCAGTCGTAACCGATGTTCCACAAGGGCGGCCCTAGAACCGATCCCTGTGGAATACCCCACGAATCAAAACAACCAAAACAACCTTTAATTCTGAAACGTTTTTTCAGAATTTGCGGTTGTTTTCATAAAAAATATTTTCTTCGTGCGTTTGATTCAAATTGTACATCAATCAATCAATCATCATCAATTGGCATAGCATTCACGCACAATTTTTTTAAATCTTTGTATTTTGCTAACGATATTGGCAACCTGGTGTTATACAAAACTCTTAGTTCTATGCAATTTTTTTCCACTGTTATATCAGGCGAGTCTGCTAGTGGTGACGGCACACTAACAAATGCTTTACCCTTAACCTTACCCTTTCCTGTCCCTTTTCCCTTCCCACTTTTCGTTTTACGTTGTGTATTACTCCCTATCTTTTTGGCTGCTAATTCTTCATTTATTTTGATGACATAAACAATTGCTTCCTCCTTCATAGAGTGTTTAGTCTAAATGGTTTTGAGGTCTTTTTTCTTTATCGAAGCTATTCTAATTTTCGCAAATAGCAAGTCATTCGTCTTTTGGGGAAACAATTATTCTGGTAAGGGGTCCCAGTCAATGAAATCCTTGTGCTCCGTAGCACGACGGTTACGACGTAGGGACGAGGATTCTTTCGAGTACATTCCATGTAACTAGGCCATTGCAGTCAATTTTCGCCAGAAAATTTTTCTCCTGCAATAGTCGAGTACATGCTGTCAACTGGCATCAAGACCGGACCGGTCAACAACAAGTTAAACTGAATTATTTCGACAATTTTGGAATTTGACAAAAAATTATGCAATATTGTCAGCATCCTCCTATTACGATTTTGTCCAGTGCAAGCATCGCAATACAGGATAACTTTTCTTATTCCTCTATCATCGACATCTTTCAGATACTCGAAAAGGCAGGACCCTATCTCTTTTGACTCTCGTTTTCCGTCATATTCATCCCAAACATACCAAAACCCGTTTTGAGTAGAGCTTTTATAAATAGTAAAGTTATGCACAGTGTATTTTCTGATATAGAATAACAAAATAATTGTCACCATGAGGCGTATTTAAAATCTTTTGTAAATCAAAGCTTCCAACTACAGTGTCCTTGTTTATAGAATAGTTTTGATGACTAGTGAATCTTTCATAAGTAGCATCTATGTGAGCTTTAATCTTTTCTTTGTCCTTTTCTGCCTCCTTTGAATAGTTTTCATGTTAAGCGCAAATATTGCACTTATCCTTCTTCGGAACGTGAATAGTTATTTTGCTGTATTCCCTATGGAGCAGAGAAAACACGTTTGCTCAGGCAATTTATCTTTTTCTGTTTGCATGATTTTCGGTATAGGCGGTATAAGGTAGTCAACGTTTTGTATTCTTGTGGTACATACGAGTACAGTCTACTACTTGAATGCCTACAGTAACTGCGTATACTTACTGTGTTATCTTATTTACTATAATTCTTATTTACTATAAACCGGTTGCTTAGTCGCAAACAGAAATTACTACATTTCTGTTTGCGACTAAGCAACCGGTTTAAATGGTTTTGTTTTTCTATTTTTACTATATTATTTTTTGTCAAAAACCGTGCACAATCCCGACCAAACGACAGGTGAACTCGTACTGATAGCAACTGTTTTTTATGCCCCGCTGCTTTCGCATTGGTATCATCCTCTCTTTCGCACACAGAAAGACGTTGTTAGATAGAAAAAGATGGCAACAGTGCAAACACGTGCTTGCTTGTGTTGTGAAGTTAGAGGTGTGTGTAAATAAAGGTAACAGGGATAAATATTCATTACTTCTCACAAGCAAATTGATGTAACGGACACTGAACCTAATTATAATTTGATTCAAATAGGTGTAACGTTAACACACTGCTTAAAGTATGACAATGCAAATTGGGGTAAGGGACAACTATTTCAAAACTCGTGCAATCCATTTAAAGTATGGGTGATATTTATTTTTTGAGATAACAAAGGCATTAGTGTAAGGCCATTTTTATTATGGTTTCTTCAAAAATAAACCATGTAATGGTAATTCGTTGATTGGGAAGATCCTTACCTTATTCGAAGTGGATTGGCGGCGGTAATTACACCATTTCAAGTTGTTATATTGCAAAGTTTTTCAAATACATAGTTATTATGGTGCTGTTTCGAAATTTTGAACCAAAAAATCAGTAGGGTAAAGGACATTTTTCTTAAGCTAGAATTTTTTCATATACACCATTCGAAAGAGCGAAAAATTCTAAACAAAACTGTATACTCAAAACTCATTTTGGGTGTTTTGTCTCTTACCCCAATTGAACCTACGGTCGACGATATGATTCTAACGTACTTTTTTGTGCTTTTAGAGCACACTCTCTGTTCGGTGAATTACCCCAGAATAGGATACCATAATTTAGTATGGAGCCTACATATGCATGGTAAACACCTAGTAAAGTATTTTCATTTGTAACTTTTTTTAACATGTAGAGGGCATATGAAAACTGATTAAGTTTTTTGCAAACCTGGTCAACCTGTATTTTCCAGTTTAGTCCAGCGTCAATATGTATGCCAAGAAATTTGAATCGCTTGTTTTCAAAACAGCACATGTCCAAAATTCCAAAAAATTTTTTTCAACGGCAACCCTCTTATTTCGGTACTGTTCAACTTTCTTTGAAACAATACTACACTAGTCCCATACATTCTGTCAGATTTCTAAGGGCTACGTAAACTGCGTTTAGTTTCCAAACATCTTTAGTCCGGGACTTATGCTCTATGGAAAACAAACATCAGTCACTGACATTGACAGTTGTCACTTGTCAACTTCATCGTTTTTTGCCGCTCTCTCTTGCTTGTCCTGTCGTCGTGTGATTATTTCTCTGTTATGATTGGATACAATACATGGAGCCTGAAGCTGAAAACCCCGTTGAAGCATCGGGAAGTTCTTCCGAGACTTCCAGAAAGCGAAAGAAAGGTGTATCACATGTCTCGGAATATGCAAAAAACAAGATTAAGATCGCCCGTGTCTCAGGAGCAGAATACACTACTTCATCAGGACGCAGTGCACCAAGACGTTCGGCTAAAGGTTTTTGTGATGTTGGATGCAGATACAAGTGTTCTTCTAAGCTCACATTGGATGACCAAAATTCAGAATTTGTGAAATTTTATTCATATGAGACAAGCATTGAACAAGATGTTCATTTGTTGGGATTGATCATTAAAACTGATATCGTCAGACAACGGCCACGAGCAAATTCACAAAAAAGTAAACCTCGAGCTGCTACGTTTACATATTATTTACCTACTGCCGCCAGTGGAAACAAACAGAAGGTTTGCAAAACTACATTTCTAAATACATATGATATAAAAATGGGAAGAATTAGACGTTTGCAGACTTTAATGATAGCTGACAAGGTTCCAAAACGAAAAAACCTTGGAAATACACATCGTTCAACCCCAGCTGAAATAGTAGACAAGGTAAAAGAACACATAAAATCCTTCCCTACACATGTAAGTCACTACTCGAATAGAACTTACACTTATCTGGACCCCAGGCTAACAATAAAAGATATGCATACTTATTTCAAAACTAAGTATCCCAGACTGAATGTCACATATGGTCTATACTATGCCATTTTCAAACAACATTTTGACCTTCACTTCGGTAGACCCCAAGTAGATACATGTATAACGTGTGAGCAACTGAATATCACCATAAAAAACTCACATGTGAGTGATTCTGTGAAAAAGCAAGCCGAGTTAGATCTAAAAGTGCATAAAGCAAGGGCAAACAAGTTTTATAGCTGTATTAAGAACACTAAAGATTTATGTCAACAAAGAAATGATATAGTCGGACTCTGTTTTGATTACATGCAAAATTTGCCCCTTCCGCACATACCTGTACAGGATGTATTTTACCTGAGACAGCTATGGGTGAATGTATTTTTAATACACAACCTCAAAACGGGACAGTCGGTGGCCTATGTATATCATGAAGGTATAGCAAAAAAAGGAGCAAATGACGTGTGTTCCATGATACATGATTATATTCAAAACTACATACCTGCAAGTGTGAAAAATTTAAGATTGTTCTCGGATGGCTGTACCGGGCAAAATAAAAATCACACAATGGTTAGATATTGTGCTGCACTTGTTGATACTGGCCGTTTCAACAATGTGAGGGAATATTTCCCTGTGAGAGGGCATTCATTTAACCCTTGTGACAGGGTCTTTGGCACAATAAAAAGGGACTTGTCAAAAAGTGACCGAATTTATGTGCCTATGGAGTATGTCGAAATCATTACAAATTCAGTAAATACAATAGGCAGATTGGAGGTACAGCTTTTAAATGACAGTGAGATCTTTTTGGATTTCAAGAACTGGTGGCCATCTTATTATTCCAAAACAGCAGTATCCGAAGAAACCAAAGGCAGGGCTGTCAGCAGACCCCAGAAAATTCATTTCCAGCCCACTGCCTTTAAAGAATTTAGACATTCAGTCAAAAGGCCAGGTCTTGTTCAAGCACATGAGTTCATAAACAACCCTATAAAAAATACATTTAAGTTACGTTATGCCCAAAGAGTACGTCTGCCACACAAAAAGGCATATGAGGGTGTTAACCCCATAAACTCAAAGAAAATTCAAGATATTAATAAGCTGATGAGTTATATTCCTGATATTCATCAAGATTTTTATACTAAAATATTGGCATGGCCAACAACACAAGCCGATGTAGACAATGAAGATGATTAAAAACTTGCTTTTTTATGTAAAATTTAATGTAAAATGAAAATAAAAATAAAGGTTTATAAATTACCTACAAATTGTATTATTTTAAAATAAAATATTAGTATGAGTAGTATTACATTTACTGACTAAACAACACATGTCCACTTTTGTTTTCCAAACAGCACATGTCCAAAATTTTGAATATAAAAAAAAGGGTAAAAATATAATTTTTTGTATTATTTTATTTGCTTAATCGGTAAAAATATATATTTTATTTGTTCTCAATTGACAATAATCATGGGTCATCCTGAAAAATATTTTGCTATCTTGTTTTTTGTTCCTCCTGTAAAAACACAGTTTTGGACAAGTGCTGTTTTGAAAACAAGCGATTCATTTGGTGGTCTTTACTTCTTTTACAGTTTCACCTTTGTATTTTATGCTTAGTTTCTTTAGTTTTTTATTTATATTAGCAAAGGAAATATAGGATGTTTTTTCTAAGTTAATTTTAATATTGTTGACATTTAACCAATTTATAATGCATTCAAGGGAATTATTAACATTAATTTCGTATTTATCTTGATCCTCGTCAGTGAAAATAGATGTGCTGTCATCTGCAAACAATATCATGTCATGTTCTATGGTTTTTGGGAGGTCATTAATATATATTATGAACAATAATGGACCAAGAATACTTCCTTGAGGCACCCCGTACTTAACCGATTTAGGCTTAGACTGAAACGTTTGTTCATAGTTTGTTTTAGCTACCAACCCATGTCTGCTCATGTGATCTATGCCCAGATAATGGGGAACAAACTCGCCAACTAAACAATTTTTAGCTATTAAAAGCTTAAGCTCTAAGGTGCTTTTAGATATTCCGAAATTCGTAGCTAATCGTCTGTCCGGTTCACCAGTCCTTACTTTTGATAATTAAATACCTAAAGGGATGTTTATCAGTTCTGTCACGAAGCGACGGCGTACGTTGCAAAATAATGTTAAACTGATCTTTCGTTACTCCTGTAGTTTTGATACCATATTGCACAAATCCTGGTACTTAACTTCTTTCAGTTTCACTTCTTTCTTGTCAGTGTCAGCGGCTGCAAACAATGAAAGCTACTATTTTCCGAGAAATCGAATCGCGATTCTATATAAGTCAGCACATTTGATACCTTTCCAAAAATATAGTTGTATATTTTTCAGCCATTGAAGTAGACAGTTTTAGAAGAATTTGCTGCACTGTCATTTCAAAACAGGCATCAATCAAATCAATCAATTCGTTGGTTCATCTTTTGTTTAAAATTTTTCATGATTCTGTATACGTTGCACATTAGGACGTGTTTCTTCAAAAATAATCAACGTGTTGTGGAGAAAAGCTAAATAATATAATTCTGTTTCTGTTATATGTATCTCATAGTATTTCAAAATATGATTGGAGATGTCAGGCTGAAAGGAAATATGTTTGTATCGTGGGAAGATTTTTGTACAGTCTGTCAATGGCAGGATACAATGACAGCCATCGTATCGGCATGTGCTTCAGCAAAGGCGCATATTCGATGCCTACAATGTCAAACATTTGCTTAAGCTCACTGGTCATTTTTGCATGGCTGGAAAAATATGTAAACGTTTTTGTTACAAAGCTTTCAACGACAAATTCCATCTTCATAATAGCGTGTTTTGCGGTGTTCTGAACTAAATGAGCCAAACATCTAGCTTCGCGTATACGATCATTTTCATTCTTGAGACGAGTGCACACCGAATTAAAACGATCGAAATTTACGTTAGCATTGTCAGCTGAGTAACTGGAAATGTTTTCAATTTTTAAATCATTTTCAATTTATTTATTTTTTAAATTGACGAAAATGTCACCAGAAGTCTCTTTAGCATCTTCGTAAAAGTCCAAAAGGTAGTGCTTCAAACCATCTTCTGGGGTAAAATATCTTAGAATCAGTGGAAACATTTTTATGTTACCGTGATTTGAAGCATCTGTCTCTATTGAATAGAATATACCTTTTTTTCTTTTTGTTCGGGTGGGAAATCATCAAATGACTCCTCCCGCTCTGGGCGGAGCGGAAGGGAGTGTCAGACTTTTACAGACTAAAAACCACCCATGTTTCTTCTTTTGCCCTTTATGTTCCAGGGCCGCGGTGTCTCTTTCGAACAGTCCCGCAGCCCTGGCAGGCATCGGCCCTTGCGGGCCCCTCCCGTTTGCTGACATCTCTTTGAGGCGCGCGTGGAACACGAACGCGCCGTCGACACGGCCTGTCGTCACAAGACGGACAGACAGGAGCTAACCCATTACTCACCGTCCACAGGCCCGCGCCTACGGTGGCCGAGAGCCATCACGGCGTGGCCCCCGACGCCCGGTGCTTCTCGCGCGGCGGCTGGGATGTGAGGTTCTCTCCCTCTCACGTTCCGCCTCCTCCTTCGCTAGCATGACTGCTTCGCAGAAGGAGGCGACGGCTTCCCATTCCCTCTCGCCCCGGACCATGGCTTGAACCAGGGCCGGACGCGAGAGGTCGCCGCCGCTAATCGCCGCTACGAGGACACGGCGGTGCTCCGCCCAAGCAGGGCAGACCTCCACGGTGTGCTCCACCGTGTCCTCCGGGCGATCCTCACAATGATAGTACCTGGGCGTTTCCTCCCCCCCCGATTCGGTGCAGGTACCTCCCGAAACATCCGTGTCCGGTGAGGACCTGCGTTAGGCGGAAGGTGAGGGCGCCGTGATGCCTCTAGCCACTCCTCAAAGAGGGGACTTATCGCCACTATCGTGGCGTGCCCTGCACGGGGTTGCGATAGTCGCTTTCTCCATGTTGCCATGAGATCGCGCCGGAGGTCTGTCCCCTGCGCGACAATTTGCCGCGGCAGCGGAGTTACCCCCCGGCGCTGAGCCTCCGCGCACCACTCGTGCAGGCGCGCGAGGACTATGGCCTCCAGATCCCATGGCGGCAATCCGGCAAGGAGGCTCGCCGCCTCGCCTCGCGCGTTCATGTAGTGCTTGGCACGCAACCTCAACGAACGCGCCCACACCGGGGCCCCGTAAAGGGCCATGGACCGCAAGATCCCCGCGTAGAGCCTCCAGCAGGAGGCGTTTGGCCCCCTCAGGTTGGGCAGGAGCCGCTTGAAGGCAGCCCCGGCCTTTTCCAGTCTGGGAGCCAAACGTCGGAAATGGTCCACGAAGTTCCATCGGCTGTCGAGGACGAGTCCGAGGTACCTCAACGTCGACTCGACGCCGACGGGAACCCCTCCTACCGTCAGTATGGATCCCGACGGTGGCGCATTCCGAGGCCCATGAAAGCACATGGCCTCGGACTTGTGCAATGCCACCTCGAGACCCAATTGCCGGATCCTCTCCACGAAAGTTTGACAAAACCTTGTGACAAGACCGAGAATCTTTTTTAAATAAATAAATGGTATTAGATTTTTAAAACCAAAGAGTTTTCAATTAAAAAGATTTTAATATGACAGGAACAGTGGAAATATTCCATTCCCGATACTTTTAGTGCAGACTGCGTACTGGCGTAAAATCCACCGGAGACATACATTTTTCTGCCAGCGTGCAAACTCACCATGTGATTGCTTGGTTGAAAGTTGTTACAACACATACCTCTTACATTCATATGGGTACGAATTTTAAGAATGGCGATCAGCATGGATAGTTGCATGCGATTCCTTAATTTTGTTGTGATTGTCCCTATTACACTGAACATTCTTTCAACGACGGCATTACTCATAGGTAATGAAAGGCATCGTATCGAAAACTCTGCTAGTTCGTTAAACATGGGACTCCCACCAGCATTCGTAATTTTTAGCACTTGTATCCAAAAATTTACGATGTCATTAGGAGAAGCAGCTGTTCCGATTATCTCCTCAATGCGCATAGTGCTTAATACGCGCCATTAGTTCATAATAGCTTCTCGGTCAATATTGGGATCACCTAACTGCCAGGGAAAATCTTCAATGTTGGGTTTGCTGGTTGAAAGGCATACGCGGCTTGGTGCCATAAGTTGAATTTTTTCCACCACCGACACATTAAGCGGTAACCTGTCAACTAATTCTCTTATTAATCATACAAGAAAAGCAGAACATCGTTGTTTCACTTCTTTGGCAATGTCGGCAGAAACAGTCTTTTTTGCAAGTAAATCATTGAACTTTTCTCCAAAGTCGATTGAGTTCAGTGGAAGCAGTGAATTTTCAAATGGAGCTCCGGCTTTTTCTAAAGCTCGCCTAACAGCTGCAATATCTGCTTCATGGAGCATTGTTAGAGAGGCATTTTCAGACAGACTTTGACTTCTCTCAGAAATATTGGTTTGAAAACACGTCTTGCAATGGAAAGTAAAATAATCCGAAGATCGCTATATATTTCTGTGATATTTGCATCACTTGCTTGAAATGTAATATTCACATTTGTTACTTCTTTTAGTATCGGAGATAGAAACAACAAATATAATAAATTTGTGTCATCATTATACATGGCAGCAAGCTCCCTTGCTGTATAACATCTTTCTGATGATTTCACCACATTAAAGTGCGTTTTTAGCTCAAGCCACTGGTTGATGTTTGTTTTAACAGCTGAATGAAACGCCAGCCATCTACACTTGACAGCAATAAAATCGCACACCTTGACTTTTTTTTGTTAAGGCAGTTTTTTTTCATGAATCTGAATAAATATTTTAAAAAACACACACACCAATTGAAAGTCTACCTCATTACCTTTCTAATGATATCAAATACAGTGTAAAAAATACCCATAAGAGGTTTTACGGCACAAAACCCAAGAAACGGGTAAAATTACCCAATTTCGCTTAAGAAATAATGAAAATCAAACTCAAAATTCTTGATCAAATTGTTTATTAATAAGGTGTATTCCCTCCCCTAGCCTTAATTACAGCTCTTAATCGGTTTTTCATGGACCGTATTAATTTTACCATGAAATCTTGTGGTATAGCGTTCTCCTCCTCCTCAATGGCAAGTTGAAGCTCTCGGAGGCGCGTAGGAGCAGGGCTTCTTGCTCGAACTCTTCTTTTTAGCTCATCCCAGACATGCTCAATCGGATTGAGATCAGGACTACGAGCTGGCCATTCCATCGCGGTGATTCCAACGTCTTCCATGTAGTTGCAAACTGTTCTAGCGACATGCGGTCTCGCGTTGTCGTGCATTAGGAGAAAATCTTCTCCCATAAGCCACGCAAGCGGCCACGCAAGCGGCCTCACATGTCCTTCGAGCACTTCTTCGACGTATCGTGCAGCCGTCAAACCTCTCGATCTCGGGCCGGTATTCGCTCCAGTGATGAATACAATGTCAGTTTTAGTGTCCAACATTATGCCACCCCAAAACATACACGTTCCATTCTGAAAATCGCTCTGATGACCTTCTGTTCCTTCTTCTTCTTCGACTTTTTTCGAACCCTGCAAAGGATATGGATCGCTACATGTCATGGGTCTTTAATATTGGGGGGGACATCTTAAAATATAGTAATGAGTACATTTACAAAAATCGGCGAGTTTGTCATGCTCATTTCGAACTCAAATATTGTTGCCACTAAAGAGTAAATAAAGTTCACAGTTACTGGACTAATGTTGATAAATAAAATTAACATATGTACTTCAGTGATTTAGATGTGAAGGCCAATTCCCGTAATTTTGACAGACTGATATAAATTTAACTGACTATTTATTTACAGGCCTATTAACACTCAAGTTCACGACTACTTCAATAGAAAGAAGACCTTTGAAATCAATTGAAAATGTGTCCAACATTTTGCCGTCTACTTCTAAAGGTAATCTTTGTTTAATCAAACAATGCACTTCTATTATTAAATATCGAATAATTATGTAATTTGGGGGGGGGGGCTAATAAAAATTACTTAATTATAATATATCTGATAAAGATAAATTACACACCCAGATACAGAACAAATAATCGTACTCATCGCAGAAAGATTTGTCCTGTGTGGGAATCGAACCCACAACCTCCGTCCTAGCAGTCAGGGTCACTAACCACAAGACCAACAGGCCAATCATTTTATATTTATTTTATATTTAATTATTTGATATTCCCAAAAACCTTATTATTGCCCCAGCAATAAGCCCTATATTATTGCTGAGATAATGTTTAAGTGGGTAGCCTACATATTTTTTATGCAATCTGAAAATTCAACATAAAATAGTGTATGCCTTTGTGGCATACACTATTTTATAGTAATATTCATTTTCAAGAGACACAATTTATGACAAGATCTTGTACTAATGTGCACTGTATCCAAAAATCACACATTAAAAAATTTATTTGATTTGAGACAACACTGGCTGTTGGTAAAGGCATAGAATAGGCCAATAGTTTCTAAACAAAATAACACATGAGATTGAAGTTGATATGTGTAAGATAAGCCATGTGCCCAATGCGATTTACCTACACTAACATCTCAGGAGCCCTCCATGTCTAAATATTCTTGACCATAAACCCCTTATAAGATGAATTCTTAAAAATCCCTAATCCGAATTATACCTCTAACATGTGGTTTTCCAGCATTAATTGGCATTTGACTTATACATACTCCATATAAACTTTTCAATTTTCAGTATTTTATTTTATTTTATTTTATTTATTGAGGGATAATAAACAACTACAACATATATAAAACATAAGATTAACAAAACTAAGTGGTAATGTTGTAGTCCACTGCATTATCCACAGATAAAACATATTTAAGGATCAGTGGTTGCCACTAGATGGGCATTACCAAAATTAACAGACGTTTTGAAGATCTTAAATAAATAAGCTAACATAAAGCTAGCTATATCTACAAAACCAAATCAGATTAATAACAATTTCATCTACTTACATTGTGCAATAAAAAAAATAATAAGGAGCAACACAACACACAACAAACACACATTACAAAGAAGAAATTTTTTTCATAATATTAGATTTAAATTTATTTTTCGAGCATGCAAATATATCAACATCAATGAAATTTGAATTATAGGATTCCAACATTCTATAAATAGGGCAGCGTAAGCCAGAGTTCGTACGACAAGAATTCAGCGCGAACAGAGTACGTGCACGAACTTGACGTACGTGAACCGTTCGGGGGACAGAATAACACAGCCTACTCGTAAGATCGTTGGCATCAAAATTATTGTGGACAATGTCATGAAGCACATTGGCCTCCAAATATTTGCGCCGATTTTCTAAGCTGACAAGCTTGTACTTATCAAGTAGTTGGGAGTATGACAAAAAAGTCTTAGTCCCATAACATCTGTAGTACATAGCACGGAGGAACTTGCGCTGGACCCTTTCTATTCCAACTACATACTTTTGGTAGAAGGGGTTCCAAATAGGGACCGCATATTCTAGCTGAGAGCGAATGAGCGTCTTATACAGATAGAGATAGGTTGAGGTACGCTTAAATTCTGTTGAAGATCTCATAACAAATCCATACATTTTAAAAGCACTATTGACTATGGCTTCGATATGCTGGTTCAAGGACAGTTTGCCATCAAAGAGGACACCTAGATCCTTCACTATAGAAATATTATTTAAGGGCACACAGTTAAGGTTATAGTTGAAATTAAAAATAAAATTATTCTTAGTAAAGTGTATATAGTTACACTTGGGGATACTAAGATGCAGCTTATTGTCAATACAGTAGACAGTTAGTCTGTCTAGGTCCTCCTGAAATGACTGGCAATCGTCCATAGTGCGTATCGCTTGAAACACCTTCAAGTCATCAGCGTACATCAAGAATTTGGATTTTTTAAAACAATTCCCAATATCGTTGATATAAAGGATGAATAATAGCGGTCCCAGAATAGAGCCCTGTGGCACTCCGGACGTAATATTAACAGAGACAGACTGGTGGCCATTAACCACAACCCTTTGTGACCGGTTTTCGAGGTACGACACAAACCAACGCAGTAAATTTCCACGTATACCATTGTAAGCTATTTTATTCAGTAGTATTTCATGATCGACCTTGTCAAAAGCTTTTTTGAAATCTGTGTAGACCGCATCTATTTGCAACCGCCTATCAACATTTTCAAAAAGGTAATTGGCAAATAATAGCAGGTTAGATGTTGTAGATCGTCGCTTAACAAACCCATGTTGTTCAGGAATGATAATATTATGCAGAAGAGGGTAAATCTCGTTGTGAACTAGTCTTTCAAAAAGCTTTGACAAGGTCGGCAGAATCGAGATGGGTCTATATTGTTCGACGTCATGCCTTGAGCCATTCTTATGCACTGGGGTAATATTAGCTCGCTTCCACACCTCCGGGAACACACCTTCATGCAGACATCTATTAAAAAGGATATAGATCGGCTCACAAATATTGTCCGCCGTAGCCTTAAAAAAGGCCGCCGGAATACCGTCCGGTCCTGCCCCCTTAGAGGGGTCCAACCGTTTCAACTCATTGAGTATTTTTAATTTATCTATATGCAAATTACTAATTAAGCTACAATTCTCTGCGCACTGCTGCGGTGGACCCCACGTGGTGAGCGTTGGTGACACCGGTTCAAATACAGACAAGAAAAAGTCCGAAAACATATTGCAGACAACATCGGGATCACTTGACTTGACACTCTGGTACTGCATCGTAGACGGAATGCCTGACTTCCTTTTACGGTTAGAAATATAGGACCAAAAATGCTTTATGTTACGAGAGAGACTATCTTCAACCGAGTTAATATAATTGGAATAACAAGTTGTACACATATGTTTGAAGATAGACCTACATTCGGAGAAGTTATTGTAGTCTTTGACGTTGCTGTATTTTTTCCACTTTATCCAAAGACGTTGCTTCTTTTTGAATATTTTAACTAATTGTGGCGTAAACCAGATTGGGAAGTCAAGTGATCTAGTCCTTGCAGGGGGGACCAGTGGGCTAATTATGTCACTCAACATACTATAGAAAGCTTCCACGGCCTCTTCTGATGATAGATTGTCGAACAGCGAGGACCAATCGACCTCGTTCATGTGTTTGTTGATGAGATCGTAATTAGCTTTACGGAAATTATATTTATTCATCGGTTTTCTCTTCATCATTTTTATAGATAGGCTAACAGGTGCGGTTATAACAAAAGGGGGGTGATGAGGGTCGACTGGTAATAACGGATCTTTAAGGGGGCCAGTAGAACAGCAAGTGTTCGAGATAAACAAATCCAAGGTCTTTCCTCCCCTATTAGGCGTGGTGTTGTATTGGTGAGCATCTAGCGAAGACATGAGCTGCGTCAGTTCCGAGCATATGGGGCGTGTACAAACACATGCCACACAGGCCTCATGCCCTGCCGTTATCCTGCTCCACGTAATATTAGGAAGATTATAATCACCAACGATGTAAACATTCATGACGTTAGGTGCATTTAAGGTGTCCTGTAGAAAGTCAAAATGTGACGTATAGACATCGGAGTTGGTCCCCGGCGGGATGTACACTGCACTAATGACATGTATCTTATGTTTATCGGCTTTGCTAGGCAGAGCAACCATGAGGTGCTCAATACACGCCGAGGGCTTACAATGTGAGTTATTGAGAATATCGAGTGAGGCCGACTGAAGCTCACGCAGTACTGCAATGAGCACCCCGCCCCCATCTCGCTTCCCCGTAGCGTCCCGATCCCGATCACAGCGGAAAACAACGTAACGAGAGTCAATAAACTCACCGTTGTCTATTTCTGGTATCAGCCATGTCTCTGTCAATATTATGATGTCATATGAGGATGCCAAGATATTCACGAGCAACGAGTGAAGCTTAGTTCTAATTCCCCTACAGTTCTGGTAGTAAATTAACAAATTATCAGTGCTATCCATTATCAGAGTGTCCTACAAATTTATATAGATCACGCATTCTTTTGTAAAACTTAATACATTGTGGAATCCAATGAATTCTAACAGTACATTTATAGTTGGTGATATAAATTAATAAGATAACATTAAAACTTGTATATAATTTTGAGTTGAATAATATATAAGGTCGATTGAAATTTAAAATTGTATATAATATTAATTTACATTTCATAATAATTGGATTTGATAATTTTAAAGGTCGACTAAGATTAAAAATTGTATATAATATTGATTTACATTTCATTATAATTGGATTTGGTTCTATAAAAATTGTATATAAAATTGATTGAAATTGTATAGTAAGTAGATTTAAATTGATTAAAATAGTATTAAGTATGATGGCATGCACAATTTTGTAAAAATTGGTAACACAACAGAATAAAACATTAAAAATATAACAGTTAAAACTACGAGTATAATATGGATGGACAATTTTGTAAAAATTGTTAACACAACAGAATAAAACATTAAAAATATAACAGCAAAAACTACGAGTATAATATGGAATATTGGTACCTGTGTGAGTTAGATATTTATTCGACAGATTTGGATCGGATTTTATCGAGGTCTCTTTCTCCGCGTATAGCAAACGACGGTTCACCTTCACACTCTCGTACAAGTATTGTGGCATTTCTAATCCACACATATTTGTAGTGACGGCTTTTGGCGACATCCCGGGCTTTACGAAACAACTGTTTCTTCTTCAGGGTTAGATGCTCGTTAAGGTAAATAGAAGATGACGTTCCAGTTATGCCAATTTGTTCTGTCTTGAGAGATGATGCCTTACGGAAGGCACTAAGTAGGTTATCCCTGTGTATGCACGATGTGAATCTGACGATGACATTTTTTGGTCTAGTGCTTTGTTGGTGTGCATGTGGCACTCTATGAACGGCGACAATGTTCTGCTGTGTCACGGGGGAGTTAAGTGCTAGACCAATTGCTTCAATGAGGGCCGGCAGATTTTCGTTGCGTCTTTCAGGCAAATTTCCAATTTCAACATTGCACTGACGGGCTTGCTGTTCTAAGATATCAATTTTGGTCTCAAGAGCATTGACTGTCAGCTCCACATCAGCAGACTTAGCGCCATCTAGTTCGCTGGTCCGCTTCTCAAGGATATCGTAATGTTGCGACAAATCCTGAGTAGTTGCTTGGAGGCTTGCAACCTCATTGCGCAAGTCACGCACATTCTGCTTCAGTAGGGACTGCTCAGTATGCAGTGAATTTATTTCCTTTCGTATACTAGCCATAGTAGATTTGATATCGTCGCGAATCTGAGTCAGATCTTTATTCATCTCACTCCGCCAGTTGCAAAGGGTTTTATTTAAGTCCCTTGAGAATCTTTCAAAGTCTGAGCTGGAGATGGTTTGAACAGGTTTATTCGTAACTTGGCTGGGATCATTATATGTACGAGGAGGACTGCGTACCTCTAAGTTGTCACACGACATGTCCATGGAGTTATCTACAGTCGCAGGTTCCGTGTAGCTGCGTACAGGTGTATTAACATTCGACCTAAGACGCCAGGTTACATTGTTGCACGATGGGCACTTCCATGAAGCCTTAAATTCAGTGCTTAGCGCAGCATATTGGCCATGCGTAACATTGAGACACTCGCAGTGATATTTTCCATCACATGCACAGCACAGAAGGATGTTATCAGGGGCAGCAGTCGGTTCGCCTTGGCAGCAATTCATTTTATTCATTTTTAGTGTAACAGCAACGTGCAACCAGCGCCCTCTATACTAATTCTCAGCAATGCAGTACCCTATCGATCGCTTGATATAGGTCACTGCACCTTTGTAAGCGTAGTTGGCTCCGTGGTTCCCCAGTAATCTAATAGATGGCGCTGATCTCGATGACAATGGATCTACCGGCTTCTCAATGATTATGCAGTTTTGATTGTGTCGTTGGGTTTTTAAACACGAATAATCACTTCACTGCAATACTGTTTAGATACTGGGGA